>CM073764.1:83207207-83676055 GCA_037127475.1 Arma custos | reverse complement strand
TCACTATTTGGACGAGTATTTGGCAATTTGGACGATGTTAGTGGGTGTCGCAAATTTTGCCTAGCCATGTGTAATTAGGATCAGGATCTTTAACGAGTAAGTACCTCCTTAGGTCGCCATTATACTTCCACCTCCGAAGTACGGAATAACCAAGGATTTTTTACTCCCTGTAGAAAATCCTAAGGTCATCTGCCGGGCTGCCACCGGATCTTGAGCATAGAAGTTCTTTATGCAATCCATTACACCACAGGTTAACCCTTTTATTTTATTTACCTAGCAATTATTAATAATTTTGTCTCATCACATATGCAAACCAGTGATCATATTAGGGTGAAGTTACTATTCTTTAATAATTGCTGTTAGTAATATATATATATATATATATATATATATATATATATATATATATATATATATATATATATATTAAATGCATTATATATGTATATAATTAAATAAAACCTTTAAGGGACGTACTCACATATCCCAAGTTAATGATTGGCCTTGAAGTTTGAAGCTTGCAATATTTTTTTAATAGCAGAGGAAAGTATTTTTGAGTAAATAGGTTTATTAATTTCACCACAATGATTAAGTTATCATGTTAAAAATGATTAATAAAAGCGAAAATCTCGATAGGCTCGTAAGTTTAGGACACACCAAGGATTAAAATTTACCAAAAAAAATCGATATGGGTGTAGAGTGCTGATTTGCTATTATAAATGTTCCAGGTTACAATTCGGCTGAGGTATTTATTATTAGGTCTTATCTATTCAGTGAAAAACATTTAATACTGAGGTCACCTGTGGTCTAGTGGTTAGTGTAACAAACTACTAAACCCAAGATCGTGGGTTCGTAGCCCGGCAGGTGGCCCTAGGATTTTTTTAAGGGAGTAAAAAATCCATAGTTACGCCGTCCTTTGGAAGGGACGTTAAACGGGGGTCCCGAGTCTGTACGATGTCAGGTACTCGTTAAAAATCCCTATCCTAATTAAACCTGGATAGGCAAAATTTAGAGCTCCCACTATATCATCGTCCGATTAGCCATAGCAGCATGAAGTGGCGTTAAATGAACAAACAACATTTAATACCGTTAAATGCATTGAAATAGAAAGATCTCTAGAATCTATAATATAGAAAATCACTTTATTTTCCAAAATTAGACTGTTTCTAATTTAATTAATAAATATGTATGCTGTATGTAGATTAAAGAGAAAAACATTTTTTTCCGTCAGGTCATTCAGTTTTTAATTTTTATACTCAGAACACTATACCCAGAAAATAAGGAATTGAGAATGGTGTTTAAATTATTTTTCATAATGATACAGTTTCTTAAAATGAAATTAATCTATTGAACGAACACAGCATGGGTTGGCTTAAAAGTTTCAAAAATTATTTAATATATTATAAGATTATGTGCAGTACAGTGGACTTGGTATTTTATTGAATTGATGACTGCTTCCTTCCCACAAAAATTAATTTTCATTGGCAAAATTATTCGCTCTGTGTCATTTAAACTATCATAGTGCATTGCTATACTGGTGTTGAACTCTTTTTTTGCTGGGAAATCGAACCCTAATAATTTTACTGTCTCTATATGCCCTTTTTAAATATCATTTATTGAAGAAACAGTGAATTTGAACTGAGATCTATACTCGATCGACAGCACCTTGAAATTCACAATTTTTGGAGTGAAGTTTTTATTGATGTTTCATTGAACCTGAAACTTTCATTAGCATATTAAAGATGAGCACAACTCAGATTGATTATTCGTGGATTTTTCGGATAGGCTATAAGGGACGCACATGGTAGAGACAGCGCACACCGCCTGGCTATACTCCAACATTGACACACTGTGAACCACCATCACCAAGACTAGGTTGTGCGTCTATCACCCCGGGGTGCATACCTTCAGGCATGCAGCCCGACATAGATCGACCTTAACGCTGGACCTTCTCCTTATCAGGGATTCGCATACCGTTACGGATCGCATTGCACTCCCGTACGGACCATCGGATCACCGGCCCGTGCTCTATACTTTCGAATGCACGCCTGCAGCTCCGCCTGCGAGTAAGTACCTTTTGCACAAAGCAGACTGGAAAGGTTACAGAGCCAGGGTCGTGGAAGATCTCCCCACAATCACCCTTATCAGTACAGTGGACGAGGCGGACAGGGCGGTGGGTGTCATCACTACCATACAGGCTGCGGCAAACCAGCACATCCCAAAGTTCAGTCCTTTACCCAACGCCATCAGGAAACCTCCGAAACACATCTTAGCTCTCATAAGTCAGCGGAATAACCTGAGGTATATTTTCCAGCGCTCTCGTGACTAAGGGCTAAAACCGACCATCAATGGGATGACCCGACAAATATCCGGCCTCATGCGGGACTGGAAAAAATGCCTTGGGATTGAAGTGGATAATCTTCTATCCTCACAATCCACGGTAAAAGTGTTCGGTAGAGGTTTCCTACTCACACTCTGAAATGACATCACGATGGCATCCGCCTTAGACGGATTCACCCTGATGCCAATCAGTTTCAGCTCGTTCACTATGATTTCAGTCGCCTTTTGTGCCTTGTTAAGGGCATGTGGGGTGCTAATGCTGGTGGCGTAAATCCCAATATCATCCGCAAATGCTGCTACCATTGCTCCTGGGTGCTTCATTACGACCAGGTGTGCTGTGAAAATCACAAACATCAGTGGCCCCAATACAGAGTCTTTATACTCCACAGGTGGTGGTACTCCTCAGGTGGTGATACTAGAAGTCGAGAACTGTTACCGAATCGTACGACGAATGATCTTCCGCTGAGATAGCTTTGGATCAGACGACATGGAGTGGCGGAAAAGCTAAACTCTTCCAAGCCTCGGAGTAACAACTCATGAGCCAGACAGTCAAAGGCCTGGGTGCAGTCCAGTGAAATGAACGCCGTAGCTCTATTCATCTGCATGGGCTCTATGGTGTGCGCCTGCAGTTTAGCCAGGTGGTGGTCACAGGCGACTCCTCTCAGGAAACAGTCTGCTCAGAGGGATGATGTTGTTTTCTCTGACCTGTGATAGTGAACCAGTCTCTCTCAAAGATTTTGCTCAAGTGAGGGAGCAAGCTGATTGGCCGATGGGGCAGAGGTAGGCCTCCACTCTTCCCAGGCTTGAGTAGTGAACCTACGATGGCTTGTTTCCACACATCTGGGAAGTACGAGATCCTTATACAGGTGTTAAATATGTTCAATAGAAAGGCTTTACCCTTCCTAGAAAGCATCTTCAATACATTCACATAGGGGATATCATCCTGTCCAGATGATCTGTTACCTTTCGTGCATCGTAGTACTGACTCGAGCTGACCGAAGGTGGAGAATATGGGCTTCTCGTTGGGGCACGGTAGTGGTCCTTCCGGGATTGGTGGAGCATCTAACAGCCGAGCAGCTTCTCTCTCCTCATAAGCCTTCACCAAAAGTTCAGCCTGTTGGCCCCAGGCGTCAGCAGGTTGCCTCCAGATGAAAGAAACACTCCGCTCCTTTTGGTTACGTTGGTTTTGACGAGCCGCCAGAACTGACGGGGTTTATCATGAGTCCGAAGGAACTGCTCATGCCTTTACCTTGGCGTCACCTTTGATAGGCATCTCACTTTCTCAAAGCACGTTCAGGCAGGGTTGAAGTTGGCATGACAGAAATCCCACAGGCTATACCATCTGCTCTTGTCGCTGCAGCTCTCACTGAGGTTGAAATTACAAATCTACAAGTCCATCATAAGATCTACGTTGCTCTATGGTGCTCCACTACTGAGACACATCACATAGGACACATAGGTTGGAGGCACATCAAATTTTTTGATGGGCTGAAGACCTGATGGAACCACTATTTAGGGGCTTAAAACCACCTCCCAGATTTGGGAGATGGCAGGGCAGTGTTCCCTTGGTCGACGTGCTAACATATTATCTAGGGATGGGGAAAGTACTCCCTTGTCCTTATCCTTCCTTCCTTTTCCTTCTTCCTTCTTCCCCTTTCTTCTTTCTACAACTATTTCTTGATCCCGCTAAACGGTCCTTCCCTGTTTTGTATTTTATAACGTCAGCGGCCTTGAGCCGGTTCGAGTAAAAACCGCCTTCAGAGGACTCAGCCCATTGTGACGCCTTAAAATACTGAAAGGTAACAGAAGGCTTTGTTTATATAGAAGCATTTGAGGTTATTTATTGTAAATTTGTATTTGTATATTAAATAAAATCTTGGAGGATGTGAACAAAAAATGTAGAGACAGCGCTGTTTCTAGCCATGTTTTTCCCCAATTAAGGGTACCCAGTTTATAGAGCCTGGTCGAGCCTCGGGAGAGTCTGCTGATCCCACAGGGTCCATCCGTGGTCGTAAAAAGAGTAAAGAAACAACCTATCTGCCAAAGCTGGATTTGAACCCAAAACCTTCCGCACAGCGACTCTATAGCGAACCTATGCAATGTATGCAGTATGCAGTGTCCTGACGACGCGTTCTTTGTAACTATCTCTCTTACTAGTTATTGTTCAATATTTTAAACAAAACACAGAGTGTCTTTTATTTTATCAAAATATAGTTTTTGAAATCAAATATTTGAAATCACTCCGAGGCGTCTGAAAAGAAGATGGCCTCGAGACCTTCTACTATAGAACTTTATATAGAACTTTATTAGAGTGCTACCGATGGGTAGTTTCTCCACAAGTGGTGATTATTTTCATGTCATTTGTTCATATCAGCAAATCTACTTGATGTAATATTACTACACTTGTAAATATCAATAAATTAATCTAAATATAAATATATATATATATATATATATATATATAAATATAGATTATATATATAGATTAATTTATTGATTTTTACAACTGTAATAATATTATAAATTTGAATATTATAAAATACTGTAATAATATATATATATATTTGAAATAAATAAATAAATAAGATTTTTGGACTGGAAGATTTTTCAACAATTGTTTAAGGTCTCAAGTTCCTAATAATTAATTTATAAACAAATATGTAGATATGTATATATTGCAGAAAAGAATTCATAGATATAAATATTAAAATGTACTTATATAAAGACTAGGTTTTGCCCGCGGCTTCGCTCGCAATGAATTAGGTCTGCCAAATAAAGTTTCGGGAAAGATCATTTAAAATAAATAGTATATTTATATTTTTAAAATATAAGTTACTCGCACATCCAAAATTTCAGATATCTAACTTCAAAACTGACGGATTCTATACAACCTTTGAACTCCTATTATATTAAAGGGGAAACCCTTGGGGTGGAATTATCCAAATTTCTTTCTTAAACTATACAAAGAACCTATCTACAAATTTATAGATAGTAAGTTCTTGATTTGCCTTTAATTACGTACTATTATAATATATTCTCCACAGTACCTAAAATACTGTCAGGGGGGCACGTGTCCCCGTGCCCCCACTCATAAATCCGCGCTTGCTACAGCGTATGTGTTATTCTGATTTATAAACTATATTACTGTAAAGTTTCATCCAAATCTGTTCAGTAGTTTTTGCGTGAAAGAGAGACAAACATACAAACTTTCACATTTATAATATTAGTAAGATAGTAGGATTAGTAGGACATCAAAACAAATAGTTTCACTCATCTTCTTTATGTTACTTTAACATCTATTATCATGTGATTTGCCTTTATTTATGTCCTATTATGGATTCTCCACAGTTCCTAAATAACAGTCGAGGGAGGGGCACATGCCCCCGTGCGACCCTCCCTAAATCCGCGCTTGCTATGGCCTATGTGTTATTCTGATGTATAACCTATATTACTGTCAAGTTTCATCCAAATCCGTCTAGTAGTTCTTGCGTGAAAGAGTAGTAAGATAGCGCTCAGTGCATAGCGCTAAGTTGCGGGTTCCGGGATCAAATCTGGCTGTGACAGATTTATTATTTAATCCCTATGGGATTTTCAGTCCTTCCTAGGGCACTCCTAGCTTATATTAAAAGGGTACCCTCAATTCTGTGGAAAACAAGATGGTGAGGGTGCCGACAAATCACCTGTTCAGCCTCTACCTTGTATTAAACTCAAGACTCATCATGGTTTTAGCATGATTGTAGTGGTACAGGTTTTTTTTTCATTATTCATCCTACTTAAAATTGATCTTGTATTCACTTCTAGACTATTTGATTTAGATTAATTTATTAGTTTATAATACATTAACTATATAAATTAAACTTAAAACTCAAAGGAATGGGAAGACAAATACTTATAAAATGTTAAGATTTATGCTCACCAGTTTGGATTCCGAGCATCCCACTCCACTATTCAGCAATATCAACCAGTGGTGGATGTAGTTTTCTCTGCATTACAACGTGGATCATATTGTTCGGCCGTCTTTATTGACTTGGAACAGGCTTTTGAACGAGTCTGGCATCCGGGATTGCTCTACAAACTCCGTAAATTCCTACCCCCTACATACTTTCTCATCCTTCAATCCTATCTCACAAATTGAACTTTCCAAGTAAACCATAATAATGTCTTTCGTCCCTCTTTTCCCAATCTGCTGGTGTTCCTCAAGGTAGTATCCTTGGCCCAATCCTTTATAAATTTTATAGAGCTGACATCATGGCTCATCCTAATACTAACTATCCTTACCACGTATGCTGAAGATACATGTGTCTCATCAGTCAAAACCAATCCTGTTATTGCATCCCAAAGCCTCCAATCCCATATCACTGATCTTGAAGAATGTTGTCAAAACTGGAGAATTAAAATAAATTCAAAAAATCGCATCAAATCACTTTTACCTTACGTCGTAAACCAATGACTTCCTGCCCTTCAATATCCTTTAATAATATCCCACTTTTGCCTGTAGAACAGATCCGTTGCTTAGGGTTGCATCTCGACAAACGATTAATCTGGAATCCTCATATAAGACTGAAAAGCCAAGAAACTGCTCGACGTTTCAGGCTACTTCAACACTTACTAGACAAACGCTCTAAGCTCCCAATTAATTAAAAAAGACTCATCTACTTGAGCATCATACGACCTATTTGGACTTACGGAGTAGAGCTTTGGTGCTCCACTGAGCCATCGAATTCCTATCGTATCCAATCCAATCCTAAAATCCAAAATACTTCGTAAAATCCTCAATGCTCCTTATTTTGTTAAGAATAACGTCATCCATAATGACCTTAATGTCGCATTTGATGCTGATTTGGCCCGAACCCGATATCTATCCTTTCATAACAAACTTCATTCCCACTCAAACCCTCTAGTTTCAATTCCCGATAATCCTCCGAGGCGTCTGAAAAGAAGATGGCCACGTGACTTTCTTAGTTGAACTTGTGATTTGAGTTCTACCAGTGGGTAGTTTCTCTAAATGTCACTATGTATCACTTAGCCTATTTACTTGTATTATTGTAATACAGTTGTAAATATCAATAAATAAAAAAGATTTATGCCATTTCTTTTTTCTATTTAAAAAAAAAGTTCTTGCTGTTACTAGGTCATTTATTTACTTTTTTTTGTTTTTAATCAGATATGGTTATGTTTCTGCAAGTGTTCCATCACCGATTATTGTATTTGACAGCGATAACCAAGCTTTTATCTCTGGCGTGGGAGCTGTATATGAAATCGTTTGGAAGATTGATGGATTCGTATTTGTATGTTAATTTTATATTTTTAAAACCTGTTTAATGTATCCATTAATCCTATTGATTAGGATATTTCAGGTCGCAAAATACGCTCTTATTTTAATATATATTAAACTCGAATAACATTTCAATTTTTTTTTTAATTGAAATAATTAATGAGTCATTAGGAGTTCACCTTTACTTCCCCTGTAAACCTATACTGCTACAACTCTTGGAGGGGTCTTGGGTTCAATATTAGTCTACACTAGAGCCTGTGGTGTTTCTATGTCTACGGTTGAACAGGAAAGATGATTTGTCCAAAAATCACGCTCAACTGCCAGGTTTACCCCACACTTATGGGTATCCACGTGAGTCCCAGAAGGTGTCCAGATCCCATATGGCCCATCTCCGGCTGTTAACAGGTTAAATAAATTAACTGCATCAGTCGGATTTGAACTCGTGATCTTCGGCTCGGCAACTCAGAGCTCTACCAAGGAACTTCTCCGCTACCCCTATAATTATGTAGTAAGGGGAAATATTACAGTAGGGAAAGTATGCGTTTTAAGGTCCTTTAAAGGATTTTGCGTGCTTGGTTCTTGTTTTAACTTGATTGAAATCGTGTGAGCATAAATTTAATAAGTAGCTATTTTATTTATTTTTTATTTTTATTGTTGTCAGATTCGCGAGTATTTTACGAGGGAGAAGGGTAGCTGGTATAGCACTGAATTGCTGAAGATCCCGGGTTCAAATTCGGCAGTGGCAGATAATTTTTTTAATCTGTTAATACCCAAACATGGACTCTGTGGGATCTGCCTACCACCCTGAGGCTCATCTAGCCTCCATACAGTGGGTACCCATAATTGGGGAAAATCCTAGTGGTTGAGGACGAGTGATATTGGACAAGCCACTGCCCTGTACAATCGTTTTCTTAGAATCATTACAGTCTCTACCATGCACTGAACCCTAAGAAACTTCATAGATTTTAGTAGATTTTTTTAAAATTTTATTTTTTAATATTTTATGTATTGCAAAGGTAATTAAAAACTACACATGACCCTATAATAGATAAGTATTCGCGATCTATTATTATATAAAACTCAATTAAAAATGGTTATGAAATATTCTTCTTCTACACCTAATACTTTTCAAATTTGCACCCATAATAATGATATCCTCTTTTGGACTAACTCGTATCTATTGGTCATCAATTAATTTCTTTATCACTTTATAAACTATTATCTTTATCATTCTCTAGTCATAAGCATTACATAAAACAAAGTTAATAATATACGATTTTTTAATTAATTATCACCAATAATTGCAAAAAAAGCATTATATCACATATCATTTCTCCACATCGTACACTTTAATCCTCTAAGTGATATTTGAGATTAATGAATGTATTTACGACACGATGATTACCATTTCCTCACCAGTATTTGTTTTAACACGTTGTGCAAACATAATGTAAGACAATCAACGTTATTGTGAATCTGAGTTCAAATATTACAGATAAAAGCTCAGTTATCTCTGTTAATCATATTTGTTACTAATATTAAACCCATTATCAATAAAAACTATTATCAATTGGTTAAATTATAATTATTTTACGCCGATATGATTAATTTGTTTAAACATTCATATTTATTTCTTATTACTCAATAAACATGCTAGCGATATTAACAATGAATGCTATTAAAGAAAATACCTTCAATAATTTAAATCCAAAATTTATATGTTTTTTTTAACGAATTATAAAACTGAAAACCAAAAAAATACAAATACAAATATACAAATACATACATACTAAACTTATTTATTTAGGGTTCCATTAGATTTACTATCGATAATAAATTTTATAAACCTTTATCGTTCGGTAAAGCATGCAATGCCAATATATAGATATTTAAAGGGAAAATTTTATGTTAATTATGAAGTATTAAACAGTATTTATGGGAGGAGCTTATCATTAACAAATACATCAAAAATATCTTTTTGTTTTTTATACAATATAAATATCTTTTTGAATATTACGAAATACCTCACCAATTAAAGATTATAAATTTATATATTAAGAAAATATACTAACACTTTAAATTGAAGAGAAACTGATGGGTAAAGTGAAACTTTTATGGCTATTTTAATATCATATTAAATCTGACGTTGAGAACAATAAGGTAACTATGGATTTCTCATAAATTTTTATTTGTTTGTTTGTTCATTTAACGTCACTTTATGCTGCTATGGCTAATCGGACGATGCTACAGTGGGAGCTCTAAATTTTGCCTATCCAGGTTTAATTTGGATAGGAATTTTTAACGAGTACCTGACATCGCACAGGCTCGGGACCCCCGTTTAACGTCCCTTCCTTAGTTACGCCGTCCTTCGGAAGGGACGTTAAACGGGGGTCCCCAGCCAGTACGATGTCAGGTACTCGTTAAAAATCCCTATATTTGTTTTAAGAAGTAATGAGTTATCAGGACCTTTATTTTATATTAGATTAAAAAACGGGTACAGTCATATTAAACTTAATAATGCTTTTGTTAATAGCCTTACGTTTTTTAATTTTTTTATAATTATTGGTCAATTTTTTGAGTTTTAAATATTTTTATTTTTAAAGAGAAAAGATAGGCCCTCGGCCGGGATTTGAACCCGGAACCTTTGTCTTTCCGTGACAGCGCTCTACCAATTGAGCCACCGAGGCCACCTGCCGGCAGAGGACAAATCTTTGCGATGAATACACTCGAACACAAGAAGGCGGCCTTGGTGGCTCAATTGGTAGAGCGCTGTCACGGAAAGACAAAGGTTCCGGGCTCGAATCCCGGCCGAGGGCCTATCTTTTTTCTTTAAAAGTAAAAACACTTACGTTTTTTTTAGTTTGGAATTGGTGAAAAACATATATAGAATTACAAAAGACTTGGTTTATTTCTTCTGGTTTAGACCGTGCAGATCAATTTTTCGCCAACGTTTCGTCAACCATGCTGCTGACTTCCTCAGGGCTGAGACGAGAATGAATGAGAAGCTCAGAAGCTTTACACGGCCTAAACCGGAAGAAATAAACCAAGTCTTTTGTAATAATTAACTATTATTAAAACATCTTAACAATAGTTTCACTCATGTTATTTCTGTTGTAACATCACATGGTTTGCCTATACTGTAATGGTATACACTGTAACTATAAGTATATACTGCAATGGATTCTCCACACTACACAAAAACCCGTCTGGGGGGGGCACGTGCCCCCGTGCACCCCTCCCCCCTGGATCCGGCTATGTACGCAAGCCCTTTTTTCGAACAGCTATTAATAAGTGAACTAAATATATATATATATATATATATATATATATATATATATATATATATATATATATATATATATATACTCAGAAACATTGAAATCATATTGGAATATTGTAGTTCGGAAGTACAATAAGGATATATGTAATTCGAACAAACAACAAAAAAGAAAGTTTTCCCATATAGTAATGATTGATGACGTTGAAGAAGTCATATCTTCTTATTTACAAAAATTTCTTGAAAATTATAAAATATAGTCTCGTGCGAAACATCAACAAACAGTAAATCAGTTTACAGAGAAAAATACGAAGAAATGATTCAGTAGAATGTAAGAAAATGACTAAGTGGAAAAAGAAACAAATCTTTAAAAAAATATATAGTAAAAATCTTTCGTTTATTAACAAAAATTAACAAAATCATCTAGTCAGATTTATTTCTCGATTAAAAAAAAAACTGATCGACTACAACCCATGATGGGTCTTGGGTCCAGTACGTGGTAGAGACGGTACTGTTTCTTGGACAACGGTTGTACATGGAAGAGGTCAAGGGTACCCACTTTATGATGGTTGGATGAGCCCCAGCACGATCTCAACACTCCAAAGGGTTCATACTCGGCTGTTAATATATTAAATAAATTTAATGCCACAACCGGGAATTGAACCCGGAACCTTCTGCACGGCACCTCAGCGATTTCTCGACTTAAGAGATATAGTAGTTATATTATCACAAGTAATTTGTAAATAATATTTTTTTAACGACTTCATCAAAGAAGTAATTATTTATACCATTTTTTATGTTTCATAATCTCTGATAAGTTATAGTCGACAATTTTTTCTCATTGAACACAAGTAGCGAGCAACAGACAATTCAAATACTAAGAGGAAACAAATGTTTGATTATCTGCCAAGCTCTCTAACCCACGTGGGTAAGCGAAAAGCGTCGCGATAAAAATATACATGACACCTCGTAGCAGGCAGATATATGTCCTCAATCAAATATGTTTAAAAATAAATTATATATATATCGGCTTCTACCTATCTTGACTGTTATAGAAAATATATACTCTGATTCTTGAGTTCCAGTCAGTTATTAAATTTCTTATGCCGACGTTTGGTGACTAGGTTGGTCTCATACTCATATCCTAATACTGAAAAAATGAGCTTTTAGTAAATACATTAAATAACACACTAAAATAAATATAAATTGGCACGTCTAAGATGTTAATTAGATAAGTTTTACAGACAAGTTTTTTAAAGAATTGATACTAAATCATTAATCAGTTACCTCCCAATATTTTATAAAATGTTAATATTGTGATAGTTGTGATCAATGAGTAAGTATTGTGTTTTGGAGCAGCAGTTTTATTTGATTGTTGAATCATATTAGATTTATTTCTATTATTATTTTATTAAGAACTAGCGACCCACCCCAGCTTTGCTCAGATAATAATGCATATTATGCCTACATAATTTGTCTTTGTAATGTATTTTTTTTTATCATATATCGGCCACTAAGGACCACACGAATATCAGTGGTTAGACTTCTTTGGGAGTCTAGTTTTTCTTTCTTTCCATCTCAGCTAATGTACTTTATTATATAGAAATTATAAAAATAAAAATAAAGCCAAATATTGTTTTATATATGAATTTATTATCTTGCACGCTAGATAATTGGACGGGGTTAGGCAAGCAGCGCTTCGGTGAAACCCATCGATATTCCAACCCATTTACACAAAAACTCGACAAATTATATACCTAAACCTTCCTGGTGAATCAATCTGTCTGTTGGTGAAAAGCGCATGAAAATCCGTGCAGTAGTTGGTAAACTCAATAGTTAACCGCGAACAAACTCGGCCGAGAACTTTGTTTTATAATATGTATAGATAGATAGATTAATTAAATTTGCATAATACGAACCTTATTGCATAACCTTAGAACTTGAACATCCATTTTTTGTTTACAGCCAGATTTTTATGCTTCTAATAATTATCATTTCTTTTACATTCCGTTTGAAACTATTTTTCTCTTGTTGTATTATTTTAGGTTTATCATTAATTAAATGTATGTTTTGTTTTTGTAATGTGTAGTGAGAACTTTTGATCTTGTTACTTTATTATCGAATTACAACTATATTTGTGTTGGTACACTCTACATTTTAAGTATTGTTCCGATGCTCCGAAATGGGATTTACCGCATTTATCTTGACACTGTATTTCGTACACGGAATTTGATTTTAGCTCTAATTTATCCGAATCTTTGGTTTTAATAAATATGTGAAATTAATTGCGGAGTCACTGTTACTTTTTTACCGGTGAGTGTTTTTGCTCATCGGTAAGTGTTGGATATTGGGTATTGTTTAGTATATTATAGGATTAAGATTGGGTTCATTTTTCATTTCATTTCATTAATTGAACTCGTAAGTACAACTTATCTAATTATCATCTTACACCTGCTTATTGATATTTATTTTATTGTGCTATTTAATGTATTTACTAAAAGCTCATTTTTTCACTGTTAGGGCATGAGTATGAGACCAACCTAGTCTCGATACGTCGCCATAGGATGTTTAAAAACTGTCGAACTCAAGAATCAGAATATATATATATATATATATATATATATATATATATATATATATATATATATAGATATATACGCATGTTTATAATGCCTTCTCAATTTATGATCTTTGAATGTCCTACTATTCTTTTCTATCATTATGAAATGCATAAATATCACATCTTTTTAAATAACATTCCGCTATATTAAAATATTAAAATTTATAGGTTTTCGGATGAAAATTGAATATTATAGATAAATTCCTTTTTGTGCCATATTCACATTTATTAATAGACAGTGAATATAACAGAAGAAAATCTTGTAAAAGTTATTTTACAAGATCACGAAAAGTATTTGGATTATTAAAAATAAACCTTTGCTAGTAGTCAAACTATGTTGATGATAGGTACAAAAATCAACAGACAGAAAACTATCGGTGAAATCTCAAACTGCTGCATTTGATTTATAGAAGTGTAGATACATATAGATTTTTATTTACTACAAATTTATTTGTTATATGATCAATAATTTGGCTAAATGTTCATCGAAAAAAAGTACAATATTATTGTTTTTTATTAAATATCTCATCAATCTGAATTATATTTTTTGTTTTAGACATATTATAAATAACTGAATTTGTTAGAAAATATGATTGACGTGCTTGAATTGTTTACCATGCGAGGCTAATGATGTACAGTTATGATAAAACATTGTCATGAACACATTAAGCATTCTAAACTCCTTATTGGAATAAAAGAATATTTATATGTAGTTTCGAAATTATTCTATAAGCCTCAAATTTTATGCAATGTTTAAAATGCTCGAACTCATTGCAATCTTGTTGTATTTGAAGCATTTTATTCTGTCGGATTTTTTTTTTCGAATTTAATTAAAACTAGTACACCCCTGCCAGATTTCTTGCATTAGATATTTAATGTTCTTCAGCCTTTATATTTGAATTATGAACGATTAAAGGATGACATGTTTATTTGTACAGACAGCACAATACTATAAGAAAATTTATTTAACATACATAGTTTAAAATGTCAATATTGAAACTACAAATTATTATTAGATGAATAGCCAATAGTACTGGAAAATATATCTTAAGTATAACAATAAATAATGCTTTATTATTGACTCATTGACTCTGCAATAATATTAGTGATGTTAGGAATAAGAAATAATATATGATCTGTATCGTTAGTAGAGGCCTAAAAACCTTTTAGCATAAGAAAAATGCATTTTTATGGGAACATGGTCTAAACGACAATGACTTTTATAAACGCTAGTAAATTAGACACTTTTTTTTCTCCTTTGTGTTCACATTTTATTAAAAATAAAATTGTTTCTTTCTTAATCAATGTTTTAATCATTAATAAGTTTAAGTATTTATTATAGTCAATTTTCTTCCATAGATTAAGAACTATTGGGTTAGTACAGGGCCTGTATGCATGATATAGTGTGTTATCTCAAAAAAAGCAGGTTTTAAATCTTTAAAACTCCAAATAAACATTCTGCCCCGTCAGAAAGTACAAAACAAGGCCCATCCCGTTTCTTTCTACCGACTCAAAATCAATTGAATTCTCTAACCTCCTGGTTTTTAGGGTTGTATTTAATCCATATTATCCAGAGTTTGAGAAATCCTCTGTTCTGTCTTGATACTTCTATCATAAAAATCAGTCGCTCACTGTAATTAATTACTTATAATAATTATAATATGATTTATAAATAGTTCGTAATTATTTATCTTTAATTTTAATCTGAGAAAAGAGCATAATTCTGTTTCTATCTAAAAGTCTGTTAATTTTACAACACTATTCCCCTTGGCACTGGACGGCTGGTGTGTTAGATAACAACAAGAAGTAAAAGATAAATTATCGATTTTGTTTTTGATAATCAGTTACATGACAATCGAGTGAGGGCAAAAAAATGATATAATTGTTTTCCTACTTAATTTGTTTTAACGTTTCAAATTATGGTTGTATTTCGTTAATGTTAGGAAAATGGTTTTCCTTACATATCCTGAGCAATGTGGAAAATGTTCGGGGTGCAGCCAATTATTTGTAGACAAAGAAGCAAGCAATAAATAACTTTGTTAATAGTTAACAAATAGAAAAGTTTGTTAATAAGCACACTATAAATGATAAGGATACTAAATTAATAAGTTTGGTACAATTCTTTGACCACACCCAACTGATTATTTACCACATTATACATCTTGCAACTTCTTGCTAAACTAACGGATATGAAAATCTCTACATTTTGATTTGAGATAAACTGTTGTTGCGTTCTTTGTCTATATGTAACAAATCTAAAATAATAAATATTAAGTATTAGAGTGTCGGGTAATATAATTATATTTATATTGGACTTTATGATCATTTGTGTAATAAAACTATTTATATATTATATATTTATTTTTATATGAATTGTGATTTTTATTTAGAATATAATTGGAAAAATCTGAAAAAGCAAATCCTTAAGTCTCTTAATTGTTTGTCTCAAGTCTTGGAGTAAAGGTACTGCCTTAATTTGATGATTCTATTTGGATTGTTGATGTGGAGTGTGCTGTACTTTATCTTCTTTGAGATGATATTCTTTAGATGAATGTCCTGATGATGTCTGAATTGGGGAAATGTTGACCGGTTAGCTTTTCTAGTATTTTATGAACTTTAGGCTTTTTGCGATTTTTCCTATTGCATTTTGAGATTGTGATTTTTTTTTTTTAATATGCGTATACCGCAAATGTTCCTTTTTTTAAAAGAATATTGTTATTCTTTAGATATATTGTCCTAAATACTCCCCTGTAAAGTTCATAGCGTTATCGTGTTGAATTGCTTATTTGATATTATGCAATTGCTGTAGGACTTGTAAAAACAAGATCCAGTTTTGCATCTTTATAGGCTATTTCGTTTTCCTTTATCCAGTGTACGCTGACAATTCGCAATAATTTCTGCAGTTTCCGTCCTTATTCATGCTCATTCTTTTTTTATGAGATTGGTGGATTTCTGAAAACGATATTAGTCTTTCGTGTTCTTAGCTCACGGAAGTTTTTTTTCTTAAGATGAGTAATTTATACAATACAAAAAGAATTTATGAAATCTGAATTATGCCAACAATTTAATTGTGACAAAAATATTGTATAATCTGTACAAAAACATCCAGTCTGAGTTTCGCCTATTCCATTATCAGGACACACATCACAAGAAAATCACAGATCAAAGAAGACTGTGTGCAGTAGATCTCACGCCAACAGTCCAAACCGAGGCGCTCCACAAACAACAAAATTTTGGAGTCTTAAGGCTTTGTTTTTGGTAATTTTCCCATTGCATATTATGTATAATTTATTTATCTTTTTGACAATTTATTTTTATATTATTAGTTTTTAATATTATTTATTACTTTTTAGAAAAATAATGTTGATATATTTAAAATTCATACTGATAGCCTTTAATGGCATGCTCTTTCACAGATATTTAATTCAATTATATTACTAGTAAAATGAAAATTAATAATGTGAATAAAGATTTACAATAAATGAAATATTATGGTTTTTGTTTAAACCGATGACTTGAATTACACAAAGTATTGAGATTATGAAAATCAATGAAACATTAAGAATGATTAGAAAGATATTTTTTTAGTAGTGGTAGCATTATCCAAATTTTGGGTTAATGATGCTGAATTTTAGAGGATTTTTAGACACTTCATTAGAGTTTTAAGCAGTTAAATATTTTAAACAATAATTAAACCTCGGGAAATATAAAGAATAAAACAGTTCTTTCTATAAAACAAAAAAAAAAAAGAAAAGACAACTTTGAGACAACTTTCTAAATTTCATAGTGTGATCAAATAAATGTAATAAAACATAATTTATATATAATTTTTTATAATTATTGGTCATTTTTTATGAGTTATAAATATTTTTATTTTTTAAAGAGAAAAGATAGGCCCTCGACCGGGATTTGAACCCGGAACCTTTGTCTCACCGTGACATCGCTCTGCCAATTGAGCTATCAAGGCCCCTCCCGGTCGAGGACTAACCTTCTCTCTTTTAGATCCTAAAGCCCCAGTGTACTCCCGCCATTTTTGCGATGAATACACTAGAACGAAGTTCTTTGAACATTAATTTTAATTCAGGATCTTATTGACTTTCGTCATATTATTATTTATAATTTTTTATAATTATTGGTCATTTTTTATGAGTTATAAATATTTTTATTTTTTAAAGAGAAAAGATAGGCCCTCGACCGGGATTTGAACCCGGAACCTTTGTCTCACCGTGACATCGCTCTGCCAATTGAGCTATCAAGGCCCCTCCCGGTCGAGGACTAACCTTCTCTCTTTTAGATCCTAAAGCCCCAGTGTACTCCCGCCATTTTTGCGATGAATACACTAGAACGAAGTTCTTTGAACATTAATTTTAATTCAGGATCTTATTGACTTTCGTCATATTATTATTTATAATTTTTTATAATTATTGGTCATTTTTTATGAGTTATAAATATTTTTATTTTTTAAAGAGAAAACATAGGCCCTCGACCGGGATTTGAACCCGGAACCTTTGTCTCACCGTGACATCGCTCTGCCAATTGAGCTATCAAGGCCCCTCCCGGTCGAGGACTAACCTTCTCTCTTTTAGATCCTAAAGCCCCAGTGTACTCCCGCCATTTTTGCGATGAATACACTAGAACGAAGTTCTTTGAACATTAATTTTAATTCAGGATCTTATTGACTTTCGTCATATTATTATTTATAATTTTTTATAATTATTGGTCATTTTTTATGAGTTATAAATATTTTTATTTTTTAAAGAGAAAAGATAGGCCCTCGACCGGGAGGGGCCTTGATAGCTCAATTGGCAGAGCGATGTCACGGTGAGACAAAGGTTCCGGGTTCAAATCCCGGTCGAGGGCCTATCTTTTCTCTTTAAAAAATAAAAATAATTTATATATGTTTGTGTGTTTCTATGTAGGCACGTGTATAAATATATTTATGGTAAGTGGACCCAGATGTTTTTTAAATTTTATTCCCAACAGAAATTACTACTATTACATATCTGCTTCTTGATCGTACGTGGGAAGCTTTTGGTAGTAGGTCTTTGGCATTCCTTGCTTTTTATGGAGGTGTTGGATACAGTATCGTCAATCACCCACGTGTAGAATGGAATTCCTTAGGAACAGGTTTCAGAAAAAAGATTCATTAAGAAATTGATCCTATAACTAAAATATCTGCATATTAGCATATTTGTAAATAAACAAACGTATTTGTTGGTCAATATTTAATTGTTGAAAACAATACGAAAGCGTATTGGGAAGTCGTGATGACAGAGCAGTTTGGGGTGAGTGACCCAGAGCAAAATGTGGGTTCGATTCCTTTTTGGCTCAGTTAATATTTATTTTTTGGCTGTGCTCAGAATTGAACCTCGACCCACCTACTCTGGTTAATGCACGGCGTTCAAGGCCATATATTTTCTTAGCTTTTTCCACCGTTACTAGTACCGATGTATTGGTAGTATCATAATAGTCATTTCTTTTCTTCGAGAATAAATTCTTAACCAATTATTTAACCAAAATAAGAGAAAATGTACGGGTTATCCAACAAGCTACCAAAGATCCTGTGTGAAATTAGTAACATTTATTTCGTAGGTTCCCATAAAAAAAACGTGGCAAATTCTGGATCCACACAATGTAATAAAATACTCGTACAAACATAGTTCTTGAAACAGTATAGTCTTTACGATGTACTGAGCCAAAAACCCTTCATTTGTTGAATTGGTACATGCTCTTTATTTTCTTTATTTTAGAAATGCGAAGATAATAAAATTTGGATAGCCAAGTATGAATGGTCTGTCACAATACTCAACTAAACTAAACTAAAGAAAAGATTTGCCCAGGGACGGGATTCAGGCAGGAATTCAGGGGAGACCCGGGTTCGAATCACGGCCCTGGACAAATCTTGTCTTTAAAATAAAAATATTTAAAAATTATAATAATTAATAAAAAAATAAAATAAATTTTAAATAATATAATGACGTAAGCCAACAAAATCCTAATTAAAGTAAGGTTCAATTAACATTCTTCCTCATGTATACATCGCAAATTGCGAGAGCGCGAGGATGTGGGATCGGTGAAGAAAATGGATTTGTCTGACCCAGGTACAAGCCAGGCTAGCTCAGGTGGCAGAGCATCACGACGGATATGTTGGTGACCCGGGTTCGAATCGCGGCCCTCAACAAATCTTTTCCCTTCAAAATAAAAATACTTATTTATTTTTGTTTCTCGATTATTCCTATTATTAATTTTTTTAAAGTTTATTTCAACTAATTTAGTTTTATATATATTTGTATCTAGTTTATTCAGCCCTGAAGAAGACCTGAAACGTGGTTTTCTAATAAATAATTTCTTTATTTAAGGAATTGTTTTTGAACTCCAAATAGACTGTTTTCTTCGAACTTTTTTAAAAATAGATTCAAGAGCTTTTCGTCTTGGATTTGATGTCATAACTATCGACTAAATAGTGAATTAATACATTGATAAAATATATTTAAAAACCATTTTTTAAATAAATAAGATTTATCTTCATTTGAAAAGAATTCAGAAATTTTGCTACTCTGATCACATGAGTAAATAAATATCAGGAATAAAACTATATGTAGGCAATATTCATAGCTGTAATTAGAAGCTAGTGTAATTGAAAGAATAATAAAAATAATCTTTGCTAATATTGAAGAGCTCTTTTGGAAAAGGTGAGATGAATGGAATAACTCATAAGATAAGATACCGAGGTTTTAAAGATAAGAGTACTTGATTTTGATTAGTGCGTGTGTATTGAAACAGTTTTTTTTCAATTTTTTAATAAAAAAGGAAAAATATACGGTACGGGGCGTCCAATTGTTGAACATTATTTCAAACTAAGATAAATAATACCTTATAATTCATTCTCGCTCTAAAATTATTTTTTCAACAACATTTTATAAATTTCTTTTAATAGTTTAAAGTGGTGCTTAAACAGGTAACGTTAACAAGAACTTAAACTTTAGCACTTTGATTTAAAATTTTGTAGGCAAGAAGATTGTACAATTAGTTAATAATTGTTGTAATTATACAATTATAAAATATAAAATGATATATTTAAATATATTGTATTGTATATCAAAATTGCAATTTAGTTTTCAAATACCAATATTTTTTCTATAAAAAAAAAAAAAATGAAAAATGGAACATTTGGCAGATTCACATTTTTGTTCCAACCGGTTGAACATTATTTTTATTTTATATGTATGATTGAAAACCTGATATTTTATGTTTCAAACATTATTTTGCACAGTAGTCGGTTAGTAAAATAATTTGCGTTGACTTTTAAAACCAACTTTTTTTTTATTAAATAAAGTTTTAGACATGTAAAATCTATTTTTTTAAAAGAAAAACTGTCAGCATTCTATTCATGATTCATGCATTTATTTATGATTAAAATGAAGGCTAAATTTATTTTTTAACATAATAGATAGTTTCTACATTTTATTAGTCAGGTACAGCTTTAAACGCTTTGGTCGAATTCCATAGTTTTTATTACGGTACCCTTAAATAATATTTTTTATATTTCATGTGCTATATTAAAACTTGTAATTTCTTTATGCTTCCTTTTCTATGCCAACTTAAAGGTTATTCTGTGATATTAAAATACAAACAAATGTTGAATTCTAATGTATTTCTTATTTTATTAATATGCAACTTTTAACCCTATAAGTGAACTTGATTGTATGTAAATTAACTGTCGATATTGAACTATATATGAATATGACATACCATCAAGAAAGATGTCATTTCCTGTCACACGTTTTCGTCATCAGTCAACGAAGTAATAAATACAAATAGATCAACCTAATATTGCTACGAACTTTAATTTTTTAATTATATAATATAAATCATATAAATAAAAATTTGTAATCATATAAATATAATTTTTAATCATAAATTTTAAGTCTAACCGACATGTTATTAAGGCTTCAAATATTTTAATTGACGCTTATTTATTTGTATAACCATATAGATTTCAATGAACCTTCCGTAAGTGTTCGGTATTTTCGAAACATTCTTATCATTTAATAATTTATTAAATTATTATATTAATTAGTATTACTTTAATAAGAGACTTTGAGACATGGAATGATAAATTTCTTTCATAAATATTTTTTCCTAATCAGGGTATCATGGATTATTTATTGTATTTATATTTTATTGGAGGTTCCAAATTACGAATCAATATTTCATTCCAGATTAATTTAAATTACTCGTGTGTTATTTTTTACTGCTTTATTATACTTATTATTTATTATACAAGTTTGGTTGAATAATGTTTGTTGTGCTAAAACTTTTTATAAGGTTTTCGGTACGAAAGTACAGTCTTAGAGTCTTTCTCGTACTGTTAAGAGCTTAACTGTGTGTCTCCCGTTTATCCTATTAGATCTACAGTTCTTTTTGGTGTTTAAATTCAAGAATAGTTTTTCGTATTGAAAATTGACTATAAGTATCACTATTGTTGTTATTGTGTTAACTTTTAAAGTTAAAATTGTTAACAATTTCGTATAAATATAACATTAGCCAGGGCCGTGGTAAAGTAGTAGGGACAGTTGTTCACTAAGCCTAATTCTACCAGCCGTCGCGTAAACAAACAGGTACCATATTTATTAGTACTGTTATTATCTCGCTCTATCTTTTTATCTTAAAACAATTAAACTATATTATAATTAAAATGGCTAACTGCAAAATCTGTAACAAGTCAGCTGGCAGAGATGAGAAATCAAGATTAGTATGTGCTACCCGTCAACATTTATTTCATATTAAATGTATAAAAATTTAATTTAATTTGGACGCTAATAGCATACAAGAATTAAATAAAAAATCGACCTGCTCTGATTGCGAATTAGTATCGCGGATACCGTCCGAGTCCAATACAATGATTGAGCTACTGAGGGCGCTCACGGAGGAGGTAAAGGAAATGAAGGCCAAGATTCAAGGGATAGATGAACTGAAGGAAATAAAAGAAACACTTCAGAAGCAGTCAGAAATTTCCTTTGAAAATTTGGAGAGACTATTAAAAATTGAAACTCTCCTGGACGAACAGAAGCGCCAGGTCGAAAAATTATCAATAGAAAATAGCTCTCTGAAAGCTAAAGTCAGCGACTTAGAGAGTCGTTTAAATCACGCAGAACAGGCCCAGCTGGGAAGAACTGTTGAGATGAGAGGCATCCCGGAGAAGCAAGGAGAGACCCTGAGACTTGGCACTATTTTAAGCGTCGGCGCAGGTCTGGGCGTTAAGATGAGTCCAGATGATCTGGACCACGCAGTACGACTCAGGCCGAAACAAGAGGGAACGCCAGGTCCTATAATGGTACGATTCGTCAGGCAAACCCTAAGAGATGAACTTGTGCGACAGAGAAGAATCAAGAGAGACTTCTCAACGCGTCACCTCGGCTGGGGAGAAAACGAATCTCACCATGTATATGTGAGTGAAGCCATGACGCCCGCCAATAAGCACCTTTACTGGTTAGCCAGACAGAAGAAGGGAACAGCTGAAATTAAATATGTCTGGTTTAGTGGAGGTAAAGTTAGATGCCGGCAGTCAGACGGTTACCCAGCGGTCATCATAAGCAAGCCTAGCGACCTGGACGTATTCAGATGAACAAATTATGCTGGTCACATCGATTTGGTTCTATTACTTTGTGTTAAAGACATTTTAATTTTATTTTTACTCATCCTCTGTTTTTATTTACTTTTAATTTATTTATTTCATTATTTAATTTACTCATATAGTTCTTTTTTGCCTAATGTTTACACTAAGGATAATTATTTACTTTTCACTTATCTGAGTTATGAACCATGGTATCTGTGCTTATTCTTTACTTGCTGTATAAGCCGGTATAATACTCCACCGTGATTTATTTTTTAATTTTGTTAAAATTATTAGAGACCCGATAATTGATTTTTTTCAATTAGTGTATTATTATTATTATATTATAATGAACTTACAAATTGAATATGATATAAAAAGTTGTATCCCATTCCTCAACCTAGATCCTTTTCCCTATGATCCCATCCCCTTTACCTGGAGTTATGACTAACATCCTAAATACCTGTCACGTTAATGCACAATCCCTTCTGGCCCATTATGATGAATTCAAACAATACTTCCTTGACAATTTCTATCCAATAGTAGCTGTTTCTGAAACCTGGTTAAAACCCTATATTCCTTCCTCTCAAGTTTCCCTCACCAATTACTCCTTCCTGCGCCATGATCGATCTGATCGAGTGGGAGGTGGAGTCGGCCTATATATTCATGACAGCCTTAAGTCTAAAATCCTTTTGCGATCTCCTTTCCCCCATTCTCCTCACCTAGAATACTTGTTTGTAGAGATTTCAACTGACTCCTCTCCTCTTTTATATGCCGTTGTCTACCGACCTCCTCATGTTCCATTCGATAATCTCTTTGAATCCTCTCTTGTCCAACTTGTCTCCACTTACAGCAACGTCGTTATCTCCGGCGATTTTAATATTAACATGCTCCGCGAATCCAATGATAAACTTTTCCTTACGGACTTGGTGTTTTCCCTCAATCTTTACTTCGTACCTTATTCTCCTATCCATCACACACAATATTCCGAAACCTGGCTTGACCTCTTCGTCACTGATTCTTCCAAGAAAATCCTTTCCTCTTCACAGCATCCTGTGCCCTTCCTTTCATCACACGACCTCATCCAGATTTCATATGACCTACCCGTTAAGTTCTTTACTCCAAAAATCGTATCATATCGAAATTTGGACCTCCTCTCCTGTGAATCGCTTCAACCTGACTTAGATCCTGTCCATTGGAACATTATTTACTCCTACAACTCCATAGACCCTATGATCTCTACCCTCACCTCAAACCTACAAACCTTATTAGACAATCACGCTCCTCTGCAAACCCGAACACTACGCCGTCCTACTGCGCCATGGCTGACCCCTGAAATAAAGGAAATGATAAAGAGAAGGGATTCAGCAAGACGCAAATTTCGGAGAACTCGGATGTCAGGCGATTATGTGAATTTCAAACAATTACGTAATGAAACCCAAGCCGCAGTTCGACGTGCTAAATCCCTCTACTTCCATAACGCCCTTTCTACCGCACCTGACCCCAAATCCAAATGGAAAATACTTCGAAAATTATCCCTACCAGAATCTAACCACACCTGTTCTCTCCCATTAACCCCGGATGATCTCAATAACTACTTTATATCCTCTGCACCCAATTCCTCACTTGCTACCGATTTAGAATATCATTGTTTCAATCCTGAAAACTTCTTTTTCTCCCACCTTTTATATGATGAAATACTTGCCGCTATCCTAAAATCCCGCACCAATGATTATGGTCCTGATAACATTCCAGTGAAACTAGTGAAATCCTGTCTTCCCACCCTTATACCCATACTCTATCACATCTATAACTTCTCCTTGCAAAATTCCACATTCCCTTCTTCTTGGAAAACGGCCCTGGTCCGACCAATAAACAAAATTTCGAACCCTTCCTCAACTCAAGACTTCCGTCCTATTTCCCTTCTTTCTAACCTTTCAAAACCGCTAGAACGCCTAGTACAGAACCAACTTTCAAACTTCCTAGAAGAACGTTGCCTCATTAATCCTCTCCAATCTGGCTTTCGTTCTGGACATTCAACTCAATCCGCTCTCCTTAAAATAATTCATGACCTCCAGACTTCCATCGAACACCAAAAACTAACTATCCTTATCCTTCTAGACTTCTCTAAAGCATTTGACTCAGTTGACCATAACATCCATAACAGTATGACCAAACTTCAAAACCTTCCTTTATCCAACAGTGCCTTGCACTGGTTCAAATCCTTCCTCTCAAACCGATCTCAGTTTGTTGTCGTTCCAGGCCAACCACCATCCAAGACTCTCCCCCTCTCCTGTGGTGTCCCTCAGGGCTCATCTCTGTCCCCTACTCTATTTTCAATTTATATAAATGACCTTCTCCACCTCATCCACCATTCCAAATACCATATCTACGCCGATGATTTTCAAATATACCTGTCCTTTCCCCCATCCGACCTATTACTAGCCACAACAAAATTACAAGATGATCTGAACCGAATAAGTCAGTGGGCAGTGACTAACAAGTTGAGGCTGAATGCGGAGAAGACAAAGGCGATAGTAATAGGTTCCAATTACCTCCTTAAAAAAGTTCCTCATTTCCCAACCCTTTACTTAAATAATGCTCCCGTCAAATTTTTCCAAACAGTCAAAAACCTCGGAATCACTTTAGACCAATCCCTCTCCTGGAAAAGTCATATTTCCAATATATCCCGCCGTACTTTTTCTATCCTGAAGAGATTAAACTATTTCCGTCACCTATTTCCATTTGAAACTCGTAGACTCCTAGTTACCTCTTTAGTATTTCCCCACTTCGACTACTGCTGCGCTGTATATGGGGGAGTCTCTGTGGAGCTCGAGGCCAAAATAAAACGTTTGATGAATTGCTTTGTACGCTTTGTCTTCGGGTTCCCCAGGGACGCCCCTGTCTCCCGATTTTATGAAGAGTTGAGGTGGTTGTATCCTTCCTGTCGCCGTAAGTATTTCCTTGCATCCTTCCTCTATCAAGTTATCCAATCCCGCCGTCCATTATACATCTATGAGCTCCTCAAATTTAAATCCTCCATCCATTCCCGTGATACCCGTTCACACCCTTCCGATTTGTATATAGAGGCCCATCGAACCGCTACTTTTGACAGATCGTTCCTGATTAGGTCCTGTTCCCTGTGGAATTCTATCCCTTTTTCCATTCGCTGTTCCAAGACCCTTCCTACCTTCAAATCCCGCTTATTTGATTACTTCCTATCCCTCCAGTTCCCCGAAGGGCATACATAAAATTATCAACAGAATAATATT
The DNA here is from genome assembly GCA_037127475.1 of Arma custos. Lineage (NCBI taxonomy): Eukaryota > Metazoa > Arthropoda > Insecta > Hemiptera > Pentatomidae > Arma > Arma custos. The sequence goes on along the minus strand of CM073764.1, from coordinate 83,649,655 downwards.
TATATTGTTTATTCATTTTTTTTTGTGTGTGAAAAGTTCTTTTTAGTAATTATTTTAATTTTATTTAGGTTCTATTTCATTATCATAAGAAGTTATTTATTTATTTATTTATTATTATTTAATCAGCTTTATAGATTGACTTATCTGCTTGTTTTTTTTTTCTTTGTACTCTAAGGCTCTAAAGCCCACAATAATGTACAATTATGTTATTCTAAAGGGACTTGTCCCAGAATAAATAAAGAATTTATTATTATTATTATTATTATTATTAAAGTTATGTCGGCTGTTTAAATAGTTTTCATATATGTTTTGACTGTTGGCTAAAATTTGGAAAAAAAATTATAGCGACTTCTCTAAATTTATTTAAATGACGGTACCGTTTGTATCCTATCATAACGACATATCGTCTAATGTTTCTTCAATCGGCCATTATTTTTATATTTAATGGATTAATTAAATAAATTATTATAATATACTTGATTTAGTGTGACATCCTCATAGACTGAGGGCATTTAAAATATAATCCCATCGATTTAAAATATACTATTAAAATACTCCTAAGACGAAGGAAGACTTTCAAACCTCGGTTTTGTGTTTTTACTAAATAATTATATAAAAGTAATATCTCGGATATTATGCGGAAGAGAAGGCCAACATTCCTCGGACATCAAGGCGGAATAAGCAAGCATATATTGACCAAACAAATATTCGAATATTTCGGAACAACTTGAAAAAAAGAAGAAAGGAAAGATTTAGAAAAGTTGAACATCACCTAATCTCTCATGCTAGAAGGAAGTGAAGTTAGGAGTAAACTGAAAAATCTGGAAGGCTTTTAGGATAAAGAAAGACCAGAAAGAAGTTAAACAGAATATCAAAGGAAACATTTCATTGACCGAATGAAGGAATGATGGAGACAGAGAAAACTCCAGCAGAATAAAGGAGAGAAATAAAGTTGTTGCTTGTTTTTGTAGTCGTCAATACGAAATTTATAAAAAAAAGTAATAATATAAACCAATGAACTTGGGTTACGTAAGAAGTCAACTCAAGGCAGTCGTTATAATTCTGCTGTAAGTAAAAAGTGGTTGACAACAAGTTTGAGAATCTATTAAACATGATTCAATAGATACAAATAAAGTAGTGATAATTATTCGATCTAGAGTAGGATATATAACTAATGTATTTATCTTATTTCTAAAGAAATATATGTTATTTCTTTTAACGAACATATAGTTGTTTACTAGTCATAATTTTTCTTAAATATACCTTTTTGATTTCATCAATCTTGATTTATGATTATATTTATTACTATTTATCATTGATTTAAATAAATACAGTAACCTCATAAGAGTATATGAGTTAATTGTTTTAAATGACTACGTATTTCCTTTCGCCTTAAATCTACTACCTGAAATACACAACTCAAAGGTCAAGTGTCTTATCAGAATTTCGGTTAATTGTTTTTTTATTTTAAGATATGGTCCATTAATACTAATTCTAAGATTAATATTTACACAATATTGATATAAATAAAATATGGCCAATTACTAAAATGGAAGAACGAAAAAAATACTAGAATAATTTCAATTTTCTTTTTACCGTATTGACCACTTCGGAACACGTCAATTTACAACTAAATTTCAGAATTTTATATATGATTTTTTTTTTTAAATTTAAACTAATTATTTCTCAGATCACTATTTCCAGACATTACAGCATGTATAGTTTTTCGTGGTATTGATGTATATACGTTGCTTATTCCTTAAGGCAGAATTTTCCAGATCCGTAACAACTGATTGTGTGGAATTGAAAGGAATTTCCTGGACTTCATTGTTATAATTAAATAACTCACAAATCGGTTTCCGTTTAGCATTCAATGACTTTTTAGGTTTACGACAAACAGTAGTGATAATTTGTATTAATTTCTTTTATGAGAATTTGTAAAATGTCATTGATTTGAGTAGAGCGCTGAGGTGCAGTGCTGAAAATTCCGAGATCGAAACCAGCTATGGAAGATAAATTAATGAGATCGTGGACAAATTACCTTCCTGCACAACCGTTGCCTTAGAAACAGTAAAGTTTCTACTATGCACCGAATCCAAGACCTTCATATTTTGTTGAGATACAGGTTTATATCTACAACATTTATAATACGTACGTGATATTTTGGAGCCAACGGTAGTAGAGAAAATTACACAGAAGACCAGACAACAGGAAATGAACAGAGCATAATGACATGTATGAAGAGAGAATAACTGATATTTGAAATTTCCTCTAACAAAAAGAGCAGGCTCTAATGCACAGTAATTAAACCAGCAGCACTATAGGCAAGTAAAACACTTACGCTCCACAAAAATGTGACATGGAAAAAATACTAAATGAAGAAGCTAAAACTATGAGAACGGTTTTCGGTCCAAAGTCAACTGAAGATGGATCATCATCATAATCATAATCCTCTCTACTGCTCACGCAGTGTGAGGTTTCCTTCTGTACAGCCCCTGTACCACTCCGTGCGATCCTCTACCATTTCTCTCCTTCTGTTTCACTGCGATGCTTTTCTTAACACCATCTTCCCAGGTAGGGGAATACCGATTGCAATCAAGAAAACGCACAGAAAATATCTTGAACCTGGCAGCAGGCATAAGAAAATTTGTGGACATTACATTAGACTTCCCTCAAACTACACCATGTTGTATAAGTGACACAATCCGGAACATTACCAGTACTTAGAAAAATAGGGTAAGTTGCATACAACAGGGTTCCTTATAGTTCATTACATTTACTCTTAAGAGCGGCAGTTGTTCGGAAGGAGCGGCCAATTCAAGATGCAAGGAACTGGATGAAGAATGGTCGAGAAATAGCCAGTTACATATAGCGTCCCCCTGTCTTTGTAAGTAGTTTTATAAGTTATCTTTGTAAATATAATCAGCACAAATAAATATAAAGTTATTCAATAATTATTATTATTTAATAAACAACTCCTGGTCTGTCATTCTTTGGAGAAGAGAGTTATTTATTTTGTTATAACATATAAATTATTATGTTCAAATGTTTGAATACTTATAAAATATAACAATCTCTATTACTACAGTATAGGGATTGAAAGGTTAAATAAACATGAAAATAAAACAAAATTTTGTTATATTTTGTGAGCACGAAGCTCGGCCGGCAATTTGATCCGGTGAAAGTTACAAGGAGGTATTATTTTATTATAACGAAATCGATATACTACACACCAACCGCAGTATTTCTTTGTAAACAAAATTTTTTGTCCTTCCCTTTCCAGTGAGTTAAAATCACTAGACTACTCTGTGCGCTTACTCTGGAGCATCCCACATACACCTGGCCGTGAGAGAAGCAGCTTTCCCTCAAATCTATTCCTGGAATATTGATATCAACTTCGAAGCAAATCACCGTCAAAATTACTTTCTACTTTCTTTAAACCCGTAAGGGGATGAATTTCAATAAAATACGAAACACGTCTTACATCAATTCTGTTAAGCAAAATTTGAAGTAGATTGGACCAAGGAATCACGTTATCTCATACAAATTTTGCCTTCCTTTTCCACCCTTTTAGGGATAAAATTTTGGAAAATCCTTTCTTATCGGATGCCTACATCGTACAAAGAACACACCATCCAAGTTTCAGGCCGCTGATCGTAGGTTTAGGCTGTGCGTTGATCCGTCAGTTATTCAGGACAAAGCATTTAATATGTATAGATAACGATCTCAGAGTGGCATCCCATTTTATTATTAACATATAATTCAGATCAAACGATCTTACTTTTTCTTGAGATTATAGCTTGAGCAATGAAGCCAATATAGCAATGGATTGGCAAAGTTAATGTAAAAAAGAGAAAATAGAACCAAGAGATGCTATAGACAAACTATTTTTTTTTATTTTTTCGAAAACTATTCGAAAAGGTGTATACTTACTGTTAAGAAAGCATTTAAGAAACCAGGAACAAAGTGGACAGATGAAAGAAATATAATGCATGGAGAAATGATAGTAAAGTATGAAGAAACGACTTTAGAATGCTTTGTGTGGTCCTATCCAATTACATAAATGATAATAATGTTTAAATATATATGGAATAATTATATGAATAAAGTAATAAAAATTTCGTTTATTTTCCATATGTGTCTAGTATATCACTAACCGAAAATTGATTTAAAAAAAATAGACCGAATAAAGCATCCATCTTCCAGTTTTCTAAGGTACCTTTAAGGATTTGGTAAGGTTAAGAGCTTTACATGTTTATCTATGTCTCGGCCATTTATGATGGTAAAGTATATCAATTTTTTTAAAATTATTATAATTTAAAAAAATTATTCAATCTTCCATCTTGTTCCGGATATAAAACTATTGAAATCACTCAGTTGAATAATTTTAATCGATTTTTCATTACATCCGGAGTGATCTTAATTGTACGAATCATTAAGGAGTACGTCCTTACACAGTAATTGTGACGTCCAAGGTCTTCTGATTTTTCCCATTTGCTCACATCACGATTTGTGGAAAACCACCGAAGCACTAAGAGTTAACCGCTCTTAACTCAAAAAAAAAGTTTACCAGGACAGCGTTGGAACTATTCCAATTCACATCAAGGTAGTATATCGTAAGGTATCACAATAAATTATGTTGTCGTATTTATTTTTATATTAGAAATAAATTTATCTAAGAAAAGAAAGACTAAAATTAACTTCAGATCAATATAATTTATTATATCCAATAGGTAATTTTATAAAAAAATAAATTCTTATCATAATTTATTTTATTGTTATATGATATAATTTTTTAATATTTTATTTGAAAAGAAAAGATATGACCAGGACCGGGACTCGAACCCGGGTCTCCCACCTCTCCGTAGAGGTGCTTTAACCATCTTGGCCATCCTGGTTCGCTTCTCGGTCAGTCATATCCCTTTTTTCCATTGATCCTATATCGGGTTCCAGTCCCGGTTCTGGTCATTTCTTTTCTTTTCAAATAAAATATTTAAAAAATTATATCATATAACAATAAAGTAATTATAATAATATTAATGACTTAAAGTCAACAAGATCCAAAAATAAAGTAACGTTCAATTCACATTCTCCCCGTGAATACATCGGAAATTGTGAAAACACGGAGATACAGGATCAGTGGAAAGAAGGGATATGACAGACCGAGAAGCGAACCAGGATGGCCGAGATGGTTAAGGCACCACCAGGGAGAGGTGGGAGATCCGTGTTCGAGTCCCGGTCCTGGTCATATCTTTTCTTTTCAAATAAAATATTTAAGAAATTCTTATCGTTTGAATTATCACTTTTTATTTTATTTTTCGGTATTATATAATAACCTCCATGTATCTCTATCCCATAAAAAAGAGAGACTAGTTGATTCCGCAAAAATAATAATAAATGAATTCATTTATATAATAATTTTGTTTCAGAACAGATCCATAGGTTATTCGATTGATTAATTAAGGGCTATTAAAATTTCTAAACAATAAAAATCTCTTCCCAGAATGAATTTTTCTTCAACATATAATATTGTTCTAACCTAGTAATTTATTATTCCATGTCCATCTTAGGTCTGACAATTTTAAATATAAAAGTAATCACACAATTTTATGTGGTTTGATATAAATAAAAAAGTAAATACTTAGTTTTAATGCTAATACTAACTACGTATCCCGTTTTTTTTTTTGTTTAATTAGTATCACAACAATACAAGGGCGGATCCAGGATTTTTTTGTGGGGGGCACAACGACCAGACGGGAAAAAAGATCAACAATAACTTTGAAATAAACTTGTAGTATCTATAGAAAGATTTCAAAGGTTTTTTAAAATATCAAAACAATAGTTTTCATAGTTGTCTTTCTGTTATTTTAACAACTATGATCATGTGATTTGCCTTTAATTATGTACTATAAGGGTTCTCCACAGTCCACAAAAACTGTTCTCCACTGTCTGGAGGGCACGTGCCCCCGTGCTCTCCCCCCCCCCCCCCTGTATCCGCCCTTGCCATAATACCTCATATATGAGAACAATTAAATAAAGAGTTGTAAATATTGTCGTTATAAAAGATAAGCTGGTATGTTATTTTTAAATTATCACAAGGATACATTAGAATTTATCATTTTACTAGCCTTTATTGGGGTATCGCATTTTTTGCATAAGTTAACGCCGCAGATGTTTATCTTAATTATATGCAATTAAGAAATAGTTTAAATCACATATGTTAATTACCACACTCCTACTAAGAGAAAAATAAAATTAAAAGTAAACAAGTAAAATAAATAACATGCATGGCATACGACATAATAAAAATTAGTGACCGTGATATTTAAGTTTTGTATTAAAGATCTAATAACGATCGTGAACAAGATTATAATTACACCGAAAAAAAAATTGTTCTAAGCAAGTAGATCTTTTAATATATATGCAAATATTTTATTATAATATGAAAATATCTCCCTGGGGCTCATCCAGCCTTGGTAAAGTGGGTACTTTAATCGGAATAAAAACCTGGGGAGTTTAGCCAAATCACCTTCATGCACAACCGATGTAGAAGTACTATACAGGCTCAACCATGTGCTCAAACCAATATCCTTATTATATCCTTATTGGGTTGTAGTAGTACAGGTAAAAGAATGTTAAAAGTACGAAAATTTACGAAAGATTTTGTCACGAAGTTATTAAGCATTTGATAAAATTGCTGTTGTGACAATATACTTTATTTCTTTATTGGAAATTGGCTGGAGGAATTTTTTTTCAACTTAAAAAAAAATAAAAAATATTTTTTACTTAAATATTACTTTAGGAATTTTTCAGCAAAAAGAACCATACCTCCTATCAACTAAACAAAATTTAAATGTCAATAATTATTGTCCTTGATCTACATACGTATGTTATCATTAAACAGTGCACGTATTCATACTTTCCTCCAACCGTGTCTCTCAAAGTTATCACAAAACTATTTCCCTTCTTCGCGATTATGGATAGTTCCTAGAATGAGTACGTCAGGTTAAAAAAAAAAGTTGAGTAGTTGGGTTCAGCATGGCCATTTTACTTAAAAGGTATTTAACTATTTGATGTCAAAAAAAACAGCAAAATATTTTTTTTTAAATCTTTGGAATCAGAAGATCATAAAATTGGAGATAAAAAAAAGGCAATATAGATGAAATGTTATAACTATACTTTAGTGTTAATAGAATTGAAGTAAATGCTTAGCTGAAGTAAAAAATTAATTAATATTATGTTTGATTTCTAAATAGTCTAAGTTTACTTGTAGCTTGATAAAAATTATATTTAAATAAATTCATATAATTCATATATGATCAGGAATTTTAACAAATACAAATTTACCAGAGCTTTTAATTCAACAGTGGATAAAATAAAAAGATATATAACTGTCTAAAGGTCACAAGTAATAAATATTGTTTTTTTATACAGACATTTGTAAGTTTATTTATTTTTAAGGTAATTGCAATTTTATTGTAATAACGGTCTATTAGAATAGAATATTTATGCAGCTTTGATTTATTACTTGTTTTTGTTATGATGATGTAAACTAATTTTTTCATTACAGCCAGTCAAAACATTGACTTTAAACGGACGAATTTAAAGTTATTCTTTTTTTTTTTTTGAACCTAAAGAGAAAACAAGAATGAGTTAGAGGGAAATATAATTTTATTTCATAAAAACAAAAATTCAATAGCAAATTTTGTTTAAATAATTATCAGGTTAGCGAGTTTTTGTTGAAATAATGGCGTACTAACCAATTACGTTGTAAACCTAAATATTGCTAAATAATGTAATTGTAATTGTGGTCATCGATTACAATTATAAACCCGATCTTTAGATGGAGTCATTTCTGAAACTTCAAAGTATACCAAATGGTAAGAAATCGTTAGTGAAATTTCAACCATTATTTTTCCGACTCTGGATCACCGTAAGGAATCTATAAGGAAATCATAAAGTGAAGTAATCGCATAAATTTCTTTCTACAGAACTAATTTGTGCATAGAAATTATTTCACCTTAAATAAGTGAGAGAATAGTAAATAAATTGTTTAAAAAAACACCGCACTCCAATCTTCCACACCCTCTACAACTCATGAGAGATAATCATCAACTGTCAAAAAAAGAAACCGCTATAACTCAAGAAAAGTCTTAACGGTATCACTTCCTAGATATGTATCATAATGTTTCTAGACCAATGGTTGCGCAGGTAGGCAAATGCGGCATATCTAGCATAATCCCTATTGCCTCCTAAAACTAAGGATTTATTTATTCATAGAGGACGGATGATCCCTAGGAGCGGTACCCGATCCCCTGTGTGTCAGATAAAGCTGATTATAGAATAAATAAGGAACCTCGAACTTACGACCAAGAGATTCGATATACTTTAATGCCTACGTAATTCTAGAGATTTTTGATTGGTCATGATTTTTATTAATATCTATTACATATAAAAGTTACGTAACTACCTAATTCGTTCACATAACAAAAAGATTCTTATAATTTATTGAAAAAAAAATGATAAGAATATCACACATTTTATAATGAAGAGGCTGGTCGTCAGGAAAAATACACTACAGATAACCGTATCAAGATTAATTAGGATTTAACAAAAAATAAACCATTCAAAAAATTAGTAAATGTATTTTAGTATCTTGTAGCTTATCCATATAACAATAAAGTATTCATTAAATAATTTATTATTTCATTATAAAAATTTATATATTTGTTATATAAGCTTGTAGTATAAATTTGTGGAATTTTCTAGCAAAATTAAAAATTCCATATTTGAATAATTATTATGGGGCATCTCATATAAATTAAGACAATTTTAATTGAAAATGTGTATATGTTTACGTAATATTTAATATTCTCAAAGATAGACAAAAAATAATAATGACTGTATGACATACAGCCTTTTTTAATATTTTGGAGAATATTAAAAAGGAAATTAATGAAAAGTTGCGATTTAACTTAAAGCGACTCGGCACTTCTCTTTTTATTATTTCAAATTATTTAAATATATTTTAATTATTTTAAAAATTGAAGAAAATCTAAGATTGGTTATTTTGAGATTACATTGAAGCTTCTACATCAGACGATTATCACCCCTTTCATTTTCTCTTCGTCATAACGGGGTTCGAACCCTCAGTTCGAAATCACTTTGAGCATATTTAACATTTGATAAAAAAGTTTTTTTTTTGAGACTAACTTCTAATTTAATTTCTTATCTTATTTCTATGTTGAAAACATTTTATAGAATGTTATATATATAATGTTCAGTAGCAAGTATAGAAAAAATAGCGTAATATATTAATTTTTTCTTTTAAGACGCAGAAGACCATAAAAGGAGGCAGAGGAAGTATTATATCTACCTTTTTATTATTTCATATCATTTAATTATATTTGTAATATTTAAAAAATATATAGAAAATCTAAGGCTGATAATTTTTAAATTTTCGTTTTTTCTTCTCCATAGTGGGATTCGAACCCTTTCTAATTTTATTTCATATTTTTTCTATGTTGAAAAGATTTCATAGAACGTTATATATATTATATCATCCTTGTTATTATTTAATACATTTGTATTACTTAAAAAAAATAAAGAAAATATAAGCCATATAATTTTTAAAATTTCATTTTCTCTTCTCCATAGCGGGATTTGAACCCTCCGCTCCAAATTAGTTTGAGCATTCTAGCATGTGATAAAAAAGAAGTATGTTTTTAAAGACTAATTTCTAATTTGATTTCTTATTTCCTTTGTAATTATTCTGTTTCCTATTCTTCTTATTTCCTAAGAAGGGCAATTGTGAAATTATATTGAAGCTATTCGATCACCATAGCGGGATTCGAACCTTCGGTTCCAAATCACTTTGATTACATCTAATATATGACATAAGCCTGTTTGTTTAAGACACCAAAATTTGATTTCTGTTTCTGGTTATATTTCTTATTTTTTCACCTATTTAGGGAGATATTACAGAGAACGTAATACATAATGTATGGATACATAAATGGTAGATAAGATACGAGACCTGCTTTGCTCCTGGACATGTCCACAGGCTGGGAGGTTGTGCACTACTACTCGCTGCGAGAGCCCCCACCACTCACAGCTATTTACATACCAACTCCTTGAGTCCCTTATCTGTTGTGCACGGCAGATGATTATCCGTTTTGCAGAGGGGTAGATCCTGAAGAGAGTGGGTCTGAGACATAGTTGTTTCTTTATCAATGAATGATGAAATTATCAAAATTAGTCTGGATTTCAAATATATTGATACTCCGAACAATAATTAATTAATTAAAATTCCAGTAGTTTAATTATCAATAAAAACATATGATGGGCTGCACAAGCTTAATACAAAATGTCGATAATATAATTGAAATAATAATTAGTATGGAAATATATTATTTATAACTTGTATTTTGTGTTTTAGATTTTATTTTCATTTTTATCCTTGCTATCGTTAAGTTCAACAATACATGGATCATTTATAATTTCATAAAACAAGACACTTAACTATTACAAATTAAATCTTTTAGGGGAAATGAAAAGTTCAACAAGTTATTGACGAGTAAAGTTATTATTAGTGCCAATTTTACAACTATTAAACGACTTTTTAGTTAAATTTTCTTATATAATATAATGAATAAATGATATATTCGCTGACGCGTACCCACAAGGCCATTCCTACCGAAATTCGTTAAACGCGGCCAAGTAAGTTTCCACTTCAAAAAGTTATCTTGAGTACCATCCGTTTTATAGCTGGGAGGAAATATATTTTGAAAAACGCTGCAAAATATTTAAAAAAATACATTTTAATGTGTTATTTAAAAAAGAAATCATTTACACTTCAAACATTCACTGACAATTATCTTTCCCGAATTATTTCCTTTTGTATGCTTTTTATTTTTTCAGAGTGCTTCAGAAATGCTCGAGCTTCGAACCCTTCACGTTTAAACAAAGTCAGATAAAAACTGTGGCAGAGGATACAAAAGTACACCATGCTATTAAAGGATAGTGCAAGAACTCAACATCAGGCATCTTTTCACATCAAAATAATAATGAAGGTGGAACGTAACACTAAATTGGTGAAGTATAGCAATTTCAAATTGTGAAGTATAACAATTCCCCCCATTTCACTGAATCATTATTGTCACAATCAATAATTAATGTTATGTTACTAATTAGACAAATTTGTGAAGAAATATTTGTCTTAGGACTTATATCATTAACTTGAAGTAGAGTGCACGTTTCATGTACTACGTAGCTATAAATATATTCTAAAAGAGAAATGATGACCGGTAAAATTTTAAATAAAGTTATTCAGCACTAAAACACTGTTTGAAAAATTTGTAGGTGTGGGACAGTAACTAACGGGACACAATTAAGGAATCGGTTTGAATCAGCTTATCTCACCAATCAGCTGAGAGCAATCTGTGCAGATGATATTTAGGTCTCAGATATGAGTATATTGTTCATTCTGCAAGTTTAGTTGCAGTAGTTTAGCTAATTACTAACATAGAAATATAAGGTAACTTAGTGAGAAACATTGAAAGTGACAATTACTTTGAAAATGATCCTAGAGATTCATTATTTCCAACAACTTGTATTTAAAAATATCTGATGTGTTCGTTCATACACGATTTTCTTTATCGCTAAAGGTCAGTTTAATTATCTTTAAAACGGGCATCTAGAATTTTTCAAATGATCAAGTATCTGAACAAAGGTGAACCGGTTTCAGTAATTGCATGTACAAAATACTTTACATAACATGTTCACTAAGTTCCGCTACACCTAAGCTAATATATATTACATACATAAGATATATTATACATATATAATATATTTTTCAAGTCTGAAGTATATCATTAAAAAAATCTGATTTTACAGATTTTAACACTTACGTAGTATTGTGTATTTGCGGGATGTAATTGTACAGGTGTTTGTAGTTGAGTAATGTATATAAAAATATTTAATACATTTTTTAGCACAATTTATGTATTAACAGTGGCTTCTAATTGTAAAAGCGTCTAAAATTTATATTTATATTTGTGCATGATTTAATACACTGACAGGTAAAAAATTCCACCCACTTGATTTTTTCAAGTTTTCATCTAAAATATTTCTGCTTTGGATTGTTTTTTTTTTAATTAATAAATATGTATTTTTGGAGTTTACTCCTTAAGAAACGATTTTCATATTTAGCCCGCGGTATGAAAATTTTATGAGGAGTAAAATCAAGTTTTAACTGAGAGAGGTCCGTTACGGTCCTTTCTCGATAATATTATATTATTTGTTTTACATAATAGATATAAATTAAAAGTTAAATTCCAGGACTAATCGGGAAGAGGTGCGTGTGGTATCTATGGTAACAGTGTATTCTATTGCTTTATTCTTGAAGTGTTGTAATGCCATAATTTTTTGTATTGGAGCCTTTTTAAAGACACTTATCCAAACAAACACTGTTACTACTCTTAGCTGTTGGGGTCCATTCATATCACTTGGATACAGACGATAGGATAGCGTTGCTCTGATAAGAGTAGAAAATTGACTAGCTATGTATCTAGCAAGGCTGTGCAGTGACTATTTAATGGTGTACAGTCCGTAGTGTGTAGTGCTACTAGGACAGGAGATTGGTGTATAAGGAAGTGGACAGGCAGTGATCATGCTGAGCTTAAATACACCTCTAACGGACTCTGAAGATGAGGCCTCCTTCCAAAAAATAAACACAGGGAAGAAATCGGCCAAGAGGAAGACAAGAAAAGCTGAAGAAGCTCCACCGGTAGTGACATCGAACAGCTTCACCGCTCTAGCTAATTTACCACCAACAGAGGAATCTACGAAAAAAAATGGGATTATCACCTGCAGTGACAACAAGGTTTTTCACAAGGTATCACTATAAAAGATACAAGACAAAGTACGCCACCTCAATATATGTATAATCACGGTTGTGAAATACATTCCAGGAAAGGAGATCTTAGTGCTATAAATGTCAGCAATTTGAGCACACAAACTACTGCAACCACTCCGAAAAATGTGTAAGATGCAGCGGCTCACATAACATTTCTGAATGTCCGCGACTAGAACTAAAATGCTCGATTTGCGAGGGAGCAGACGTCGATTCTTATAGAAAATGCCTCCATAGGAAAAAAATTAAAAGAAATAGTGACTAAAAGGATGGAAGAAAAGAGATCTAAGCAGTCCAGTACTAACCAAAACATACCCAAACTAATGACTAATAGCATGGAAGTTCGCCCAAGTGTAGAATACGTTCCTTTTCTACAAGGCACCAAATGACAACCGAAACACAACCATCGACCAGTCAAACCATGCTCCATCACCATCACAGCCTCCACAAACTTTCACCTATATACCTCGATCACCGCAGACGGACCTCGCAATCTCATGATATGTCTTGTCAATCAGATGGCTCAGCTCATGGCACAATTTTCTTCCATATGTGAGAACTTACAACCACAATTCAAGGATTAACAGGACAATATTTCACCAAATAAATAAACTCGCAATATTAAATTTCACCTGTTAAATTACAGGCAATGATATAAAAATGTTGATTCTTTACGTATTGTAAAGTTATACAAATATGAATTTATATTAGCAAAAATTGTGATGTTAATATATATATATATATATACACAGGGTATATATATACACACAGGGTGTCCCGAATTTAAATGGCAAAACTTCAGGAACTTATAGGGAACCGAAAAACTAAGACAAAAAGTCCTTTAGAGATTCGCTCGTTTTTGCTTAGTTTTAGAGAAAATCGCAAAAAAAGAAACAAAACAAGTTTTCATTTTTATACTTATTTATTTACATTTATATTTATGTTATGTTCTTTTTAATGTAAATATTGCTCAAAATGCTGTCCTCTTGCACCAATGCAAGCATTACATCTAGCACTCACTTGATAAATTGCAGTGAAACATTGTTGTGATGATATTTGGTGCACTGCATCTATGATTCGGTCTCTTAATTGCTCTCTTGAGTTGATTGACACCGAATAAACTTTCTGCTTCAAGGTTCCCCATACGAAGAAATCCATGGGAGTCATATCAGGTGATCTGGGTGGCCAAGGTACTACTCCTCCACGTCCAATCCATCGTTGTGGATAATTTATATCCAGCCAAGCTCGAGCAACTATGCCATAATGAGTTGGACATCCATCGAGTTGGAACCACATTTCAATCCGCTGTTGTAAGGGAATGTCTCAATAATTCGAAAAGTCGTTCTCCAAAAAATGTGTAAATGTGATACCATTCAATCTTCCAGGTAAAAAATATGGTCCCACCAGTAATCCGTTCCAAATTCCAAGCCAAACGTTAAGAGCAAATTCATGCTGAAACCTATTCTCTCTAACAGCTCTGGGATTTTCAAGAGCCCATACATGATAATTTCTTTGATTAACAATTGCTCCTCTTGTAAAGGTAGCTTCATCGGTCCATATAATTTTTAATAGAAATAAATTATCATCGCGATTTTTTTCAAGAAACCATTTACTAAAATTAAATCTCTTGACATAATCTTGAGGTAATAAATTCTGAACTTTTGAAGACGGTATGGGTAGCGATTATCACCTTTCAAAGTTCGCCATATTGCTTGCCGCGATATTGCTAATGCAGCAGATGCTCTTCGGATGCTAGTCTCAGGATTGTTATCGAAGTGGCGATGGACACAATTTCTTCTCCGATAATCTACCCTTACTGCTGCCTGGAATTGGTCCCCTATAAGTTCCTGAAGTTTTTCCATTTAAATTCGGGACACCCTGTATATATATATATATATATATATATATATATATATATATATATATATATATATATATATATATATATACGAGTTCAGTTGACAGTTTTAGCGTTGTAACAAGTCACCGCACCCACTAATTGCCCAGGAGATGGCCTAAAACATAGGCCGAAACGTTGGCACAGCTAATAGAAGTGTAAGTTTTGCTTATTTTTTGTGTTATCATTGACTGCACCCCCTGACCAATTCAATTCATCATTGAAGTATCCAGTCAAATATTTTCCACTCAAACATCTATTTTTTTATATACAAATCTATATTTATAATTTTAATTATAATAGTTCAAATTAATTTAAAATAATTTAAAAATAAAAAAAGAAGAATACGCGATGATAAGTCTCAGTAGAGAGCGATTAGTTGGCAAGAACACATAGAAGCGGAAAGGTGTAATCTCCAGTCGCGTGTCGGAGCTGACACACACACTTTTTTTATCTTTTTTCAATTTTTTTTCAATTAGGAATGCCAGTATAGATGATAATAACCTTTAATCGTTAAACGGTTAATGATTTTAAACGAGCAGCGCTCGCGTGCGGTCGGCATACTCTAACGCACCAACCCGAGTGCTGCTCGAAGATTTCGATGTCATACTACATATGACAAATAAAAAAAGTATAAATCAAAAAATATATAAACTTTTTTTTAAATACAATATAAAAAAATCTGATGTTTTTGGTTACATTTTTGTGGGAAAAAACCCGATCGTAATTAACCCCTTTACGATCGGGTTTTTTTCGGGGTTGTTTCAATGGATGGACTGTAGATTCGAATGTTCACTTTCTATGGAGTTAAAATGTTTATTCAGTGCCATTTGATCAGTGCCGTTTCTCGCAGCAAATTTCCTAGTTTCCGGATTTTAAGTTCTTCAATTTGAAGTTTAAAAATGCCTCTTCGTACTTAGGATGTTGCGCGTGGTGTGGCACTTATTGATGATGGACGTTCCATTAGATATGCAGCTAATGCCATCGGAGTTCCCTATAAAACTTTACGAGAAGCCATAGAAGGCCGGTTCTGGACGGCGAAGGGTAACAGAACCACAGGATGACCGTGTTTTTACTTTAAGAATTTTACGAAACCGGCAAATTATCTTTGTTTAAGCGATTCTTCAGCTCGAAGAAGTTCGAGGTGTGCAAATTTCTGAACGTACTGCTCGGAGAAGATTAAATGAGCGTGGATTAATGGCTTTTCCCCCAGTAAGAGGACCAGAGTTGACCAGAACTCACAGAGTAACACGGCTGGTTTTTGTACGTTGAAAAGGATAGCTCTGGGTAAAAGTACAGGCTGCATATCTTTCATTTCTTCTCTTCTACAACCTTTCACGCCCGTCTGGAGATCGAAGAGCAACCCTTGATTCTTCTGTAAAAAGTACAGCTCTCCATTCGTCCATAGTCTGATGGCTGTGTTCAGTTCTGGTCAACTTAGGTCCCCTTACTGGGCTAAAAGCCATTAATCCATGCTCATTTAATCTTCTCCGAGCAGTACGTTCAGAAATTTGCACACCTCGAACTTCTTCGAGCTGATGAATCGCTTAAACAAAGGTGAGTTGGCGGTTTCGAACATGTCGAATCCTCCGAGCAGCACTCGGGTTGGTGCGTTAGAGTATGCCGACCGCACGCGAGCGCTGCTCGTTTAAAATCATTAACCGGTTAAGGATTAGAGGTTAATATCCTCTATACTGACATTACTAATGGAAACCAAATTAAAAAAAATACATATTTATTCATTGAAAAAAATAGGCCAATCCAAAGCAGAAATATGTTTAGATGAAAACATGAAAAAATCAAGTGGGTGGAAGTTTTTGCATGCCAGTGTATTATTGAGTAAAATATAATAATAGCCCATTCGAACTGACAACCATATTTTTTATTTGGCTTTCGCAGAAGTAAAAAGATTTTTTCAAACCAGAAACTTGTGGAAAAATCTTATGGAATGTGTTTATTACCAATAAATCATAAATTTAATAAATTCCTAATTAATAAAAAAAATAATTTATTGTATAAGTAACATAGGAGCAGTGAATGCAAAGATCAGACCAATCAGTAAACATATATGTATTAAAACAATAGTATACAAAATATTTTATTTTTTTTACCCCGATTCCATGCTCCCTTATGTATTTTTTTCCCTTCACATGTTTTGTTCGTATTTTGTATTTAGAAACCTAACAGAAGTTTTTTGCTATAGTGAAAAAATCTAATGAAGAATAGGTTTTTCTTTTCGGGCAAACACAATTTATGAGCTCATACCTCATCAAACTGTATCTATATCAAAATTTTTGTAAACTAGTGCATTCCGAGGAAATGTTTTATGGGACACTGATCATTGACATTTTTTACCAACTATTGCTCAATTATTCTCATTAAGTATGATCAACTTTCCTTGAAATGAAGTTACATTATTCACCAGTTTGGTAAACAAATTTACTTAAATATTAACTAAGAAAATGATTTATTTAAAAACAGAAAAAATGGGGGATATATCAAAATTGTTCAGTCGAATCCCGTTAATGGCTATGCACATATATATGTGTCTAAATTAGTTCTCAAACTTTTAAGTGATTTTTTTTACGCATTACGTTAATTCCTCTTATAAATGAATATTTATATCTATTATTTCATGAGATATACTCTTAAAATTTATTTATTCAAGGTTTATTTTGTCTTATTTAATATGTCACAATTATGCAATTCAATGAAAAACATGAATAAATAATGAAATCAACTCAAATTGTTTAAACAAATTAATGAAGTGATAAATAGTTCTTAGAAATAAAATGCTGTCAACCTCTAAATCTGATGGTAATTTGATTTATAAGTTAATAAAATACATGGAATTAGGTGTTTTTGTAAAATGAATAAATTACTTGTACATAGAGTTGGTAGAATAACATCTGGGGGAGGAGAGTAGACAATGGCCTATAAATCTATTAAATATGTCAGCTGAGATAAAAATAGGCCTTGACTTTTAACTTCGTAGCTGTTGATGTTAAGATATTTTTTTACAATATATTTCATAAGCTTTTAATTTTAACAGTTGATTAGTAAATAAAATAATAATAATTACGACTACGGATGGCATTGAAAAACCTACTCCTAAGTTCTCAACTTAGAAAATAATTTAACAGCAGTAAATAATATTAGTAAAATTTAGTAAATAACAGAATTCTCAGGGCTTTCAAGAAAGCCCTGAAAAAAACGGGGGGCATTTGGACATGGGAAAGAAAGCAAAAACACAGGAAATGAATGAATGAGATATGGAAAAGGAGAAAAGAAGGAAAAAACAGTCGAAACAAATAAAATCCATAGTGACTCGGTCGTAATAGAAAAATAACGTACGAGGATAATATAATATTAATATGAGGGGCCGACTTAAATCACTAACGTGTGAGCTTGGGGAATTAAGCGCATCAAAATACCATGCCAAGGTATCAACTCTTTCTAGTAGGATTAAGTCCACATTCCTAATTACATAGAGGTTATTTATATTATTAATAAGAGTTATTTTATTATTTTCTACTTTAATAGGACATCTTTATATTACTAGATAATGCATTATGTTCTAAATTCCATAGTTACTGTTTTTGCGTACAATATACAAACATAGAATAACGCCTGTATGTAGGCGATGTTCTCCTATTATCAGGATATTCTATTAATATTCAAATATAAATTTTTAATATTTTTGAACAAGTATTATACTTGCATTAGGTATAATTGATGGTGAAATAAATGAATCTTAATTAATCTTATAGTGTCTAAAAGTATAATACTAAACAAATTTATTTTTCCCCATTCAAAATGGATTAATATTTAAAAAATGTAATCCCGAAAATAATAGAGAGCCAAAATCTTACCATTTCCTTTAATTAATTACAAATTTAGTTCTAGAATTAGTACTGTTTGTTTCTCTCTCATAGCCCTGAAGATCGCTCACATTGTAGGTCGAAACGTCGGCACACAATAAATAAGTATGCACTTATTATAGTGTTTTAATTAACTGCACCCCCAACTATCTCTATCCTTACATTAGAAGTTCCAGTCAACTATTACTTCTCTAACATTAGTTCTAGAATCGTTTGTCGAAGTGTAATTTATATTAGTTAATGCTAATGTTAAGTGAAATTTTGTAAGTTTTGACAAAAATTTTAAAGAAAAAAATGCCCCAATTCCCTGCTTTTAAGCTCATTAGGTTAGCGTCAGTTTCGTTCGAAACTCAGTCGAGACTGAGGTTTTTGAGATTTCAATAACGTTTTGAGAATTGTAAGATAACCTTCCTCGAAAGTATCAAATGCGTTCCCGGTTTCTTCCTATAACGAATTCGTTACAGCAACGAATTAATGACATTTTTCGCTGCTGCCATAAAACTCCGTATGATATTTTTTCAGAATTCAGGAAGCAGTGGCTGGCCTGGAACAAGAGGGTAGGGCTGATACAGGAGAGGGACACTTAGTCCAAGCTCTGAAGAAGTCTTCCCCCTCAACGGTAGAAAGGGCTTGGAGTATAATAATGATTCTTTTCGAAGATGCCCTCAACAATCAACATTCCCCGAATGGCGGATGTCTCTATTTTAAACCAGCTGAATTAACTTTGGAGCTGTATTGATAATACATTCCATTACCCCAAGTTCATTCTATTTTGTCGGGTCGTTACCATAGTTGACTGATCTGATCCGGAAACATCTGATAGATGTACAATGTTGAGGCTTTTGAGTATAGGATGTTTTCAGACAGTGGGTCTATGAAACAATATGCATACCCTTGTGTATTTGTGGGGTTGCCATCTCCATGCTTGCTGACCGTCTTCCCCATCCGGAATGACTTCATAAGGAAACTGATCCTAGAGCTGGGAACTACTGCATGTTATCTTGATTATGGTGGACTTGCTTTCCTTATGTGTTAATGTACTTCTCCCAGACTACAAAGGCCAAAGACCAGGAGATGGATAGGACAATTTCCATATGCCTGTGTAAGGAATAGGAGTAGAATCAAAGCATTTCAAGAAGTGAATTATTCTCTTAAAACTACTTTGATTTTCCTTCATTTGACCTCTTGATTCTATTATCAGCTTTTATGATATTTTATTTTTAACTGATAACCGACAGAGATTTAAAAGTTTCCAGAAACAATTATCTTATCAAGCGCATGCATCGTCACAGCTGTAGAATATTTTCGAGAATATATTTTTACTTTTGTTTATTATTTTCAATAATGAAAAATTTTAATAGAAAAAAACAAAAAACATTCTGAAAATGTCTATGTAAAATTCATATTTAAGAAACGCTGAATTACAAAAAATCTTCTTAGCCTTCTGCTGTTATTTCCGAGATTAATTAGGCTTCTATCAAAGTTAAAAGACTGTTTTTCGAATAAATAATTTGTCAAAGACCTCTATATCGAATAGTATTAGTATTTAAAGATAGGGAGATTTTCTCATTATTTTCTTGTTACTGGGGATGACTGTTTTTTTATTTTATTTGCTTTTCAGGCAATATTGTTAAAATATACGATTATCTATCTATCGATTATCTAGATATTTAAAGAACGGAAAGTAAATCAAAAGAATGATGTTTATATTTGTGTAAGGGAGGGTGTTAAAAAATATTTTACAGGTAAATTAGAAAAGGGGAGTGAAGATGTTGGAATATTATAGGGAAATGAAATAATAATGATATAATTAGTAATAAGAAAAAATCCTGTACCACTACAATCCGTGAACGTATCTGGGTTTCAGTACAAGGTAGAGATTGAACTGTTTCATGGACAACGGTTCTGCAGGGAGGTGATTTGTCCTAGATCACTCTCAACCGCCAAGTTTTCCTCCCTTATTTTGGGTACCCTATTTTTATAACATTTTATAGAGGCTGGGTGAGTCCTAGATCCTTTATAATCCATCTCCGACTGCAAACCGACTTGGCAACTCAGTGCTCTAACACTGAGCCACACCGCTCCTTAAGTAATAAATGATTAATTAAATAATAAATAATGACAATAATGTAAAAAAAAAGGAATATCTGTATTATTACATTTTTATTTTTATTTTTAGTTTAGCGGTACAAAGCATATGTCAATTTTATACTGATTGTAATGCAAATGAATTAGAAACTACAGAGTTGCCTTAATTCTTAATTGATTATTTAGAAAAAAAAATCGGTTGCGGAATCTAATCTAAAGGCATTCGAACACCTTACCAAAAAAATAAATACAATAACTTTTTTTTTAACCACCGAAATCAGACCATTTTTAATTTGACTCGGACCATAACCAGATCTAATTTGACTCGGAGGAAATTAGGCTTGCTAACTTTTTCCTCAACTGAAAATGATTATCTGTTTTCTAGTCTCTCATTTTAAATAAATATATATAAATAAATAACCTGGGAAAATACAATTTAGTTCTTGTCAATGTAATTATACTACGACAGGTTTTTTTTTATTCTTAAATTAAAGGGAATATCCTAACTAGGAGATGAACCTGGGGGTTGAGCGTAATCTCGAAGAAATCACATCCCTGCACAACCGTTATCCTAGAAATAGTTCAGTCTACCATGTACTGAATCCATATTTGTAGTATGGGTCGAGTTTTATTTTTTTATCAGAAAACAAAATCAATGTTAGAATACAAAAAGGGGGACATTGGAAGTAAAGTTTTTTTAATAGTACTTTCTCCACTTTTTGCTGCCGTGGCTTCATCCTCTAATTTCTTCTTATTCTACACTCTTCTTTCTCACAAAAACACCAAAAGTGATTAGGTTTTATAAAAAAAAAAGTATATAATTTCAGTTACTTTCTGCACAGTAGAAACAGATTTCTACTGACGAATTTTGCATTATTTTTCGGTTGCTGGTGACCGGATCACCTTTGTTTAATTATCTTGTAATTCGTAAACGTCATATATCCGAAGGCATTTCTGATGTTCGTTTGAAAGATAAATCTAATATAAATTTTCTGAATACAAATCAAAAAGCATGTGAATGGATCGACCAAATATTTTTGAGTTATTATTATCTGAAAACCATTCTGTAATAACTTGCAGACATTTTTATTCGTGTAGCTATGCTAGAGTCATGTCCTAGTCATTTGTTGGATGCAGTTACTGAGCCGAACTGTGTTGCAAAACAAAATGTTCTTAGTATCTTTGATACCTTTATTAGACCCAAGAATCCATGGTTGGGCTATATTTATATAGTATTTTCATTGGACCAATTTAGTGATCTTTACAAATAAAATTTGATGGAATGAAGTATATACCCGTAACTATGATCGACTCCGATTTTTTTAAGTTTAGAATAAATGACGTACATAGGTTATTGAAACATCTTCAGAATGTCTGTTGAGAGCCTGACAAAATATGGAACTTATTAAAACCTAAGGTAAAAAGATTGGGATGGTTCCAGAAATGGGGTAGGGATTAAGATCCCTTATAATAAGAATTCCGGAGGACAAAATCATAAACAGTGATGAATTTCCACGAATGGTGAAAAACTACACGGGTTTCAAGCTGAGAGAAGAACTCGAGGAAGGGGACCTCTGCCAGAAGATCAGAAGAAGGCACTGACTGAGGGGATCAAGTGATACAGACAGGATATCAAACCTGATAGGGGAACAAGATCCAGAAATGGAAACTAATATTGAATTTTAATTCGCATTACATAGTGGCTCAATACGAATACCAAAATAAATAAAAAATATAACAATCTCTTTGAAAAAGTAGAAAATGTGTGGTGGCAATGATTGACTTTCAAGCACAAAATATTTGTCTTCTTTCGACTTATTATAATTTAATACATTATTACTTTCTAATTCGAAACACTTTACTATGAACATAGATAATGAATTTTCTTCTTCTTTGACTTCCTCTTCCGCATCTCTTTTACTGCACCAGTTGCATTTTAAAAGAGGGATGAGGATAGGGAGTTTGCTTGATTTCTCATGATAGGAGTAGGTTGGGGCATCACCCATGGGCTACACTAGTTCTTTCTCATTCATGCATATGATTTTAAATATTTTCGTGAAATTTGTGGTGTCCATATCATTAGTCGGGGAGGATAGGGTTTGATTTGGGCCCACAGCAATAAAATATTTTTAAATGCAATATTTTTTAGATTAACCTTCAGCCATAAAATGGTAATTTTCAATAGTCATTTCAGTTTTTATATTTTATTCATAATTAAATAATTTTTTGATGTGGGTATTTAGTTATCGTTTATAAATATTTCAAGAAAAATAATCTTCCGTTATTTATTTCAATTCTGATATCTACCAGCATATCAGCCTGCGAATACCGTTTTACTCACTAATTGAAGGTGTGGTGTTTACTAATGCGATCCAAAACTCAATATTAACTCAATCTGATTTCTATTAATGTTATTTGTGCTCAAATAATGGACGAATTAATTGGTCGTGATAACTGGCCTTATCACCTACTTCGAGTACACGCTATTATAACTGTAATTAATTTTATTTAGAATAATATTTTTTATTTATTTTATAATTTTATTTAGATTACGATTATTTAAAAAACAACAACAGTTCTTGGTAGATACTAATATTTCTAAGAGTATTTATACTACTATAAAAACAAGTTTTTGTGATGTAATATTTTATCGGTGTTACCTGGTAACGGAGGGCTTACTTCTTGTTTATTCCCTGCTCAATTAAATTATAAATATTTTTAACAATTCGCAAATCACAAAGCCAATTTTCCTGACTTCTGTTAGGCGTTAAACAAAACCTATCACAGTGGTTTTAATTTAAATGAAAAAATGTAATGCAGCGATTTAAAAAGTAAAACATCTTACTCAAATATTTAGATTTTAGGACCATTATTCCAATACAGAGAATGTCGTGAAATAAAATTTGGACATTTTTCTTGTGTTTATTTCTTATATTTTAAAATGTTTCATTATTTTATTTAATGCAAAATAATCATTATCTTAAAACATTAAATACTGAGTGGGAACTCATATTTAAATTGGCTCACTGGGAGGATACTTCAATTTCCCAAATAATATCGGGGCGCCCCAACTAAAAAGTTCAGTACCTATTGTCGTACAATTAAATGAACAGTTACATTTAATTTTGAATAATTAATAGTTGACTTTATAAATATGAAGAAGAAAATCATCCGGATGGAAGTAAAAAATTAATTCCTAAATTAGTGAGACTGTTTATTATAAACTGACGTTTCGACCCATATTGCAGATCTTCTTCAGGGCTTAGCAGTATTGGAGTGAGGGAAAATCATTTCATTCATGGGATATCATTCATTTCATTCATAAAATCATTCAATTTTGTGAGAAAAACTTATCAGAGATCTATTAGGATAAGTCGTAGGTTTACTGCAATAATTTCGCCTACTGTTGTTGCTTTAACTATTTGCTTAGCGGCGAAATCTTGAGGTTTCTATCTGCCGCATCGATTTCGATACACTCAGTCATTAAAAATTTATGGAATGATAAATACACTAACATTTTATTGTGTAAAATTGGGCAAACAATAGTGTAATTTAAAATTAAAATGGTTCCTAGGTGACCTCAATTTACAAAAACTATAGCCTCTAAGATAAGCTTCAATAACCAATCAATAACCACAGCCGAAAATATATACAAGATAAAAACAAATAAATAACATAGAGGCCTGTTTAAAGACCAAGATTTAGTCTCATATATTAAAAAAGGGAGAATAAGATGTTTGGGTTATCTGCATCGAATGGATCAGGAAAGACTACCAACGAAGATAATGGAGGGACGCCCGGACGGTAGAAGAGGAAGAGGTAGACCAAGACTGCAGTGGTTTGAAGATGTCGAAACTGACCTACATCTTCTGGTTGTGGAAAGATGGAGAACTGCAGAGGATCGCTCTGAGTGTAGGAGATTTGTTGGGGAGGCCAGGGTCCTTCTTGGGGCATAGCACCTTCAGGGATAGAAGTAGAATTAGTCTGTAAGATACGATACGGATGATCGTTCCATCCCCTTAGACTTTTATGTACTATCATATTCTCAACGACAGTATTTATCTATGATAGATAATAAGACTGTTGTACTTATCTTATTCGCCTAATTCATTCAATAAGCTATATATAAAAATGCTGTTTAATAATTTATTTATATAACATTTCTCCAAATGTCCGATAAATCATTGTGTAACAGATGGCCATTACGTTGGGCGATTAATAAAAACGGACTGGGGGTCAAGTGTCAGCTATTTTCGTTTATCTCGAGGCCTAGTATGTTTTCCTTGGAGATAGTGCATTATTGACTCCTTAAACTAGAAAGATAAACTGTTGGACAAAAAGGACTCTCTTTCTCTCCTGGCCGATATATTTTCGACGGACCACGAATCCTTAAGCAATCTGGACTGGCACCTCTTCTAAATCGGGAACCACGGACGCTTTTGAAGCTGACGAGCCAGCAATAAAATTTTATGACACATACATATTTACATCCTCCCCACGCAATCACACATTACAGCTCCCTAATAAAAATATAGCCGTTTTATTTGTATAGTGGCCTTTTGATTACCTGCTTGATATACGAGTTTATTCATAAACGTTAAATATCAAGAAAAAGAAAGTTGTATTAAGAATTTTTTTTTAAATAGTGAGTAAAAAACAAATGTGCCAATAAAAATCAAGTTTAGTGTTTGCGAATTTGTCTAGACATATTCAGAAAAATTACATTCATAACATATTTTTCTGTTTTTAAAAATAAAATTTTGGATATGTTGAATCAAAATCGTAATTGCCGATTTAGTGCAATATTCCATTTCGGTAATAAATAAAAGTTATGTACAATAATATTAGTTGACCATATATGTACTCGTATATATATATGTGGAAGAAAATGCTTCGGGTGGAGGTCAGAAATCTGAAATATTGGTATTGGAATATTGTAAACAATACTTCAAAACATGGTAATCTAACATTTGTTTAAGTCTGACTCACTTCACAGCTTGAGAGTTAGTGCCCAAAGTTATTATAGCAATAGAATAGCAATAGAATGAATCAGTGGAATTCTAAGTATCATTTCAACCTCAAAAATTGTTGTTCAACTACTTTTATCGAACCAATCGTTGAATATGGATATTAATTGTACTGGTAAGTGCTATTTTTTCAAAATAAAAAAGTCTTCTGATAATCAAACTATATTAAGTTTTTTTTAATTGGCCGATGAATTTTTCCATATTTTGAAACTTTGAAGTGATGAAAATGCCTTTTACCCATTTGTATCCGGGCTATTTTTTCTTTATTTAATAGCTTTTTCGATCTTTATTTCGAGAAGATATTTTGTTGAAGAATGGTTGATGCACCCAAAGTAAGAAAGAAACTCTCATTTCTTGGAGTTTCTACCAAAATTAATTTTGACTCTGAAAGGAAAATAAAAATGATTTTGGCCAGCGATTCTTCCAATTTATTATATCCCTTATTAAGCATTTATTTACCACGAAACAACTTTAATTAGTTTTTTGATTAAAAATTTTTGGAAGGATGGATAGTAGTATATGTATATTATGTATATTTATATGTAAGGGAATATAATATACACACAATTATTTTAAAAATAATTAGTTTTTTGTTTCTTTAATTTATTAAATTATTTTGTTGTTGTTTTGTTTTCCATAAAACTTATGGAATAAAATATATATGAATAATAATAGTATTGTTTCTTTATAATTATTGTTATCGTATTTATATTTTCTCTTTCATTTAATTCGTTATTGCAAGCTAACTCCTAATTTATATTCATTAATTTTTTATTTTCATTTATTAATTAAATTGTAATTGTAATCTAGTCTAAGACATTATAGTTTATATTTTATTTTCCGTATCACTGTTCTTGTCGCAGAATAAATACGGATTTTATCAATTTAGTTATTATATAGGGTGTCCCGAATTTAAATGGCAAAACTTCAGGAACTTATAGAAGTCCTTTAGGAACTTAGGAAAGTCCTTTTGAGATTTGCTCGTTTTTGCTTAGTTTTAGAGAAAATCGCAAAAAAGAAACAAAACAAAAATGTTACAGGTAGCGATTATCACCTTTCAGAGTTTATCAGGCTAGGCAGTGGATATGTGAACACTTAATGTTATCCTTTACATTCTTTTATTTGTTTACATTTTGGCTTCCTTCTAGGATTACAATTCCTAAATCAGTCTTCAGTCAATTACTCAGATTTTTTTGTGTGAATAGCATCAGCCACAATGCCGCATACATATTCTAATGTTGAATACGCTGATATGATTTTTGTGTTTGGTTTCTGTAACGGTAATGCTTTAGAAGCGGTGCGGGAGTATGCGCGCCGATTTCCAAATAGAAGAGTGCCTAATCGACGAGTCTTTTCGTTAACTTTTAATAGACTACGAGAGACTGGGTCATTCTTAATACGTAATGAAGGCGACCAATTCCAGGCAGCAGTAAGAGCAGATTATCGGAGAAGAAATTGTGTCCATCGCCACTTCAATAACAATCCTGAGACTAGCATCCGAAGAGTATCTGCTGCATTAGCAATATCGCGGCAACAATATGGCGAACTTTGAAAGGTGATAATCGCTACCTATACCATCTTCAAAAAGTTCAGAATTTATTACCTCAAGATTATGTCAAGAGATTGAATTTTAGTAACTGGTTTCTTGAAAAAATTCGCGATGATAATTTATTTCCATTAAAAATTATATGGACCGATGAAGCTACCTTTACAAGAGGAGCAATTGTTAATCAAAGAAATTATCATGTATGGGCTCTTGAAAATCCCATAGCTATTAGAGAGAATAGGTTTCAGCATGAATTTGCTATTAACGTTTGGCTTGGAATTTGGAACGGATTACTGGTGGGACCATATTTTTTACCTGGAAGATTGAATGGTATCACATTTACACATTTTTTGGAGAACAACTTTTCTAATTATTTAGATGACATTCCCTTACAACAGCGGATTGAAATGTGGTTCCAACTCGATGGATGTCCAGCTCATTATAGCAGAGTTGCTCGAGCTTGGCTGGATATAAATTATCCACAACGATGGATTGGACTTGGAGGAGTAGTACCTTGGCAAACCAGGTCACCTGATATGACACCCATGGATTTCTTCGTATGGGGAACCTTGAAGCAGAAAGTTTATTCGGTGTCAATCAACTCAAGAGAGCAATTAAGAGACCGAATCATAGATGCAGTGCACCAAATATCATCAGAACAATGTTTAGCTGCAATTTATCAAGTGAGTGCTAGATGTAATGCTTGCATTGGTGCAAGAGGACAACATTTGAGCAATATTAAACATTAAAAAGAACATAACATAAATATAAATGTAAATAAATAAGTATAATAATGAAAACTTGTTTTGCTTATTTTTTTGCGATTTTCTCTAAAACTAAGCAAAAGCGAGCAAATCTCGAAAGGGCTTTTTGTCTTTTTAGTTTTTCGGCCCCTATAAGTTCCTGAAGTTTTGCCATTTAAATTCGGGACACCCTGTATATTGTCTTAACTATGCATTGTCTATATTTTACTTTTTCTTTTATTATCCTACCAATACTTATAAAATTCAGTTTGTAGTTAATTAAAATCCATTTTTAATAATTACTTAATTAGTCCAAAGAAATGCAAAAATGCCGAAAAATAATTTAGCTAGCTCCTACTAATCGAAACACTGTGTGTCGGCTTTAAAATAAACAGTGCTCCTTACTGAAGAGAATATTTCTGACCTCCACCCATACCATTCTCTTTCTAATAAATGTACACATTAAAAGTAAATCGAAATGCGTATTCACGAAGATAATAATTTAATTAATAGTGAGAAATTATGTTCGTAAATTCTTTGATCCTAGTCTCTGTGATAAAGAGGTGATAACAAGCAGCATTTTGTGATAAAACTTCTGATCGAAACTAAATTAACTGATGAAGGTAAAAGCATTCCGAAATATATTAATTAATAATACTCATAGCGAATGATTAGTTATCATCAAAAGTGATCAAAGTTTTTTAGTGAGTCACGAAATCGAAGATTGGAACTTATCCCATTTGAGAGCGTTTAATAAAATATAAAATATTTTCGACATTATAAAGTAAAAGAAATCTTAACCAAAATAGTTGATTTAACATTTTTAAAATTTAGACATGTTGAGACAAGTCTTGTCTCAATATATTCCCAAAAATTGCGTGAATCAGAATTCATTTTATTAAAAATATTTTTTTTTTCTGCTTTTTGAAAATAATATTTTAGACATTTTTCATCAAAATCGATTCCTTGACCTCGATCCTCCTGTATCGATATATTAACAATGCATTCCTTAGAGACACTTCCAGTAATTATAGATTTAATTAGATCAACCTTTTAATTAAATAATTTCTGACTATAAACATATATTAGGGGAGTTTCACAGAAAGCAATATTGAAGTGTATATTTAATATTGTAATACTTATTTATACTTGTATATACTTACTATATTACTTTTGTTTTAATTGAAAATGTTGTTTAAACAAAAATAATTTAAAGACTGAAATTTCTGCATCGTGTAATACTGCTGAAGGTTTTTCTTGACAATATATTTATATATACGAGATAACACATTGTTGAATATGGGAACGCAAGGACATCGTAGAACTAAGGTATAATATTTTTTTTAAACGTAATCGTTTGCGATAACTTTTTTTCTTATTTTGTAATACTTAAGGTAAATCTCTGTTTAGAAGGCATGGAAAAAGGAAACATTGAAGGATCAAATATATATATATATATATATATATATATATATATATATATATATATATATATATATATATATATATATATATATATATTCCATAACTGTGTGTGCTTTGTCTGTATGTGCTCCAATGTATGGACACTATTGTTTTAATGAATGTATTCCCGAATCGGTTCCTTTCTTCGAATGGTCTTAAGTTTGAGCTTCCAGAAATATATAAGTCAATGAATTTGAAAAAAAAACATTCATGATTGAGTAAGGCACTTTATCGTACGTCAATGGAAACAAAGGCTATTCTATTTATGGATAGAATAAATTAATATGACAGTAGTTGGACACCTTTCTACAAAATAAATCGGTCTATTAACACTCCATTCACATCATAGATATTGTATAATAACATCTATCAAATCTCGAATTTAATGAACCATTAGAGTTATGCTGAAATTACAGATATGTTGGTATTAACAATATTAAAAATATTTGAAAGTGATTTTATTTTATTTTTTTATTAATTGTTATAATTTTTAAATATTTTTATTTTGAAGAGAAATGATTTGTCCAGGGCTGACGGTATAGTCAGGACAGATAGCCGGGCTAGCTCAGGTGGCAGAGCACCACGACGGATACGTGGGAGAACCGGGTTCGAATCCCGGACAAAAAAATATTTGGTACAGTAAAAACTGTTTTCATTATCTACGCCATTTAAAGAATATGCGGTATTTTTTTTTAAACAAGACAAAATCGGTTGTTATTCTTACAATTTACATCATTATGTCAATACAGTTTAAATGCAACATTATTGTCACACTGGCATAAGAGGTGTTCAGCATTAAAACCGGATAACTCCAAAGTTATCCCATAAAATTATCACATTTTTCGCGAGTTTAGCCAGGTTATTATGTTGTCTAACATGACACTTAGTAGTATTATTGCTCATCATCTTAGCCTGGTTCAGGAGTATTCCTAAAAAAGATAAAATATGAGCATTGCTTTTCTAATCAGCTTAAATATTTGAAAAAGCATATGATCTCTCCGCCATGTTCCAAATTCTTTTTGTAAAAGAAATATTTTCCTGCTAAATGAAAAATATAACTTTTCGGTGCAGTTTCGTATTAAAATTTAAAAAATATTCCTAGCTCCAAAATAGGACCTCACATATGCTTAGACACGAGTTCTGCTATGAAAGAAATTCTTTAAGGAAATCAATTTTAAATTCAATGGTGGTGGAACGTAGTTCATATTGGAGTAGGCAGCGTAACATTTATTAACTTTTATCCCCACCTAAAATTTACCACAATGGGTTTCAACCAATATGACTATATTAATCCTAAATTCCCAAAATCCGCCAACGTTGGCCCTTTTCGAATATAAGATTATAAATTCGTCAAATTTTCGCCAGTAGGTAAAAACTATTCGTTTTGTAATTTTTATTCCTATCGGCAATAACTAACCAAAAACAGGAAATTGTTTGCAGTAGAGTGAAATTTAACGTAAATGTTCTTGCTCAACGTTTTAGTACATTTAATTCTTCTGAAAATTTTTAAAAAAAGCACTGATTTTGGAATATTTTATTGAGTGTGGAATTGACACGATGTTATGACCTACTTACCTGAATTGAAGCCTTTTTCTTTTCCAGGTTTCTAGAAATTAGTTTATAGGGTTATATTAATATTATTAAAGTAAGTGAAAATGATTTTTTTTAAATTAAATAAATAATATTTTAATAATCAGACATTACGCATAGGATACGTAGAATGTCATATGCGTATATTACTTATAAAAAAACTGTATCCCTATGATTAATCTTGAGGATTTTTTTTCTTCTCAGTTTTGTAAG
Source organism: Arma custos (assembly GCA_037127475.1). Classification (NCBI taxonomy): domain Eukaryota; kingdom Metazoa; phylum Arthropoda; class Insecta; order Hemiptera; family Pentatomidae; genus Arma; species Arma custos. The sequence continues at coordinate 83,618,293 of CM073764.1, read as the reverse complement.
CTAATTGTTCGGCATGGTTTTCTAATACAATATGGGATATATACGGATTGTAATAGAAGCAATTATTAGTATGATGACTCAAATTAATCTTTTAATCATAAATTTGAGAGTGTCTATCTCCAAATATCTCAAGAAGGTTCAAACTTCATCTCCAAATAATTAATACAAATAAATACATTTGAATTATTAGAGAAATTTAGGTTTAGGAAATTTTAAATAATCGAAATAAACGGATTGTATGAGAAAATAAGAGTTCTCTGGCTAGAAAATTAATGTAGCATTTTCAAAATATTTCTTACCATTTTTTATGAATGTGAAACGGTACTAACTCTTAAATTATTTTAAGTGTTAAAATAATTTAATATTTAATATTTTTTTTAATTACTAAAGATAGTATAACGTTTAAAAGTCCTTTAAATAAAAATTTTACTAAGAATGTTTAGCCTAACCAAGATTGAATTCATTGATTAATTTTGGAAGCTGCCCAGCGAAGAAATTCGGAGCAGGCTTTCAATGAATATATAAATATTATTGAAATGCAAACATTTCACTATTGAAATAGACTTGAAAGTTGTTAACGAACTAATCTGTTAAATCACTAAGCAGATAAGAGAATGTCCAAGGAGCAAATCAAAATGCAGATGAGCGGAACGTAGTATTTAAGATTGATCAGGCGAATTCCAGTATTAAAATTTCAAATACTAATGAAAATACCGGAAGGAAGTTATTATTAATGGTGAATATAATTGTTTTATTTATTTTTTTAATTTAAACCAGTATCAACCTACCCCCATTGTTATAATTGTTTGATTATTCAACTCATTCGAATTCCCATTTTTGTTTTATAGTTTTGCTGTATAACATATTTATTTTTCAATTAAAACAAAAAAAGAAAATATCTTTCTTTCCTTTAAATTTTTTATTTTGAGGTTAAATTTGCTCTAATATTTTGTTTAGCTACTTTTTTTTCGTAGCTTTTTTCATCCTCCCTTTATATCTCAATACGTCCTTCATTCAAAATAATTTTTTTTGAACCCTCCTTATGTATTTATAAGCTCAAACATCAGAAACTTTTTATATATATATTATAGGCGTGTACTGTATAATTTCTGTTTGAATTCCCTTCATAGCAAGTGGCATAAGGAAGACATTTGTACTTCTTCAAACAATTTTGCGTTCTTTTTCTTCGTTTCGGAAAGCATTTATTATTTTGTTCCTCCAAATTTGATTGCCAAACGCCTCGGCAAGATTCTGTTACACTTGCAATCAACAGTTGCCTATTAATGCAGGCGTTAAATAATTTGTTACAAGGATGCAAACAAAACTGGTCAGTATCCTTGAAGGAATGGTATAAATAAATTTGCCTACCTAGCATGACTCTTTGAGTAGCTATTCCAAGTAAACACTGCCTCTGTGAGTTGCATTCATAACTTTAAATATTTCCTATAAATTAATAAATAATTAACAGAATATGATTAGTAACTTCCTTGTGACGATATTAAAGCATAATTTGGTTGCTCAAAAATTACTTTCCTGAATATTGTTAAAATTAAAACATTAGTGTATATCGTCAATTATTATAAGATTATACGTTAACGCTGAAGGATGAACAATTCGAATCGGTCCGAATAAGGGGGGCCAGACCGATGTGTAGGTGGGAGAATTGCGATAAAAAGGATTTATTAATTTAGTTAATTAATAGGATTATTGATTTAGTTAGGTCTGGGTAGTCGACCAAGTACGGAGGAGAGAAGTTTGAAAGCAGAGATTGGTGGTATCGGCATCGAGCTTTCGTGTTCTCCAAGTCTTTTTATAATAAAATGTAATAGCTAGCAATAAAAAGTTTCCTATAAAGTTTTTCGATACTAAATTTAAAAATAATTATTGTATATTAAAATATATTCTTGAAATAAAAGTTTTTTGATGTTCCTGTAAGTACCATTTCAGGTTTATTGTTTGAGATGAAAATCAATATGTTTTTCAGTTATAATAAAACTTTAATCTATTAAATTAAAACAAATTAGGAATAGCAACTTTAATAAACACATGAATTTTCTCATTATAAAAATCTTCGGACCGATCATCGTTCACTCTGAATAATTTTTGCCAAAAAGATAGTCTAGAGATCGAAAAACTGTAGGCACACTGGCGAATGGTCAGAATACTTTTGACAGCTCGCACAAGTTAACCAATAAGTACTAAGAAGAACCAACTAGTGAGAGGAATTACCAACGAATATTAAGTACAGGAAAATGTCCTGTCTGGGCCATCTATTAAAGGTAATTCGTTATCGGATCTTCCCGCTGACTATCAGCCGAAAATATTAATTCGAATGGTATAGGTAGAAAACAAGTTTCTTGGCTTAAATTCTGGACTAAACCAACCAAACCAAACATTCAACTAACCAAAACATTCGAGATTAAACCGGCATCAGAAAGGTAGGAAAGCTTCTGAAGATTGTGAAGCTTTCAATCTCCAACTTCTATAGTGAATAAAACTTTTGTAGATATCATATATAATATTTTTGAAAATTCGAACACAGGACCAAATCTTCACACTAAGACAGATATCCGAGAAGATAGTAGAGAAGGATAATGCCTGTTTCGTGGACTTTCTTAAAGCCTTTGATAGAATCAAAAAGCAAGACCTAATATATGCATTAGAGGAAAAAGGAATTGGAGTATAAGAAAGGCAATTTTGAGTCTGTAAAGGAAACAGAGGAATGTCGTCAGAACATGCAATCACACTTCAAAGGAATTCCTGACCACTCAAGGTATTAGACAGGGGTGCAGTCTCTGCCCATTGCTTTTCATCATAGTATTGGATTCTACTCTTAGAAGGGCACAACTGAAAATGAGGCATTACCATCTGGGTTATAGAAAGTTAAGACCCACATCTTTCACACTGCTCGCTTTTGCCGATATATTTTACAATAAATGTAGTAACCTACAGTTCAACCTACGAGTCCTTCAGGAGGAACTAAGAAAAATCAACATGAAGATAAATGTTGATAAAACCAAGATAATGAGAATAGGAAGGAGAGCAGAGCGAGGAGACAGAATTGTCCGCTTGGACGGTGTGTTAAGGGCATGATAGTCTTTAGTATTAAAAAACTGATTCTGTCCTGAAAAGAATGCGTTTGCCGGAGGCAGCGGGCTAAGGGTAAATTTGAGAAAAAAAAGGCATTATTGTGAATAAGGTACAATTTATTTTTTTGAATATCGCATAAGAGGCTGGGCATCACTCCTGGTGTATGTCTTTCTTATCTCCGTGACACTTGGTGCCGACGGATGCGTCCTCCAGGAAGAGGATGAACACCGTTGGTTGGTGGTCCTGGAGGATAAGTAACACCGTTGCTTGGTGCTGGAATGCTTCCTCATGGAGGATAAATAACACCGCTACTTGGTGTTGTGGGATTGCCCCAAAAATTGAAGAAAAGACAGACAACAGGAAATGGTGCCCGACAATATAGTTGATAAATTTAGAGCTTATATTGCGTCAGAATAAGAGCAGATATAGTAATATAAGTACAGACCAGTGGAGACTATTGTGGAGCCAGGGCTAGTGAAGTATGTGCCCTCTTCTCGCCCTGATGTGCCCTCGGTATCGTACGGAGGAGTTTGGAAGGAAGGTAGCAAGCTGCTAAAGTGGGCCGAGAAGAGGGCCATCCTTCACCAGCTCTCGTACCTGACTGGCTTTGGGCGGCCTGGTCACGTGACATATGCGATAACGCACGAGTTCCCAGGCCGACCATTTATGCACATAATTTTTATACAATATAAAATAAAATGAGTAAAAATGGCAATAAGTTAAAAGAGTAGATTTTCATAAAAATATTAAAATGAAATTACTTTTGAAGTAATATTGTTGCTTTAACAGGTGTCACTGTGGAACAAGTCGCAGATTTTAAATATCTTGGCGCCCATCTAAATGAGTATGGTTGGATTGATAGAGAGGTACAAGAGAGAATAAAATGTGCAGGAAAATGCTTTAACTCTCTTAAAAAAGGTTTTTTTGGGAAAAGAGAAGTTACAAAAGGCACCAAGAAAACAGTGTTTAAATATACCTTTCTCCCAATCCTGACATACTCAAGTGAATCTTGGTCCCTCACCAGCAAGCATAAAAGTCAACTCCAAGCAATTGAAATGAGATATCTAAGAAGACTTGAGGGGAAAACGAGAAGAGATAGGGCGAGGAACGCGACGATAAGAACCAATCAGGCATACGACCAGCAGCAGACATCGTTGAGGAACATAGGATGAGATGGTTCCGACATGTCTCCCGTATGGCTGATGATCGTTTGGCCAAAGCCACATACGAGACTAAAGTGGAAGGTAGAAGACCTCAGGGAAGGCCTAGAAGAACCTGGGAGAACGGGGTTAAGGAAGCCTTTGACAGGAGAGGCCTGGAGAACGAGAAAGTTGGTGGTTCAGGATCGAGACATATGGATCAAGCTCTATAAGCAGGCTCCTCACACTGCTTGAAGCGGTAGAGAGGAAGAGATTAAGTAAGTAAGTAAGAAAATTCGAAATAACTTTTGAGGTACGAGACCATTAAATTTTCCTACAAGTAGCATATACGTTACCAGAGATATCAATTTCAAAGTACAAACCATAGTCGCTACGCTAAGTTACTATGCAGAAGGTTCACGATTCAAATTCGGCTCTGTGATATAATAATTTAACCTGTTAACAGCCATGTATGATCTATGTGAAATATACAGACCCTCCTGGGGCTCAATCAGCCTCTATAACGTGGGTATCCTTTATTTTGTTAAAAATGGCAGTTGAGCGTGATCTCGGTCAAATCAATTCCTTTCATAACCCTTCAAAAAATAGAACAGTCTCTACCATGCATTGAACCCTAGACCCTTCAGATGTAGTAGTGATACAAGTTTTTTTTCGATTGGAAATTGTGTAGCTCATTGGGAACACTGCCTCCTCAAAACAACGGCAACGGATATGAATTTCGCCCACCAACGGGAGGCCCACTTCCAAATATAAATGTTGAATTAGCCGAAAAGGACAGAGCTACTTGTTTATTCAAGATAAGATTTAATGTTCTTTACCTTCAATTCTTGCCTTCTAGCTCGTCGGCTGTAGGTTCACCTTTAGATCTGCTAAACTCACTAGCACATTCTTTCTGTTATTTCTCTCTGATTTTCATAAATATTCAATGATGTTTTTAGTATGTTGAGATTATCTAATTTAAATTAAAAACTAGTTAGTTATGTGTTTTGTTATAACAAGAGATTTCATTTACGTATTTGAAGGGTGATTTTAATGTTATGTTTAGGTTTGATTAATCCTGAATGTCAGTTAAAGAAAAATATTATTTTACTTTATATATTACATTTAATTGAATTTAGAATTTAAATTTAAATATGTATATACTGCCCTGCTTCGGAAGAAAGCTTGAACTCCACTTCACTTGAAATTGAGATATTCAATAAAAGGTAATATATACTTTTTCACACCCTTTTTTCTGTAAAATATGCATTTAAAGGATCAAATAAATTGACATAAAAAATAAAAACCCAGTTTTAATTTAAAAAAAAATCGATTTTGGCTTTTTAGGTATAAAATGGGACTTACGGTCTTGTTATCTCCAACAGGACTGCAAACCGTAACATAACTCCCATGTTGGCTCATAATATATTTTTGTTGATAGGCTAACTAATGAACTTATAAGACTAACAAATAATTATTTATTAAATACAGAATATAGAAAACCACCTACAAAACCGCAATTTGACCTAACTCAATTTTCACTTTTTTTGGATTTAAGGCCTTTTTTCCTAGTAGTGCAGTATATGTGTATGTGGGAGTCATATCTCGAACCAATAAATATAAGAAAACAATGATTGAAATTTTATGGATATATTACTCTTCTCCGACAAGACTCAACAATAGAATTTTTGCTTACATATAAAAATCAAGTCAACCACACCATGGATTAGCTAGATTAATAGAGATTCCCAACAAGCAAAAATATAACCAAGAGATGTTATAGACAGAAAACAATTAGATAAAGGCGTTGCAATGTGGATAGTAACATCAGAGAAGGAAGCATTGAAGAAACCAGGGGAAAAAATGGACAGTTATGAGAACAAGAATAAATGGATAAAATATAAAGGAAATGCGGAAGAGACGACGTCAGAATGCTTTGCATGAAGCATTCCGATCACTTGGATCCATAGATGCGAGTTACGATTAGACTGTATGAATGACTTCAAAAAAAGGGGTTTTGGGGCAGAATCACGACACGCATATAGATAAAAACTGTCTTTATTTCTCTTATTCTCGTCTATATATGGTCTTTAGAGGTATTCTAAAACTAAGAACAACAAAACTTAATCCTAAACTCCTATTGATATTTCTTAAGTCTAAGTGTCTATTTACAACGGATAACTCCCCCCCCCCCTCCAGTTCCTTCAATAGGAGGAACTTCTAAAAAAAAAAAAATTACAAACACAACCTTATTAACTAAGAATTACATGATAATAATTACAAAGGATATAACCTGAAAAAATAAGAAAGAGGACACACAAAACAAAACATCCATGAGATACAAAATCTTAAATACTACCACAATATGTTACAAATTAATTGGCTTCTTAACCACTATACAAAGTAACTAAAATAAAACACAAAACAACACTAACACTCCTGAACCACAGCCTCTGGCCCCAGCGGTGACACATTATGAGGTACACGCAACTTTTCTAAATGGACAGTATCGTATAAATTATGTTCTCTAATCGTAATGATTTTAAAGGGCTCCTCATATCTTGCAGCCGTTTTATTTCGTGTTGTCCACAATCGGCGATAAACAATAGTTCCCCATGGTAGTGAGCCCTTCGAATGCACCCTCACGCTCTCATTAGCCTTGCGTACGCTAAAGGTCTTTTCTCTAATCAATTTCTCGCGAACCTTACACCATGACGACGTCTGTTCGGCACGTCTCCGGGAAAGTTGCGCTAATAATTCTGCGGTAGTAAACGTTAGTAAATTCCCAGGATCGGGCCTTGGTTGCCGAAACACAATATCGACTGGAGATAATCCCGTTACCGAGTGGATCGTATTGTTATAGGCTATAACCGATCTTGGCATTGCAGTATATGTATATTGCGTCGTATGAGTCTAAATTCCGCCCTAGTTTGAGAAGCCGAAGGTGTCCCCCAAGCGTATTATGAAGGCGTTCTACCGTGCCTCTGCCCTTTACATGGTGGGAGGTATTTAACCGTCACGTAATTCTCAGGACAGTACTCTTCCCTAATCAAAGCGTTATCAAACTCACGCCCGCAATCCGAAACAATCTGCTCGGTCACCCCGTAACTCGCGCACCATTGCAGCACCCCCTCCCATACCGCCCTTGGTGTCTTCTCCTCTATGGGATAAGCCATTGCGATCATGCTAAATGTATAGATCGCAGTGAGCCAGGACTGTCCCTCATTCGAATAAATGTCCAATTGCACACTTTGAAAGGGCTCTAGTTCTGTGGGGGAAGTACCTGTTCCGCCACCGGTGGTTGTATTTCCCACGCTGACACACAAAACATCGACCAATAACTTTGCGGCCCATGGCTTTCCAATAGTACAGACGTTTGAGTGCGCGCACGGTCTCCTCTACTCCTCGATGATTTGATTTGCCCTCATGATGATCGGCAATAATTTGCTGTTGAGTTGTCGGATCGGGTACAGTTTCGACCTGACGTAAACACCATATTACTGGAAAACTGACCTCTATTCTCTCTTACCTCCATAACCGCTGTAGCTTCTTTGAAATGATTTTATTGCCCGAAAATATGTGGCACGTATGGCTGGAGGCACCGAATTCTGAAAAAATTAGTTCCAATTCCGTATCTTCTACCGTCACGATTTATATTATTTTTTTGTCAATACATTAGTTTGTATACCTTTTTAGAAGGAAAAAAACTAAGGGAATTGTCGGATAAAACTTTCCTAAAGAAATGTTTTTCTAAATGCTGTAAAATAAATTTGTGACTGTATTTGGTTATACATTTTTTTATGGTTATAAATTGTGTTTGTGTGCAAAGCAATAAATTTTCTATTCATTACGTGACAAGTCGTGAGGTAATTTAGGGAGATACTTGAAATCTCGCCCATATTGCTAAGAAATCTATAAAACGCTCGTTAATATGGGCATTAAAATCTTTCATATTGATATAATTAGATATTTTTCTTAAGTTATTTGTTATATTGTAATGATAATCAAGAACAAAGAAAAACATCTTATTCAAACCATACAATAGTCCAATCTCTATTTATTTTTGCACTGTTGGTGTACATAATATTTGTTATAAATTAATGGACTGTTTAGCTTAATAACCTAATACCAGTCTGAAGTTAATATGTAATAACTCCCGATAATCGTATATGCGTAAGAGAGCAGATATTCTGTTGTGTGCAGGGCTAATTGTGTGTGGAGAGGCCTAGACGCATATTCCAAGATAAATATTGATCCTGGCGTTCTAGCCTATCCTTAGTTTGTTAAAAATAAACAAAAAGTTATAATAATTTACAATAAAATATTTGGTATGTACACTCACTGACTGAGCTTGTCTTACCATGAAGTGTGCGAAGTCTCTTACTAGTTAGGCCAGCAAATCCACAAATACCTAATGGTTTGGAGAAAATAACTATGCACCCCATGATAATTTTTCCGGGTGACTGAAAATTAGTATAAATACTTTTTAACTATAAAAAGATGCTCTGAAATTTTTGAGTCTTCGAGTAGGGGAAAAATAAATATAAAATTATTTATTTTTTATTTTTTTGGAATCTGCCTTTCATATGACAATGGGCCACGTTATTAGAAAATATATATTCTTGGGCTATTGTGCAAATAGACGTTTATTCTTTGCCTATATTGGTCTATCTGGTGTCGATTATACTTGTTTTTATTTCTAAAACCCATGATATTTTAGGAAATAATTGAGGCGTTGACATGAAAAAGGTAGCAAATAAAAAAAACAACATAATTTTACACTTTTCTCATTTAATAGCTAATAATTAATCATTCCAATAGGATACAAAGTATTTTAAAGTGGTTTAGTTTCTATGGACTGTGATAGATAAAGTTTTCCACTTGAAACTTTCTTTGTTAGTTGTCAAAACAGTTTTTTATTTTTCTTCTCTTGTGATGTTGTCTTTTCATTACGTATTTCTTTTTCCATGTCAACGACTCAGTTATTGATTGAGCGTTAAATATAATGTAGAAGAAAATGGTCCAAATGGAAAATGGAGTCCAAAAATATAATCTTAAATAGTTAGTGACTACTTTTGTAGCGTTGATTCATTATGTTATTAATAAATATTTATTTAATTTATTGAATAATACTAGTTGACCTTTTATATATATATAAGAAGAAGAAAATGATATATAAGAGGAAGAAAATGATCCGAGTGGAGGTCAAAACATTTTATTAAATAGGTTCTAATGAAATGTTGCAACTAAATTACTCGATCACATCTGATTGCTCATTTCCTCTCGAATTACTGATATACTTTTTTTTCGACACTAAGCTGATCCATTTAGCTCCACGTGAGACGACTCAACGTGTGGCGTGCCTTCACAAGCTCTTTACAAAACAGATAAAGCAGAAATAACGCGGCGAGCCTCCAACTCTATAATTAGCACCTCCAATGACCCGCGAAAACGAGCGCTGGCTTACGAAACAGTTGAGCCTCGTCCAAGGCATTCATGTGAATGCAGTTACAACTCAATGCAGCACTCATCAAGGATCGTAGCGTACATGTGTCGTTGTAACTTGCATCCTAATCGCAGGATAAACTGCGTAGTTAAGAATAATAATGAGCCTGTGGAATAGCCATAGAGGAACGCCTGTATCCGCTCAAGGTGAGCAGAGCAAAAACGGCATCAACTCTTTTGTTTACGAGCTGTGATGCAATCGGATGCCCACTGCTGAGATTTCACAACGGATCTGTTTTCTGATAGTCGTTTCTGGATAGTCTTAACTATTAGTGGCGTTTCCACAAGGGTTCTAAATGTCCGTTTTTATTATTTCAATGCGGAATTAGTGGACTTCTGCTATTTATTATGTTCAAGTTAACAAATTGTAATGAGCTGTTATTAATCCTCTCTCTTTTGGCATTATTTGGTTTCTCTTCCGTAAGTTGCTGTTTCGAGTTGAGTTACAAGTTTTAGCTGTTTATTCGTTTCATATTTTCCAAAATTACAAGTTATCGTGAGCTTTATGACGGAAAATAGAATATAATTATGGATAAAGAGTTGATTTCGGTAATCATTTCATAAAGATATAAAAGTTTCAACTAACATTTCGAATATTAGATGATACATGCTTGTTGAAACTTTTATTTCTAGATGAAATGATTACCGAAGTACACACATTTCCCATAATTACATTCTCTTTTACTTACTAAAGCTCATTATAACTTGTGTTTTTGGAAAATTTTCAAAGGGGACCGAATGAAAACTTAAAATTTGTTGTGTCTTAACTCTAAGCGACAACTTGCGGGATAATTACCAAATATTTACTACAATTACTACAATTAAACGAATATTACTACATTAGGACCACTTTGTCCTAACAAATGCCAACCAAAGGAAAACCTATTTCATGAGAACGGAAAAAGCAGTTCGATGTGTTTGCCCATTGACAACTTTTAGCTCTGTAGCGGAGAAAAACCCGTACAAACAAAAATAAAATAACTTTTTCATTAATCATATAAGAAATTAAATTTATTTTAAAGCATTTAAGCTTTCCCTTAAAAAGCAAGAAGCTTTGAAATATTGCATCGTTTCATATGAAATGTACGTTTTTCTTGTCTAAAATTCAAAGTGAGATTAGTGGGCTTATGTTGTTTACTATGTATATCTGTACAAATTGTATTGAACTATCATTCATCAATACAATTGAACGAACCTTAATACATTATGTAGTATGTCATCAAATATGACTATGATAACACGCGATTTTTTTGTAATTTCTTTATATGAGCTTAATCTTGAAAACCCGGCAAACCAAGCTGCCAGAAACAGCGGTCGGGGAAAGGTAAATATCGGAGTAAGACCGAGACACCAAATTTATTTTTTTAAATGTTGGTGGAATAATTTATTTTTTTCTTTCTACTCACAGGTAAACAGGAGAAATGATCACACCCCATCCACATCGCAATGTAGTGATATTGACATATTGCAGCAAAATCTTATCAATAAAACAACCTGTACTTGTTAATCGGAAGAGACCTATACTCTTACAAGATGATGCCAAACCGCATGTTTCACGTCAGACAGTGAAGAAACATAGAAAAACATACAAAAAATTAGGGTAAATAATTTGAACACAAATTTCTTTAAGTTTTTTTACGAAATAGTCTTTGAAAACGGAGATTTCATATCAAAAAGACCCAATACATTGAAAAAAATTTCTGAATGTAAAATAAACCCTACCTACTAGTATTTGTACTAAAAGCCTTGAGTAAAAAATATTTTTTTCGGTAGGAGGGAAATCAAACTAGGTTCACCTTGTGAGAAATTGACCGTGGAAACCTTCAAATCCAATTATATAGTGGTTAATCGAAGACAGGACTGGATTAAGGTGTATGCTACAGACTTAAAATTTTAGTAAATGACAAGTTAATTTGTTATTATAACAGGGGAAGTATTTCAGGCAACTCGAACTATTCCGAAGCAAAATCTTCGTTTAACTTCATGTGTTTCTTTTTTTTTTTAATAATAAAATGAACAGTAGTCATTTGAAATGCAAATTCCAAATATATATAGATTATTATTTATGATAGAGTGTATTATTTATTTACTACCGAAGATATCGATCGAGGGAGTGGGATAGCCCGGTTCGAATCTGGCGGTAGCATATAAATTATTAATCTGTTACCAACCATATTTGGACTATGAGGTATCTGCAGATCCTTCTGATGCTTATCCAGCCTCTATAAAATGAGGTACTCCTAATTGGAGGAAAAGCTGGCCTCTGAGTGTGATTTCGGTCAAATCACCTCCCTACACAACCCTTGGCTTGAAACAGCACAACCTTTACCCGAACCTAAGACCTTCTTGGATTAAGTTGTACAGCAGTTTCTTTTTTAACTATTCTTAATATTATATGACCTCTCTATTATTATTCATTCATTTTACTTTATACTGTTGTGGCTAATCGGACGATGCTAAATTTTGACTATCAAGATGTACTTAGGACAGACATTATTAGACTACTTGACACCACATAGGATCGAGACTCCTTTTAATGATCTTCCTTCCATGACTTGGAGTTAGGTAAGGTCTAAAAAATTTGTACAAAACCGGTTTTACACAAGGCTTAGCGACCTTGAGGTTCGATACATACCTGTCAGTGGATTCCATCCAACCCAAGTTCCCGAGATTGAATCTACAATATCAGGATTATATTTCCACTTGACGTTCTCCAGTCGGTTTAGCGCTCAGCTCATTACCTGCTTATCTACTACATTATATCTATATTTACTAGCTAAAATGTTTCGAATTTCACTTGAAGAAAAAGAAGACACTTCAAATGACTTCTATTATTAGCCTTGGGCCTAGTGATTTGTAGGTAAGGCGATTTATACGTCATAAGTTCTTCACAAGAAAAAAAATAGACTAAAACAAATGAACAACTGCTAATGCACAACGATGATGAAGCAGATAATTTCGTGGAAGTGTCAGAAGATGATTTGGAAGAAGTTAAATAGTTATTTTTAATATATAAAAAATGTTTTTTGTTGCTATATAAGTCCTATCTCTACTTAATTTTAAATCTTCCACTATTTTTTTTTCACATCCTCCAAGATTTTATAAATATAAATACAAATTTACAATAAATACATACAAATGCTTCTATATAAACAAAAGCCTTCTGTTACCTTTCGGTATTTTAAAGCGTTATAATGGGCTGAGTCCGCTGAAGACGGTTTTTACTCTAAGCGGCTCAAGACCGCTTGAAGATATTGATAAATCTTCAACTCAAGTTAAAGTTTAATTTTATTTAATATACAGTACGGGTATTACTAATTATTTCAGGGAGCAAGGAAATAAAAGATGGAGAGAGAAATAATAACGCACGAATCCATTATTAATTAATTATTTTGATTAATATTTTAATTTTGTCAGTTTTTTTTTTTCAATTTAACTGTGCGGCTGTAGCACTTTTTTTTCCTGTATGAGACATTCAGGTTTATCGATAACTCTGAGATTTCAAAAATAGACTTTTTCAATGATTTAGTCAACAAATTTGAGTTCACCGAAACTTCAGGTTCAGAGCCAGATTAAAACCTTGATAAATAAAGCGGGAAAATCCCGTGTGTGTAGAAAATTGCTTGACTAAACTAGCGAAAAATATGGTATTTTTTTTATTTCGGTATAATCCGCTTTTGATCCTGAGCTTCTTAAAAATAATAAACGAACCAATAATTATTTAATTATTTTAATTTCAAGAAAAGTAGTTCAATTATAACATTTAGAATAATGAAAACTAGTAATATACATTTTTGAATTTTGGCCTGTTACTTTTAGGCCATAACACTTTTTCTTTTATTAAATTACGTATTCGTGTTCCACTTCTAGATTAAGAATTTTTCAAAGCACTCCCAATAATTTTAAAATAAGCATATATTTTAATGGCAGGAATTGTTGACTCAGAATGATTTCAACTTCATCCCTTTTTTATATAACCGTTGATCAACAAGTTTCTTCGTGGAAAAATTATTCTATACATTTATATAGATCGATGTTTGGAGCTCACCACAGAAATTTCTAATTACATATTTAATTATCTAGATGAATCCTTGAACGTTAAGAAGTGCCAATAATTGGATGTAATCAGTACCATTGGAGGCGGAAATACAGACGCAATTTTAAAGAGTTGGTCATTATTCAATTATTACTTAATGGTTGAAATTCTAATTTTTACTGAATGAATTATTCAATTATTTTATTAGCAGGAAGAAACACTTTAATATGATTATTTTTAAGCTGAGATTCTAAATTGGCAGTGATCTCTGGAACTTTGAGATGAACCAACTGCCACCCATTTGCTTAATTTATCAAAGCTCAGCCAAAATTTCGAGTGTATCAAAGATAGAAATTTCTGCTATTATTTTTTCTGAACAACTTTTCAGCAGTTCACTCACCACGGTACTAAATTCGAAAACATTTAGGAGCCCCTTTTTAACAGTGTTTCATTTGTAAATTGAAACGCTTCCTTATAAAAAAAAAAAGGAATAAATACTATTTGGGAAAAAAAATGAAGCTTGTTTGAAGCAGAGTTAATTATTACTACTCCTTTACAAATATTGTATAAAAAACTCACAATACGTAAGGGTATGCTAGATAAATCACTATATCACATAGTGTTTATCGGAATACACTTTAAAACAAACAAATTATATTATTTTTACTGAAGATATAAAATGTTTTTATGAATTTATTTTTTCAAGAGTCTTCGAGTAAGATCTGTAGTCCAGAAGATGTGGTAATTGTTTGTAGGGTCTTGTCAGATCTTGTCTTTTTATATTTGTATGTATGTAATTTTTAATTCTATATTTATTCCAGCAACATTGGATTGTATTTATTTGTACCTAGAATACTTGAGGCAATGAAAACAAAAAAAATATATAACTCTATTCATATGAGCTTTGCTCAGTAAACGTAAGTAGATTGACTAGTTTTAGGTTTTAAGGATGAAAAAAAGGCTTAGTTATTTTTTGGAAGTGTATACAAAAAAGCCATACTCAAAGAAGTATTTGATAAAACCGTTTATTATTAAGTAAACTTCACATATAACCAGTTTCGGATATTATTCGACGTTTTCTTCTACAGGAGTTCTGACACCAGCACTGAGAGGTTGAAGGGTCGTTTCTTGCGGATTATGCATTGTCCAGCATGAACGTATTTTAGATCTGAAACAGGATATATGGAATATTATATCTCTTCATAATGCAACAAAATGGTTAGGCTAGTTTTAAAATTAAACAGTAAAACCCTGTTACTATACTTTCCTTCATAAATCTTTGACAAATTCAAGAGTTTATTTTAATAACTATAAAAAAGGTTTGTAGACTAAAAGACCTGAGTTTTATCTAAATAATACAGATGGCGTAGACAACTAATGCGTTAAGAAATGAAAAAATCTGTCCTATTAATTTTAGATAAACGAATTAAAGATCAGTTTCATTTATATGTTTTTTTAAGCAGTTGCACCTATTCAAATATGCTACAGAAATTAAATACTATAAGAATAATCTACTAATGAACAACATTTATTATTACAAAAATTAAAGTACTTTGAAAAGCAAATTGATTGTTTGTTTCCCTTAACATTCTCTGAGCAAAATCACTTGACAAAAGTACACTTCATATCATAGCTCTTCAAGTGATTTTTTTAACACCCATCTCCTAAAAATCTGTAATTAGTCTACTGTATGCGTGTTTTAGATCTATATTCTTTCATTAATAAAATAAATTTGACTTGAATCAAGTTTAATAATTAAAAAATATTGGTTTTAATTTTACTTTTGATCTGTAGAAGTGGTGGATATAATTTTACAATAATTTTTCTTCTGATACAATTATTGTCATTAGATAATTATAGTAATTATTTGCAACAGATTGATTTAATAAAATTATACAAATAGAATTAGGGAGTGACGGTAGCTCCATGTGTAGAGTACTGAGTTGCTATGTTGAAGATTCCAGGTTTTAATCCAGCTGTCTGGGTAAATAATTTAGTTACTCTTTTAACAGCCACAGATGGATTCCGTGGTATCGGTGGACCCTCCTGTGGCTCACCCAACCTCTATATAGTAGGTATCTTAAATCGGAGAAAAAAATGCAAGACCAAGTACTGAATCTAAGATCCTTCATGGGTTGCAGTGGTTCAGTTTTTGTGTTGTTTTTTTATACTTGGGAAGACCTTACTGAAAGTTGTAGCTTGACATTTATAAACGAATAAGTGACCTCTTATTCTAAATTATTTTTAAATATAGTTACTTCTATCTCTGTTTCTAGCTACGCAGAAGAGTGAAAAGAGGTTGGAATAGGTTACTCCATCAGATCCACAGACTGGGTAACCATCTGCAGTTCTGGCCTGAAGGCAGGGAGAATCGTTTCTGCTGCACTTGCCTTCGTGGAGTAATGTCAACACTGGAAATAAATTATATTTATTTGTTATAGCACCTAAATATATATTATTTCTTTTAATTTATCTCATGTCTGTTAAAACTTCTTAGCCGTCTTTTTTAAATTAGTAAACAAGAGGAATGTAAGTATTTACTGACAGTCTAGAAAAAAACAAAACAAACAAAAATGGACAAGGAAATAAATGATAATTTTTTGTATAATTAGTGGTTGAAATAAAGTGAATATGAAATGAAACACTTCAATAAGTTATGAAATTTTACTATTACTGTTTTCTTTAATAATTTAATTTAATATAAAAATATCATATTTTTGTCTACCTGATTTTTTCTTTCTTTTTGTTTATGATTTATAGTTTTATCTTTTTATTTATTTTCTCTAATTCTTTATTCATAATTTATTCTTAAGTGTAATGACAATATAATTTGTAAATTATATTTTTGTATTTTATATTATATATTATACCTATAACTAATAATCTAAGCTAATTGTCAAATCTAACTAAAATATTATTAATTAGGAAGATCTGTTTTATCATAGAATATGTAATTTTTATATTTAATACCAACTCTCTCAAAGGGTTTCCATGGAAGGGAAAAATAAAAAAAGAACAACAAGTATTGATATTTATCAGAATTGGAGGATGATAAGGATCCTCCTACTTATCAAACAGTATATGTAGAGGAAGCAGTTTCATATATCAAACAAACACTTGAAACTTCTTAATGATTATCAGACAATTTTTGTAAAAAAGAAAAGAAAACGATCTAAGATTTAAGACTGAATGTATAAGAAATTCTCTCATGTTGATTTTATATGATTATACAGTGTAAAATTTGAATACAAAATCAATGTTATAGGAAAAACAGAATGGAAATGATATAAATACAGACTTGAGTTGTTCCTCGCAGCACAGAGAAGGTGGTCCTTGGACCTGTAAGTGAGTCCATCTGCTCCGCATACTTCTTTGAAGACCACTTCCTTCCTGCAATTCTCATACTCTTCGTCCAGGTTGATGGCATTGGTGCAAGCATCGTGAGAGGGACTGTGGCACTCACCACCACTGAACACAGCCTCAGTCACTGGAAAATAGATTAAAAATTATTGAGTGGAATAGTAAAACAGTGTTATGATTCCTCTTGTATTAACCCCCCCCCCCCCCAAAAAAAAAAAACCGAATCTTTATTTTTCCTTAAATTATTGCTGGTCTAGGTTTTAAATAGCTCTAAAATCATAGCTACTTTACATTAGACTTAAAAAATCTTTATTGTAATATTCCAAAAATACAATAATACACCCATACTCAGGAAATCAACACCACTGTTGATTACACAGATACAACAAAAATGCTTTAAAAAACCACCTGAGATAGTTTCCACTTTGCAAGAAACTTTGTCTTATTTCTTATGTTTCTTTTTATTTTTATTGATATTTCAAAAATGAATGACTTTTTATAATGAACTTCTGAATTAATCTCTGAAATGGTTATAAATACTTAAAGTTTGCCTGCCTTTAAATATACTCAAGTATGAAAAAAAGTATTCTATAATAAGTAAATAAAAAAGTCACCATGAGGGCAGATCTTTTTCCCGACTGTTCAGATTATTTAATATGAATGAAGAATACGACCACAATCATTGAATTTTAGTATTGATCAGAATAGTTCACCTTTAATATAATATTGAGATACTTATGAAAATTCTTATGTATAAAAATAAATATAAGTGTATCTTTAAAAGTGTAAAATAAACTCTTCTTTGTGCTGAACATAATAATTACAGATTGTACAAATATTATTTATAATAAATAGTTAAATGAACACTTACAAGGACAGTTGCAAAGGAAAACAAAAGGGTTCACATAAGTCATATCATCTGTTCCACACACTGGGTTGCATTCATAATGATGTTTAGAAATAGTGCATATTTTTTCCCTGGATGGGTAAAGCTCGTACACTTCATCTACATTGCAACCACCTTCATGCTTGATTTCAACATCTGGAAATTAGAGAAAACAGTTAAAATTGATTATTTATACCCTGATAAATATTGCTTATTTATTTTTCTAGTTATTTCTATATATCTATTACCTTTGAATATTAAGCAGAAATGATATTGATATTTTAGATGGTATGAAATGATGTTGATATGAATTGACATTGATATGTGAAATGATATTGATATGTTTTTGGAATTTCGCCATTGAAAGTGTTTTGTTTTTTTGGATTATAATTAATTGTGTTTATTAATTAAAAAAAAAACTAAACCAGAAATCTGGAATAATTTCAATAATCCATACAAAATATAAAAATAGAATGTAACCATGCAAATAATAAATAAATCAAATCATAATAATACGTTAAGTACCCTGTTTATAGATTAGATTAAACTTATAATCTCATTAATGATATCCCATATTTTAACTTTATTTTTATGTAATTGCTCATTTGAAATCATTTTTAAAAAACTGTTTTTCATCAAGTTTTTAAATTGTGCTTTATTCACAATTATAACCTATTATTATATTTTTTTTTATCAGCTCGGCTTATAATAATAATAATTATAAAATTTTATAAGAATCAATTCTATACTTGAGCCAATTTTCAACCGTTTTCAATATTAACTATGATTTTTTAAAAAATGTTTTTGTTTTTATGGAGATTAATAAATCTATTCTAATTCTATAGCTCATTATTTTTTTTAACCCATTTCATAAAATTAGTTTTCTTTCTTATCAGTAAAAAAATATATAGAAAATATAGGAAAAAAATCATAATTAAAAAAACCAATAGCTTTATGTAGAGGTTTGGCTCAGGCGTATAAAATAATAAATTATTTTTCTGTTCAGGTCAATTTGGGATAGCCACTTAATCATAAATTTTTATTTATCTTCTTTCATGTTAACTGTCTGATTTATTAATTAAAAAAAAAAAGAAATCAATTGACAACAGAAAAATAAACTGTATTCTAACAATTATGACTATGTTTTATGTTTTTATCAGATTCTGAACAAAGTTTATAAGTATTTTTTGAGCAAATAGCTACTCCTATTTTTAAGGTTGATGGTTCGACAAGTTAACACCACAGGATTGACTTGCATTCAAGATCATTATATTGAAAAAATATTGAGATAAATGCGTTTTAATTTTCTCTCTCAATTAATTTTTAAGTTTGATACTTTAAATTATTCAGTTAGATCTCAAAAGTGTTTTTATTAATATAAGCTCTAAATATTAATATAAAAATTAATGTTATAAGTAATAACGACTTATTTTGGGTGTTTCATGCTAAAAGGCTCTGAATTCATGATCACATATACCTTGTTAGTTATCGATTGGTAGTTATAAAATTTTATAACTACTGATTGGATTCAATATAAGTTATTTAGATTAAATTATTTTTTTTCAAGATGAAAAACTATTTAAACTAAAATTTTAATATAATACATTACAATATAATTGGAAGACATGGTAAGCCTCATAGTTCAAACTTTTTTCACCAACAGCAGCACTAACAGATCAGGATTTTGAACAAATTTAGAAAATATTTAATTTATTAACTCTATAAGGATTGTATATAGAAGAACATATACATAAAAACAAGGTTAAAAATACATCTGAAATTAAAAACTGATTTTCAAACCCATTATTTTTGAAAAAATGTTTACCAATTTAAGTGAAGAATCCGAATAATTGATCAAATTTTTACAATTTTAACTTATATTAACTAAACATTTATATAATAGTATAATTAACAAAAAATATAAATAATAGTAAGCTAATTATTTATCAAAGCATTAGAAATAGTATATTAATTATATGTATTGATTTTTCTCTCTTTTCAATGAACTGACTTAACTGTGTAATTATTTTGCAATTTAAAACAGTCTGAAAAAAATTTTATGACATTTTTTTTAATGAATCGCTATTATGGGAACTTAACATGTTGAACATTCCTTTTTTACTTAATTTTAATTTAATAGTTTGAGGACAATTTCAAAATAATGTTTAAAAAATTATATATTAGAATATCTGAATTGTTACGGACTAATAACATTTCATAAATTTACTTTTTCACATTTTTCAGTAGTTTGGTCAATGAATTTTTTCTATGCCTTCACTTTGTCATCTTACTTCTCTTAGTTTTAGTGCGGTTCTGAACCTGAAGTTTTGGAAGCATAAAGCAATAATTGACTAAACCAACAAAATTGTGAAATATTTCTAATTAGCATCTTTAAATTATTAATTTATCATCATTTGAGTCACCAATGCTACCTGATTTGTGTTTAGAGAGACACCTAACTGCTTGAGCACTTGGGTAAGTTATGCCATTGGTGCCACAAACTATGGGGCCTTCATTATTGTTTTCATTGCTGCAACAAGGATCAACCTCTCGGCATTCTCCTTTCGACTCCACTGTAATTTCTGTAGAAGGAAAAATAAATATTACGATTGTATATTAAGCCAAAGATGAGTTTTCATTACTTAATTATTATTTTATAAAATAGGAAAAAATACTAACACTTTTATGTCTTGTGATGTATAGGTATGGTATTAATGATAATATTTTCAAGACTAAAGAAGAAGCATATTTCTTGATAACGATAACTGGTTTTTACATATATTGATCAGAAACGTACTAATTTTATCAAAATAGTAAGCCATAGTAATTCAACCAGTAAATTATTATTACCTAATAATTATTTGCTTTACAACATTTAAATTCACTTAACTTTTTACCATATGAAAAATACATTAACTGAATTGTATTCTTCAAGATCATACTGATATCGTAGTGTGGTATATTTTATTGATCTCTAACCTTTATTTATTTAAATATATATGCATTTCTTGGCAAATCATCTAAAATTTATTTGTTACAGGTCTCATCCTCAGTATTAAACATACATTTCTATAAACTTCTAAAGAAAGCAGATATTTGATTTTCAGGGAGATATTTCAGTCTCTATACTAAAAAAAATAAATTGGTATTCTAGAAACATTTGAAAAGCATTGGAGACAATACCAATATATATAAAGTAACGATTCAACAAGATAGACGCAGTAGATGAAATAATAAAAACCTTCCTTGGCACAACATCAATGTGATGAAGTATGTTTTTTTAATTTATTTTTGTGTGGATGAATTATTTTTATTTAAATTAACAAAAATTATTAATCATATATTGCATTTGGTCATTCTGTATTTAAATATTTATAGCAGTAATGTTAGGAAACTCTATAACTTTAGTAATATGCTTAGAGAACCTAAAAACTACATTTAGATCGCTACATTTTACTAACCAGTTTGGAAGTGCCTATCTCAATTATTCCATCGTGCTTAGAATAGGCAAGTAGCCTATATATATAGCTAATATACCTACAATACTAATATAAATAAAGGCTGTAATTGAATTTCAAGATATAAATTTATAAATAAACCAGCAATAAACAAAAAATGCCAAGGTTTATTATATGCAGTTGTTCATTTTGTGCTTACCCATCAAAACTTGTTTTTTAAATAACAAAGCTCTCTTAGTTAAACAGTATTGTAGTAAAATAATTTAGTTAGTTAAATACTACCATTAATATTAAAATATATTACTGTTTCGTGATCCGAAATATAACATTCATATTCAATCATATAAAACAGTTAAGGAAAATCATCTTATTAAATTAGGATGAATACTTTCTATCTTTTTGTTAAACAATATCCTGCAATGGCTGAGGTCTTTGTCTGGCAAATGGAGTTTGCCACCCAAAGTAGAATAACCAAGATTTATTTAGCGGAAAAGCTATTTACATTGTTCATAATGTTTAGAGATATATACTTAATGATCTCTATTCAAAGTTTTAATTACTGACATTGCACATAATTTGTGGTTATAATAAGTACCTTCTCCAGTTTGATTACTTGCACACATGAGCCTCTCTTCATTGACATAGGTTTTTCCATCTGAACCACAAACCGGATCATAAATTGGTGACCATGGACAACCGCTTGTGTCTTTAGATCCTGGACAGCTGCCAAGGTACATCATTTTCACAGCTACAAATTTATAATTTGTTGTAAGATCAAAAGAAATGCCATAGATTATTTTTAAAGGTATTGATTAATTGTTTTATTTGAAGATACAAGCACTCACACATACACACTATTTATATCTTGATTTTCTTAATAACAACTGAACTTCCAGTATTAAAATTATTAAAGTTTTATTTACAGAAAAACAATTTTACACCAGTAATTAAATATGTTCACATTTTCTTGGGTAGCAATTATGGTCTAAACCTTTCAGTACAATATTCACAATCTATTAAGTGTAATGTAAATATTTGAGTATTTTATATTGTTTTTTTTCCAAAATTTATTAAAAAATCAAATAAAAAAAGAGAATATCCTTAACTTATTTTTTAATGGCTAGTCAATCAGTTTACTTTCCATTAACACTAGCAAATATTTCATTCATATTTATTTTAAACCATGCCAATATGATATCATTATCAAATGAATACTGGAAATGTATTTATAAAGATAGGTTGAGAAAATGGATTTAATTCGGACAGCAGAAATGCAAATTGTTAATGGTGTATGATATTAACAAATTTAAATCAATTATAAAAAATAATAAATAATACTTTTATGCAAGTAACATAGTTAGTAATACAATCAGACTTATCACAATATAATACAGATAATAAGTGAAATTCTATATTAATGTTATTTAACTTCAAAACAAGAAAATTTAGGGGTATACTGTTTTACTCCGAAAAGAAACAGATATAAGAAAATTCATGGTATAATATGAGAAGCTAAATATTGGGTTATAACATATGAAATGTCAGTGAAGGTTTAATTTGAATTATTAGAAAAAAAAATGATTAAATAATACCTTTATTAATAGAACTGATTAATATGATTAAAACTTAGTGATAAATGACTACATATTGAGTGTGAGGTTCAAACAAAATTAGAGTTATAATTATAAAGGTATTTAGTTTAATCCCTAAAAGATCAGGTAGATTATTATAAATCAATTTGGTTTTGCATTTTTAAAATTAAAAGGTCTCTTTTACCTTGCATGGGTAAAATCCTAAAAAAACTCATACTTAAACGATTGTACCCCATCCTTGATGCAAATCACATAATATCAGATCACCAGTTTGGATTCCGAGCATCCCTCTCCACCATTCAGCAATGCCATCGTGTGGTGGATGTAGTCTCCTCTACATTAGAACGTGGATCATATTGTTCAGGAGTCTTTCTTGATATGGAACAGACTTTTGACCGAGTCTGGCATCCGGGCTTACTCTACAAACTCCGTAAATTCCTACCCCTACATACTTTCTCATCCTTCAGTCCTATCTCACAAATAGAACTTTCTAAGTAAACCATAATAATGTCATATTCATCCCTCTTTTCCCAATCTACTGGTGTTCCTCAAGGTAGTATCTTTGGCCCAATCCTTTATACAGTTTATACAGCTGACATCCCAACTCATCCTAATACTATCCTTACCACGTATGCTGATGATACATGTGTATTATCAGTCAACACCAATCCAGTTATTGAATCCCAAAGCCTCCAATCCCATATCACTGATCATGAAGAATGGCGTCAAAACTAGAGAATTAAAATAAATTCTCAAAAATCACATCAAATCACTTTTACCTTATGTCGTAAACCAATGACTTCCTGCCCTTCAGTATCCTTTAATAATATCCCACTAGTGCCTGTAGAACAGATCCAATACTTAGGGTTGCACCTCGACAAACAATAACCTAGAATCCTCATACAAGACTGAAAAGACAAGAAACTGCTCG
The DNA here is from genome assembly GCA_037127475.1 of Arma custos. Taxonomy (NCBI): domain Eukaryota; kingdom Metazoa; phylum Arthropoda; class Insecta; order Hemiptera; family Pentatomidae; genus Arma; species Arma custos. The sequence goes on along the minus strand of CM073764.1, from coordinate 83,594,296 downwards.
ACGTTTCAGGCTACTTCAACACTTACTAGACAAACGCTCTAAGCTCCCAATTAACTACAAAAGACTCATCTACATGACCATCATACGACCTATTTGTACTTGCGGAATAGAGCTTTGGGGCTCTACTAAGCCATCGAATTCCTCTCGTATCCAATCCTTACAATCCAAAATCCTTCATAAAATCCTCAATGCTCCTTATTTTGTTCTGCAATGTCCCTTTTGTTGCTGATTTGGCCCAAACCTGGTATCTATCCTTTCATAACAAACTTCATTACCACTCAAACCCTCTAGTTTCAAACCTAGCTTCCTCTTCAATCCCCAATAATCCTCCGAGGCGTCTGAAAAGAAGATGGCCACGTGACCTTCTTAGATGAACTTTGATTTGAGTACTACCAGTGGGTAGTTTCTCTACTTGTCATTATCATGTCATTTTGTATCACTTATCCTATTTACTTGTTGTATTGTTGTAATACAGTTGTAAATATCAATAAATAAATTTTTAAAAAAAATTAAAAGGGAACTCTTTGAAATCTTTGCCGTGGGTCAAGAGAGTCTTACTATGATCTAGCTTTTAAACTGTAAAAAACATCTCTGTATAAGATATATTATGCTTAAATTATATTCAATGAGTAAATATTTACAAATTATTTATATACATTTTTTTTTATATATTCTCACTAATTGTGAGAAGATGTAAAATAAAACTTGTGTTTCTTCATTTACCTGGAGTTTTGTTCTTCTTATAATTGTCACACCTCAATTGTAATAGATTCCTGTAGGTGATGCCATCACTCCCACAGACCTGCACTCCCATGTAATCGTTGTTGTATCTTTCACAATCATCATAGAAGGCATCCAAAGCTAAATTCCGTTCTGTCTCTGTACTTAGGACAGCGTCCACCAAGAATAGCGCTACCAGACCTATGAAGAAATAATAATTTATTCTGTTTGTTTAAATTTGATTATAATGTTGATGTTATTAAATGGGTGTTTTAATATTTATATGTAGCCACTAGATAAGCAGGTAAGTATGTATGTAAAACGTTATTGAGCATTTATTTATTTATTAATTATTTTTTATTTCATTTGCCCCAGAAAATTGCCTTAAATTATTGAAACAAACTGAAAAGGAGGAGGAAAATCATGACTTGCAGCACTGATGCTTATTGAACTCAGTTTATTAAAGATCTTAATCTGTTATATAAGAAATGTTTTTGCAGGATATTTATGTTTTTTATTTGTAAAAAAACAATAAAATGTGTTTGTATTCTACAGAGAAATATTCAATATGATGTTTTGATATGATTATGCACCGCAGCTCTTTCATGTGCTGATTGTAAAAAAATTGGACATCGTTTTATAAATCGCAGTTACAAAATTTTGTGATTTGTGGTTGTGATATTAATTAGTTAAATAAATTTAATTGTTATTTTTATGTTCTAAATAGCTATCCCAATTTGGCTATTAATTGAATATAAAATGAGGAGAAATGCAGACTAATTCACATGCTTTATCATCTAAATTCACAATCATTCTTATCTAAATGATGTAAATGCAGAATCTTAGCGTTCCGAAGAGAATCACAGTTTGGTGACAAAAATAAAAGACTATGTAATATAATTTTTTAATGATTAAAAACTGATAATAACATTAATATAATTGGTTGAAGGACTATACTCTACTGCAACTCCATATTACTCACACTCTCTCTCCCTCATTCTGTATCTCTTTGTAATCAAATGTTAGCCATGTAGTTTGATCAATAGAGCATTTCACTAGGTAAGTTTTTTTAGTTGATTCTATAAATAGGCAATTAAAATAAATAGGCCTGTGCGTGATGAAATCTGCCGGTGTATTATAACCCAAACCAACATTTCATTTGTTTTAGTTTTTGCAATAATATTCATGTTCAAGTTCATGTTGTTATGAAATACATAAGAGAGAATATGAAAGAAAACTTACTAATTCATTTTAAATGCCAGATTAAACTGTTTTACATAAAATTAAGAAAAATATGTACCACTATAACCCACAAAGGGTCATAGTGGTCATTGGGTTCAGTACATGGATGAGACTCTACTCTTTGTAGAGTATGATGATTGTACAGGGAGCTGATTTATCTGAGATTAATTGGCTATCCCCCTCCCCCATTAAGGAGACCCACTTTATCTCTATAAAGAAATGCTGGATGAGAGCCAGGAGAATCTTTAGGTAAAAAATACCCTCCCTTGTGGGTGTCGAACCCAGGCCCTTTGGATTCGAAGTCCAGCAAACTGCGCCAAAGGGACTACATTTTGTTGCATATTTGGCAGAACAGTTTAATTCATAATTATTATTTAAATATTCCAAAATAAATCTTGTACAATATCAAGTGTTTTTAATTACAAGAATATTTATTCATGACTCACTTTTTGCCTCTTTTAGCTTTCTTATGAATAATTTAAAATAAAGTCAATGTTTTTTTTGTTAATCTAGACTGAATAGAAATTATATTTTCTATTAAAATTATAAAGTTAAGAAATTTAGCTTAGCTGTGAGTTGATACAAGTATGTGATATCACTTAATACATATTAAATATGATTTTGTAAATATATATTTACACCTATATTTATTTGTAAATTTAGGTTCAATAAATATTTTAATGATTTTTTAATCAAATCAGTAGTTTCAATCTCGTACTTTGTGTCCAAACTTCGATTCCATTCAAAAGATTGTCTCTTTAACAAAATTGTTTACAACATTCTTGACCCTTTTATGATACATTTAAATTATTTAAATTTACAACTGTATTATACTAATACAAGTAAATAGAATGAATGATATGTAATGATATGAGATAAATGCAGAAAGAGAAACTACCCACATACAATCGAAATGCTATTGCCTAGGTCTTTCATAAGTTTTTAATGATAATAAACGGATGCTTAAAAAGTAGATGTTACTTATAACCCCGAGATTTGGTCCCTTAAATTTATTGTTTGAAATTAGTTGGAACTATGAAATTAGTACATAATAAAATACAAGAATAAAAACATTAAGATACTTCATGATTATTACTAGATGGGTTTAAATATAATAAGGTTATTGTTTGAAATTTGATTGGACCATTGTTTATTCCAAAAAATAGTGATAATTTCGGCAATTATTCCGCAGGTTGACACTTCGAGTCTCAAGTTTTATCTTATTATTGAATCTTTTATTTCTTGATGAAATGATTACCGAAATCTACTCATTGCCCATAATTACATTCTCTTTTCAACACTAAAGCTCGCGATAACTTTTATTTTTGGAATATATTAAAAGGGAAACGAATGAAAAGTTAAAACTTGTAACTCACTCAATCGCCCTAAAAATATGTTTTAATAGAAAAAAATCACTTAGTATTTTTGGAAAATATTAAAGATGAAATCAATAGTTAAAACCTGTTGTAACCAATCTCGAAGTGACAACCCACGGAACAGATACCCATGCTTCAAAACATGATAGAAAGCTGCAAGAATGAAACCATTAAGATATTTACCTCATGATTATTATTCAATAGGCTTAAATTTAATAAGATTATTATTTGAAATTTGATTGAACCATTATTGATTCCGAACAAATAGTGATATTTCTACAGAAAAAAATGTCTTGATCGATGTTCATATGCCTTACTTGTTAGGTTGCTGACAACGAATTATCAATTTAGATTATGATTGTTTAATTTAATGGTTTTCAATTGATAAATCAAAGTAATTTCCCTTTTAAACGTTAAACAGTTGGATAATTTATAAACGGACAGTGATCCCATCGCAAGGGGTGCGCAGGCACCACGAGGTGGGCGTGGCAGGATCAATAGCAACACACCTGACCACACCTGAAGGCTCCTCCTCCACATTAAGCCATTTCTCTGAAGGCTTATGGGCTACTGCCACTATGGGCCTGTTTATCAGTGAGCCTAGGTGTAAGCTATAGGGGAATTAAAACCATAAAAATCATAAAAGCCATAACAAAAAACTTATTTAGATCCGAACAAAATATTACTCCGAAAAAAAATATAAACAAATCTTAAACACACTTCATTTTTATTAATTGTTATTTAGATGGTATTATTTTTGAATATTTTTGTTTTTGAGAGAAAAGATTTGTCCTGGCCGGGATTCGAAGCCGAGTCGTCTGCATCTCCGGTGCAGTGTTTTAAACCACTGAGCTACCAGGGGTCGTATCCAAGTCAGACAAATCCGTTCTCTTCACCGATTTTACATCCCCGTGTTCTCGCAATTTTTGCGATGTATACACGAGAAAGAATGTTAATTGAACATTACTTTAATTAGGTCTTGTTGGCTTACATCAATTTATTCAGAATCGGTGAAGAGAACTTGGATACGCGACCCCTGGTAGCTCAATGGTTTAGAACACTGCACCGGAGATACAGACTACCCGGCTTTGAATCCCGACCAGGACGAATCTATTCTTTTAAAAACCATTAACAATTGAAATTTAACTTTTATCCTTTTCTCAAATTTTTATTTTAATATTGACAAACTGTATCCTTCGTAAAGAAGCAATTACATAATTCAAGATTACTTACTCAAGTTTTGTATCAAGGCTGCTACTCTTTTTTTTCCATTTTAATTTATTTAGAGTTTTGTGTTTTAAGACTTGAATCTAAATAATTCAATTTTAAAAAATGTATATCCATTTAAGATATTTGTCAGGTGTATCACAGAAACTTTCTCATACAAATCAGCTAAATGAAAGTGTTACTTTATTAAGTCGATTTTACAGTTCTTTTTAAGAATTTCTCGGTCATTTTTTACGAAACTCTGAAACCTATATCCTTCATTTCAGTTAAGTGTGAAATTGTGGAATTCGGGAATGACCAAAGTAAATCGATACAGATTATTTATTTAATTATTCAAGTCAACTTCCAAAATCACCTGATAACTTATTGTAAACCAATCAAACGTAATCAATGTGGGGGAATGTGCAGAATTTATGTGATTCTAGAGCATTACACATTTTCTATTCTTAAGCGAGAAAATTTAAGAAATTCGCCAGAGCGATTGTGATGAAATTAAATATACTGGATCATTCAAGAAATCCGAGACTATATAGTTTAATAATTGTAATTAAATACTCCAATGACCATAAGAGGCAGAGGCGGATCAAATAGAGGAAACGAATCCAGAATTTTCGTTTTTATTTTCCCATTTAACATTAGTTATACTTCATTTTTTAAAAAAGTAGCAGTAGAAGAAAACTAGAAGAAATTATGAAAATATATAAAGAAGAGTTGTTTCATTGTGTGGATCATAACAATGTAAGTCCAACAGATACTATGTTAAGCATGGATACACCGAATATTCAAATTGAGGTATATATGCTTTATTTTGGTTATTTGTTGGACAATAAAAGAATTTATGTACAGTTTTATTTATTGAATTATTTATATTGTTACAATTGTAGAATTTATGCATGATTTTATAGATGAATGGTCGAGGGCCTATATTTTCTCTTTAAAAAAAAAATAAAAAAATTTAAACAGAAGATTGAGAATGGCCTAGGCCAACACGTATCTTGAAAATAAGGAATAAAAAAAAAAGTTTTTACTGGAAATAGGTTTTTTCTCCTATTTAAAGAATAAATTAATTATTCTATGAATATCTAAATTAATAACGATAATTATCTTTCGTATATGTTTTTAACTGTAACTTGTTTTATAGTTCGGTATACTCATTGAAATTTTGATTATAGAACATTTTGTTACATGATTCAGATTCAAAGGGTATGAGATCTAATTCTTTTTATCGTATAAAATAATTTATTGCTGACTAATTTCTGTAGAATGAGTGGTTCGGAAAATAATATAATGTAATGCTTTAAGTGAACTTCAATAATTTATACTTGCCTTAAAGAGACTGTTTTAAATAGCTTTAGTCATTTCCATTATAATTACTTTTATGAAATGAATAATTATTTATACTGTTTATATAAAGTGTTCTTTATACTTACCGATCAATGCGTTCATTGTGTTGCTTGTAGTAGATCACTTTGGAACTGATTCTATAGAGACTTCTTACCCCTTTTATACCTAATTTCGTAATAACTTATAAGGCAAAGTATAAACCATCTAGCGATAGGACCGATCGATATTGGCTAGTTATGGTATTTGTTGTCGGGACTATAAAATAGATGGAATTGTTAGGGATGGGTCGGTGAACCCACAAGGCTACGGGCTGTTCTTCCCTGACACCCGATAGTCGCCATATTGTTCTTCGCGGCCATGGGACATGTTTCCGAAGGAGTTGGTACAATGAACACGAAACTTTTGTTGATGGAGGAATATTTGGCAGAATGTCTTGTTAAAATAAATCCGTTAATGCTAGAAAACTCATCATACATATCTTCCTAATGCATTTCGGTAGGAAATTCTTTAACACTCTTTTATTAGCTTCGCCTGTATGTACATAATATGTACACATTATACACATAAAAATATTATGTATGTAATGGAATCAGTGTGCACTCTATTTTCTACTAATTCAAAACGTCCAATTAAATAGAAACATTGCACACTTCTCAAGGACCGATCCCAAAATATAATTTTATAGAATTATAATTTATTTAATTGGTATATGATATAATTTTTTTATACATTTTATTTGAAAAGAAAAGATATGGCCAGGACCGGGACTCGAACCCGGGATTTTCACCTCTCCGTGGTGACGCCTCAACCATCTCGGCCATCCTGGCTCGTTTCACGGCCAGCCTTATATAATGATAAGGTCAAAATTTAAAAAAATTAAAAAAAAAAAAAAAGTTATATAAAATAATAAAAATAAAAGTAAAAAATTATATCATATAACAATTAAATAAATTATAATAATATTAATGACTTAATTAAGTCTTATTTTTTTTATCTTAATTTTTAATTTTTAACCTTATCATTATATCAGGCTGGCCGTGAAACGAGCCAGGATGGCCGAGATGGTTGAGGCGTCACCACGGAGAGGTGAAAATCCCGGGTTCGGGTCCCGGTCCTGGCCATATCTTTTCTTTTTCAAATAAAGTATATAATTTAATAGGTTTGTCTCGTTAGACCAGGATCTTCAGGATTATCGGATTTTCATATCCAATGACACGGTAGTGCATTGTGCCTATTTTGACTGAGGCTTGTACTAGGGCATTCATGACTTTATCTTTGAGATAAGCATATAACTATAGACAGGAAGAATTGGGGTGTTTCTTATATTTTACAATATATATATACATATATATATATATATATATATATATATATATATATATATATATATATATATATATATATATATAAATAGTTAAAAAAACTAAAATACGAGTTTTACGAGTTTTTATAGCTAGCTGAACAATAAAGTAGAGAATATATATTGTAAAAAAAACAACAACAACTAAATATCAGGCGTTTATAGACAGTCAAACTTAAAAGTGGAAAATAAATGTAAAAATAATAGTTTAAAACCTAAATAAATCACGAATTGATATAAATAAAAACTAAAAAGTATAAAATAATTTTCAATGACTTTAAAATAAGAGTTATAAACAAAAAAATTCATTTTATTCTAAAAAAGCGTGGGGTGTTGGATGTTAATTGTTGTAAATAAATTATTGTAGATGTTAGTAAAAGGAAAGTTATTATGAAAATATCTTAATAACCAACCCACCCTTTTTTATTTCAACCCACTCTATTCTTATTTTAAATTAATTAAAAATTATTTTTTATTTCTTATTTTTGTCTCGTATTGAAGCTTGTTTTTTAGTATTTTAAACTATTATTTATTTAACATCCATTTTCCCTCAGAAGATTGTAAACCAACATTAATGGTAGCATATACATTTAATAGCAACTTGATGATTTTACATTCCAAAACTAGCCTCCAAAAGTCCCTCTTATTTCTTAATGTTAAATACCTCCATGATGTAGGTTGTGGATCGGTGTCATCAATCCATATCAGTTGTCATGTTTCATTTAATAACTAACGTATAAGCACCTGCCCATAAACAACATAACAATAAAATAAATTTACATACTGTCAGTAGTGGACAGGTATTAAGACTATTAAAAGAATATGTAAGTAGTGTCTGAGGGGTCCAGCTTCCTTCCAATACTTTTTAAAAATAATATATATTGTTACGGTCACAGAGAGGAAGACGGAAACAAAGGATTAACGTCTTAAGCCCGTCGGCGGGAGAAGTTAAAATTGGATTAGAACCTTCTCGAATATACCAGAACCGTCCCCTTTTGTCTCTCCCTACTTCCGTGTTCTAGAATGTTCGGCCTTGCCTATTTAAATACCCCCCTCGCCTCGAGCGAGTCAGCAGAGAGTAGACCAGGCACTGTGATGAACATGTAATAAGTGAGTGTCAGTGTGATAAACTATTCAGTGATGAACCGGCCAGTGTAATAAGTGTATCAGTGGACTGTGACAGTCTAGTGAGTCATAATAAACCGTTTCTGTTTATTATTGTGTGTCAGTTTGTTGTTTTTGGAGGTTCTTACGGTCGGAGGACTTTGATTAGTCAACTGTAAGTATTAATTAGTAGTTGTAAATTGTAGTGTAATTTTATAGTATTCGTACAAATTTATGTACATAACAATACAATTAATAACATATTATATTATTTTAGTAATTAAATAGGAATTAAGTTGTAATAAATATTTAGAATATTGTTATTGTAAATTTATATTAGTTTAATAATTTAATTGTTTGTATCTTCATTGTATTCTTTTTGTCACTTTGTTAATACGTATTAGTATCTTTAATTTAGCAATAGTTTTATTCATTTTAATACCCAGTAGCCCGTAACAATATTAAGAGTGCATTTGCTGCCAAGATCGACTCCTCCACTTTAATTAATTTTTGCTTTTGTTCTATAATAATTTTCTTAATAATTAAAGATGCTTTTGCCTTTCCAGAAAGACGCATACTCATCTGAGTAACGTATACTAACTCCTCAACACAGCTACTAGCACGTAATTCCTCTGTCTTCTTCCGCTGTCTACTGCTTACAGATATTCAGAGTGACGTAAAATATCAATGAGATATAATTAATTTAAAGATTCTAATATTATTTTACTCATTATAGTTTTTTTATATTATCATTCTATTGTTATGTAATCTTATTTATATTTTTACGTTAATTTAGTTTTAAGTTTAAGAGCGGAGTAGCACAGTAAGTAGAGCGCTGAGTTGCTATGCTGATGGTCCTGGGTGCTGCAAAAGCTGAGGCATAAAAATTATTTAACCTGTTAACTGCCATAAATGGATCATGTGAGATCTGCAGACCCTCCTGGGGCCCACCCAGGCTCTATAATGGCAACATTAATTGGGGAGAAAACCAATACAGTATCTAGCATGTACTGAAACCGTCACCTTTTTTGGGCGTTTGTGGTATAGGTTTTTCCAAAGCCTACTACTGATTAAAAGGTGTTCTAAATTGACACTACATGACTTTTTCGTTTCCCCTAATTGCTTTTAGTTTGCTAGATTCATCTATCTCGAACAAATTTTCGTTCCATTTAGTATTTGTAAGCATTCTCTGTTTTGACAAGCAGACAGATTCATTTTAATATTCTCCTTCAAAGTAAAAGAGATTATGATTATATCAAGTTTTTTGTGTTTGATATATTTATTAGTTCAAGTACAGAAAAATAAACGCTAAAAATATTTATCTAAGTTCCTGTTCTATCATGAAAAAACAAGAGTAGAGACTTTTTTAAAAATTAATTTACTATTAAAGAAACAATTCTCAAATGAAATAACCTTATTTATTTTATGTATCTCCTATTCTTATTCACATTTTGGTACCTATTTTTCCTGATTGTTCATAAATTATTTTTTTTCTTTCAGTTATTGGATTCAGTCGTATTCTCGTTATGCCTTGGCTATCTTATGGCGACTATTCTTCATTTTTATTATCTTTTATTTTGATTGAGAGATGTGGTGGTAATCGTTTCTTTATAGATTTTTAAGTAAAAATCATGTCTAAACATTGTTTCCTGTTCGTACAACTGTCTGTTTTATATTCAGACTAGAGTTTGATAAGTCTACTTTACTAGCACTAATAGCCTTTTTTCACTGTGAAGGCATGAAGGGTGAGGTCACTTTGTCTCGAAATGTTGCTAGTCCAGGCACTTGAAGGTTGCATTAAATTGAAGAGAGCTGCATTTTTGATATGTTGTAAGGGCATGCCTGAATCGTGGAAATCTAAGGTTGCTACCGAAAAAAACGGAGGGGAAAACTTTTGGTGGCCGAAAAACCTCGAATTTTTCGGAGTTATTTCAGTTTTTGGCCTATATCTCCTAATCGGTGCGTTTTTGATAAAAACATTGGGATCCATTTTTAAAGTAAATTAAATTTGATATAATTTGAGCACAACCGCAGCTATGTAGCTTCAATAGATTCTGAGTTCTTTAAAAATTGGCCATTTTTTCAAACCCACTTTCCCCGATTTTCCTTTTTTTTTAATTATCAAGAGAAGTATAACAACTACATGCCTCGTTATGTGCTTACATTAAAGCTAATTAAATTTACTTCGACTCCACTTCTCTTGACCTTCATCATAAGGTACCTTCTTCGGTCGGTGTTCCTCACGAAAGTCGGCCAAACCCTAAAAATTTGCACTTTTTGGAAAAAAGACCAATTTTCAAAGGGGCGTAAATCAGAATCTGTTATACATACAGGCTTAAGTATGAGCTTAAATTAAAGCTAATTTAGGGTAAGAGAAATAAAACCGTTTTCTAGTTGTTGTTTATTCTTAATTTTCATTCTATTAGAGACGTTTCGACACTATGGTGTCATTCTAATAGTTCAAAGATCAAAATTTGGTCTTTTAATGCAATATTATTGTAATGCAATATTATTTATATGACCATGGAGGACTAATGATCTCCCAAGAATTTTTAAAAGTATGACTTTCCAGGTACCTATACTTATAGTGTGTTATCTTTGGATATTTATGTTAAATTATTTATAGTAATGTAATTATTGTTAATTTATTTATTAAAATTAAAAGATGCAGGACAAGAAAAGATTGAGAATGACACTATAGTGTCGAAACGTCTCTAATAGAATAAAAATTAAGAATAAACAACAACTGGAAAACGGTTTTATTTCTCTTACCCTAAATAAATGAAGAATTAAATCCAGTTTAAAAAAAGAAAAAAAAATTATAAGAATTAAAGCTAATTAAAATTACTACCTTGACTTTTATCATAGAATCACTCCTTCGGCCAGTGTATCTCAAGAAAGTCGGCCAAAACTTAAATTTGGATTTTTTTGAAAAAATTACCAATTTTCAAAGGGACGTAACTCAGAATCTATTAACGCTACATAGCTGAGGTTGTGCTCAAATTATATCAAATTTAATCTACTTTAAAAATGGATACCAATGTTTTTATCAAAAACGCACCGATTAGGAGATAAAGGCCAAAAACTGAAATAACTCCGAACATTTCGAGGTTTTTCACCAAATGTTTTCCCATCCGTTTTTTCGGTAGCAAACTTGGATTTCCACTAGTCAGACATGCCCTTACAACATATCAAAAATGCAGCTCTCTTCAATTTATTGCAACCTAAAGCCCTTTTTTGGTACTTGGCCGCTGGCCTGTGCGTAAAGATAGTTTAGTGAATATATGACTGAATAACTGAAGGGAAAAAAATAAGTGCTATACTATAATATAAATGAATACAGTAAATACATATTCTATATATATTCTATATTCTATATATGTATATATATATATATATATATATATATATATATATATATATATATATATATATATATAACCTAGATGTTGGTCGCCCGAAGAAAAAACATGATCTATATATATTTATATTACCCAAATGAACTTTGCTGTACTATGAAGAAGGCTTTTGGATTCAGTGATTTCTCTGAATTTTGAAATGTACACTTACTATTTACTAACAAAGGAGAAATTGCAAATAATTTTTTCTGTCATGTAAGCTTCCCCTTCAGTTATTCTTAGTATGCAAACGGTCCTCAACTGACGTCAAAACCCAGTTAATGTATTTTTATCCTAAACAATGAATTCTTAACGTCCTTACTGGTGTACTTATATTCTTCTGTGCTTTTCATTTAATCAAGAGTGGAAATCACAACTCTTAGTGTAGTTTGAGTTATAAAGTCACAAATCAACCAAATTTTGGATATGACAAGAAAAAGCTTTACTTGATTATAGTAATACAAACCGTTTGAATGAGATAATAGTTAGTGCACTCCACCTAAATTCTAGGTAGATACTAAGATTGAAAAATACTGACGCCCTCCAAGAACACAGAAGCTTATTAAGGTCTGATATATCTAAGAGGACTAAGCTGTGAATAAATAACCTAAAACCTGTTCCTATTCACAACCCAAAAGGGTCTTGATTTGAATAGGTAGTAGAGACTACCATGTTTCTACGACAATGATGGTGCAGGGAGGTAATTAGTTCGAAATCAGGCTTAACCGTCAGGTTTTTACAGCATTTTAAATAGGCTGGGTAAGCCCTAGTAGGTTTCAGATCCCCAGCTGGAAAAAGATGATGACATGGCAATAAATAGATGGATCAAATCAGGCTTATGGGCTTGGTGTATACTTTGCTAAAGAAATCTATGGATTGGATAATATAACTTAAGATTAGATCCAAATAGAATAGAAATTCTTCAATGGTGTCAGTGTTATTTGTGTGATAATCTAATGATAACAGAAGCTTCCGAAGTATCCTAAATCAGTAATTTATGAATGATTCTTTGAAAATGTTTTTTTTTTCAATTTATAAATAGCACCGCAGTTAAAAAAATAATTAATTACTTCTCAAATATTTTTGTTAAAATATTTGTTTTTAGTTTATTATTTTTGAGGATTTGAGAAATATAATTACAGTCGATAAATCATTATAAGGAAATATTACAAAGATATGATAAAATAGAATATAGATTTTTATTTTTAGTTAATTATACATGATTTATATAAGTTTTAAAAAATAGGGTTTGTTATGATGCCTATGAGATAAATTATTTTTAGCCTCTAGATATTTTATGATAATTGAAATAACAATATATTGAAAACAATACGATTTAAGCCTTAAGAGAAAAAGGGGTGGATAAAAGGGCATATACTTGCGGTCGAAAGTTCATATCAGGAAACGAGGAGTGTAGTAAGATTTGTCAATTACACTTCTCAGGAAATTGACACCCACCATTGGAATCCGGCAGGGATGTAGTCTGAGTCTCCTATTGTTCATTTTGGTTATAGATTCAGCTCTTCGAAAGGCCTAGACAAAAATGAGGAAATTCCATCTAGGATATGCCAATCTGAGCCCAATAAGTCTCTCACTGCTGGCATTTGCGGATGACATTGTGGTTTTCTCATAGAATGACAGAGACCTCCAGCACAATGTTAGCAGATTAAGAGAAGAATTTCTGGCTATAAATAAAACCCTAATAAAACAAAAGTGATGAGGGTAGGGAAGAAGCCAAGGAGAATAATGAGGGTCATTAGAATTGAAGATAAAGTTCTGGAACAAGTGGAGAACTTCAAATACCTGGGAGCGCATCTAAACGAAAACGGGTACATCGATTTGGAAGTGATGGTGAGAATCGGTGCTGCGGGCAGGATGTTTGAAGAGGTTAAGAGAGTATTTCTTAACCGAAGAGATGTATAGAAGGAAACGAAAGTTACTGTATTTAAATCAACATTCCTCCCTATCCTCACGTACTCTTCAGAATCATGGACGCTGACAAAGAAACGCCAATCTGGAATACTATCAGCAGAAATGAGATTTCTCAGGAAGATAGAGGGCAAAACAAAAAGAGACCGAGTCCGGAACACCACTATAAGGTCGAACCTGAATGTTAAACCATACAAAGAGCTAGTAGAGGAAAACAGACTGAGGTGGCTTGGACACCTCCTGCGGATGGATCCCAGCAGAATTGCTAGCGAAACCTACCGAGCCAAAGTGAAGGGAATACGAGGAAGAGGACGACCTAGGAGGAGGTGGAAAAAAGAGGTGAGGAAGGAATTAGAGAAGGGAGGACTTCGGCAGAAGAGTTGGTGGAAGACCGACGCACAGTGGAACGAGCGCTAGGGAGGACTGGACATTCATTAATATCTCCGCTTCTGAATCTCCTAGAATAAGGCTATTGGTACTGTTTTAAAGCTTTTTGAATGGGCTATTTAATTATATGATAAACAGGATCAGATCATTTAGGGAAAACATGTAAAAATTCTCGATTTGATATTTCGATGTTAGATAATTTATTATCTATCATTGTACCATTTATTGTACCTATATACTACAAGAATAGGTACAATACAGTATTCTATGGAAAGACAGATACATAGGTATTAAATAAAGTTCTACAAAGGAAAAAGTAACAAATCAAAAAATTTAATTATTGAACAAAATTAATATAATAATTGATAATTACTTTTGTTAGTCAATATACTAGGTATAATTGATGCATCAAAATTATAATAAATGCAGGTGCCTACATAATGCCTATTGTTTTATTTAAATAACGATCACAATTAAACCAAAATTAACAACTTAATTTTAATTAGGATTTGTTTTTCTATATTCTAAGTAACAATAAGTGATTGTGCTTCTTGTAATAAATCACGATTAATGTTTATTATTTTCGGTCTAAGAGTCTAAATTAAAGGATCCGAATTTTCATCAGATTTGAATCTTTTTTTCATGATAAAAGCGAACATATCCTCTGAACATTTTCTAAAACTTTCTGTTATTCTCCGTCTTTGTCAATCGGATAATTGCTTGAATGACTGAGAACGAGATGGTATACTTGCGGCTGTTGATGATGACAATGAAGGTAGGTCCTGGCTAACATCTTCAGGAACAATGAAATCCAAATTCAACCAGTTTTCATGCTTCTCCAGAAAATAATTGATATTCCTGTGGGACGAAATCCAGCGAGAGTACAAGCTACCACTGAATTTTCTTAATTTTTTCCGTAAGCAGAACTATGCGGTATTTGAAATTTGTTTCAGTCCAAACAAATTAATCCATGCTTCCAATACCATGTCATAATCTTTAAAACTTAAATGATTAAATTGAAAAAACTGAAAAACTTGACAATTTGTTGTAGGAACCATTGCACCTATATCGTTCAAATACCACAAACAAAAACTGAGTTTCATTGTTAATACTATCATTTAAATAATGATAAGGATTATTCGAATATTTAAGGGTAAACAAAAGAAAACTTGCATAAAGTAGACGCCAATATCTACAGAAATTATTTTAAATTAATTCTCAAGGCCCAGAAAAGAAAAGGAAAAATCATTTTCTCGGAAAATAGCACCTAGTAGCAGAATCTGACTAATGGAAAAAAAAGTACAAACATTCTAGTTATTTACTGTGAGGTTAGTTTTTCCGGCGATTTTAAGCGATTTGCGCAATTGATTTTTTTTAGTTTTACCCCCCATTTTCACCGAAAAATCCCAGACGTTTGAAATAATCCCAAGTTTTATTTGCCTAAAGTATCTTATTATGGATGAGTTGTTTTCTAGTAGATGGACGATTAATTTAAGGCATTACATCAAGCAGTGGATTACTTTAAAAACATGAGAGTTTTTAGAAAAATTTACACTTCAATTCAGATTTTTTCATTTGCTTTGATTTCACTATTAATTTATCTATGGATTTTGTTGAGAAGAAGTATAAAGTATAATTTGAGATCAAAATAAAGGACTAATTTAGTTATTAGAGAATTGATCCAATGTCCAACAAATGCGTTGATTCGTTCCACTGTGCGACGGAGCTGGAGAATGCTGTGCAGAATTCCTCCTCTCATAGCTTAGGCGGTTATGGTGATTGATTATGATGATAAAATACTAAATTTGTTTTCACTCTAGTTTATTTTAATTGATATAGGTGAGACTTTCTAGCTACTATACTGCGCAAGCCAATGTTAAATAATAAATTTGCAGTATTTTTCTTAATGAGTATTAGTTTACCTTTTATTAAATAGGGACCTACTGTAATCCTTCTATAATTCATCAGTAAACCCTTCCATGCTTTAGCTTTAAATAATAGCGAAATGTCATGTTATTCTATATTTTCCAACAACATTTCTATTATCCATTGCATTCATGTACCCTTAACAATATTTTATCAACATTATTTGTTTTTTATTATCCATTAGATTGGTTTATATTACCTTCTTTACTACTTATTTGATAATACTCCGCAATTATTCTCTTTGCTTTCTATATTTTTATGGGCTACTGAGTATTAAAATGAACTAAACTATTACTAAATTAAAGATACTAATATTTATTAACAAAATGATATAAAGAATACAATGAAGTTAAATACAATCAAATTATTAAACTAATATAAATTTACAATAACAATATTCTAAATATTTTTTATAACCTAGGCCTTTTTAATTACTCAATCAATATTAGATATTACTACTATGAAAATAGCTTAACTATTCACATAAATTTGTACAAATACAATAAAATTACGCTAGAGCTTATAACTACAAATTAACACTTACAGTTCACTAATTAAAGTCCACCGACCGTAAGATTTTCCAAATATAACGAACTGACACAATAATAAACAGAAATGGTTTATTACACTCACAAGACTGTCACAGTCCACTGATACACTTATTACAATGGCCGGTTCAACACTGAATAGTTAATCACACTGACACTCAATTATTACAGTTCATCACAGCGCCTGTTCTACTCTCTGACTGACTCGCTCGAGGCGAGGGGGTATTTAAATAGGAACATTCTAGAACACGGTACTAGGGGAAGACTGTTCTGAGATTGTTGAGAACCTTCTTGATCTCTTCCGACAAAAGGGACGTTCGAGAAGGTTCTAGTCCAATCTTAACTTCTCCCACCGACGGACATAAGACGCTAATCCCTTGCTTCCGTCCTTGTCTCTGTGGCCGTAACTAACGTATTTATCTAAGGGTCCCCCCATCTTTCTGCTTTATCACTCAGATACCTTGATGCCTATATGTTTAAGATTTACCATATATGATTTTAATTTGTCTGTATTTTGTATATCTAGTCCTGAAGAAGACTGTGGGTCGAAACGTTGGCTTTCCCATAAACTGTTCTCCATATTTAAGAGACTTTTTTTACCCTCACCCGCACCCGAATGTTATATTTTTTTCTTCCTCTTATAGTATTTTTTTTTTAATATTATAGGGTACTATTGTATGTAATATAAAATCAAACCTCTCTTCAAACGGCATAAGGCAATTCCTTATCAAAATCGATTCTTAAAAATCTGCCAGATGCAAAAAAAAAAAGCCCGAATCTTCATTAGACTGAAATATTTTTGTTAATGTAAATTCTTTTTTGGAAGAAATATCGATTGTATTCACAATATAACATTTACTTTACGATACGTTATAGTAAATAAATCTTTCGAGAAAAAATATCAATGGATTTCTATAATTTATTTCTTTTTATTTTCTTGTTTGATGATAGCATTTTTAAAATATTTTAAAGTATTTTATTTAAAAAAAAAATATATGACAAGGACCGGGACTCGAACCCGGGTCTCCCAGGATCCGGAATAGAACCAGGATCGGGAATAGAACCCGGGTCTCCCACGTATCCGTGGTGGTGCTTAGCCACCTCAGCCATCCTGGTTCGCTTCTCGGTCAGACATACTTTTCTTTTCACTGATCATATATCTCGTGTTCTCGCAATTTTCGATGTAAACACGGGTAGAATGTTCATTACACATTACTTTTATTTTTGGATCTTGTTTACTTACGTCATTATATATTATTATAATTTACTTCTTTTCATTTTATTGTTAGATGTTATATTTTTTTAAATATTTTATTTGAAAAGAAAAGGTGTGACCAGGACCGGGATAAAAGTAATGTTTTATGAACATCCTCCCCGTCTATACATCGCAAATTGCGAGAACACGGAGATATAGGATCAGTGAAAAGAAAGGGTATGCCTGACCAAGAAGCGAACCAGGATGACTGAGGCGGTTAAGCACCACCACGGATACGTGGGAGACCCGGGTTCTATTCCCGATCCTGGTCATATCTTTTCTTAGACGAACATAGACTACATATCATTTAGCTAACTTATGCTATCGACTTCTTGGTACTAAGATATACTTCAGACCTCTAGTACTGATGTATACTGTTGATCTATCTACATTTTCAATTGATTTTTTGGATAAATACATTGTTGACCTCTAGGTACTACTGTAATATATTCTTTGGATGTAATATATATTTTCTATTTACTAACATGCATTTTTGACCTCTAAATACTATTGTAATACTAGCTGACCCCACAAACGTTGTTCTGCCATATAAACTATTTCTAATGAATATTTTGGTTGTTGAATAAAAAATAACGACTGCATTGTAAGTGGGTATGAATGCTTCGACGATAGATAAAATTGACCGAATGTGTTCGATAAAATAGAACGAAAGAAACGATTTGAACGAAAAAGTGTTTCAGGTGTATGCTGCTGGCAATGACGTTTCTCATTGTCACTCGAAAATCAAACGTGAAAAGATGGTGATTCTTGTGTTCAATCTAGATGAAAAATGACGCAGCGCTATATCGATAAGGGTTGGTCACCCAGGCGGAGATTTCAAAGAAAGCGGACGTAAGTATAAACCGAAAGTGAAATATTAAATTTGAAACTGAAAGTGTGATTTTGTTGTGTGTCGCTGCTGTTTTAGGAATTTTAAGGGCACAATTTTGAATCCAGCTGTACCGGGTCGGATACCTCTTAGTGGACAATAGTGGACACAACTTAATCGCTGTTTAAGATAGATTTATATATAGATAGATATCAGTCAAATATGTGAGGGTTTGATCAAATTTGGCGTTGCAGCGTTTGAAAATGAAGGAAGATGAATGAAGCGCTGTAGTCATTGATCGCCGATAAAATAAAAAAAAAAACATGGACCATTAATTTTCTCAATTCAATGTATTTCATTAACATAACTGATATTTGAATTGTTTGATCTCCTAAAAGTTAGATGTAATGTGAAAAAAGTAATATATTTTTTTTTATCATCAAGTAGGAAAATAAAATAAAGAATATATGCTAACCTATACTGTTCACATTTGGGCTAACATATACTGCATACCTCTAGTTACTAACTTATACTTTAGAATTATATGTGCTAACATATATCGTTGGTCTCTATATTAGTCAGACATATACTGTTTACTTTTTGGCTAACATTCACTGTCGATCTTTAAGTACTTAATATATTTTTTTGGAAAAATACTTCCTTTGTACTTTGGATCTCTATGTACCAACATATACCGTTGGCTGACATTTACCGTTGATGAGAGCTAACAAAGGGGCTAAGGCGTTGCAGACTAGAGAGTTGCTGCGGCAGCGACGGCTATACTGGGGCACTGACGTAACTTGCTGCGGCAGCATCACTTGGCCTCCTTCTTCAGGATATCGAAATATACTCGAGTCTGTCCCGCTTCTTGTGCAATATCCAGTGACTTCTATCAAGAAATCTTGTCTTAGAAGGCAGTATTTACTCTAAAGTAACTTCTACCTGACTCAGGATACATATAGTAACAGATTTTTTTATATGAAAACTGTGGTAATGAATGAGGTATATAGACATTTTACAACCTGTTAACACTACTTAAAACAATCCACACTGCTATACGCAAGTTAAATAAATGAATAATCACTAATATGTGGTGATTAAAAAAACAACCAAAAAACAAACGGCATTTTTACGACGACCGTGATCTGCTGCCTCAGGTTTATAACCGATACCAGAATATTTTTTTATTGAAACAATTAGAGGATATTGGCTATCAAACTTACAATTTAAAATGTTATACTCGTATTATAATTTAATGACAGTGAATACATATAATGCATTGAAATTAATGTTAGTTTTGTTTCCAACAAGGGAACTTAAAGTGTTTTTTTATTTATTTTAATCAATGGCATATTTTTTTACAAATTGTGGAAGTCTATTTGCAACAAATCGTAACTTACAAAAATGTTTCTGATTTCTTTTAAATCTTATCATATTTCTATTTTATTTTATTTCAACTTAAACTTAAGATGGAATGACGAGTTTGTAGAAAGTGTAGAAAAGATGGATTGGAAAACTTGTTGGAGCTTTCTGTTATTGTTATTATAATTAAACTAATATTATTAATAATTAAAATAAATTATAATCTTAATAACAAATTTGTATGCTGGACTTTAAAATAAATGAAAAAGAGGACCAACTGAAAGGTAGGTTAGGGATTTTATCCTAATCTGTGCCAGCAATCCAATTCTTCTATTCCACTCGTTGTGAGCCACATAAGTTGGGGTAACATTGCATCGAAATCAGAAAAAATATCAAAATTCTGTAAGCAATGTTTATTTTATGACATCAGTAATACTGTATTAGTATTTATTAGAATGAATAACCGTCTTTAAAAATTGTCTTTGTAGTATAGTATATTTCTTAGATTCAAAAAAGCAAGTAACATTCCATACTATAATCTTTTAGTATGTCAGTTTAATGTTTTCATTTTTTTTTTAATTGTATGCCTGCTTGTTTTAAAATATTACTTAGGTGGTATATTTTTGCCCCACAAAATTACATGCAGTAAAGGGACAATGCATATGCATTTTCTATAGTTGGTATAGCATCTAACTACCAAGAAAAGAATACTGACATTAGATATTTTCTCTTACAATTTGCCCTTACTGTTTGAAATATATTATCTATTTTAACTTTCATATTTGTGTTTATTAATATTTTTTGACCAGATACAATTTGAACAGATATAATCGAAACTAATATATTTAAATTTTATAACTAAACTAAATTTTGCTTAAATTATACAAGAAATCATGAAATAAATCTAATAAAATGCTCCAAGTAAATAATGTCCAAGAATAAGGGGTGCTTCGGTTAAGACTGTAATTAGATTAATATAAAAAATAAATAAAATTACACAATGAATAAAACAAGATCATCAAAGGTATAAAGGTGACGATGTTTTACTGATTCAAATATAACGACATGTTAATTTTTGAATTACTCAAAAATGTTTTAAGAGTATTAGCTCATATTTTTCTAGTTTTTGGGTTCCCAACTCTTTCAGAGTAACTTACTTATTGGTGGAAACCAAAATACGACATGTAACAATTTCTTATTAAGGTATAACAAAGTAAATAGCCATCGATGTAATATAACAAACTCAGTTTTAACTATTTCAATAACAGCTGAAACACGTTTATTTAAAAATGGTTTATTAACCAATATCAGTTATTACGAGTACTAAAACAGGTTTATTAGCATCTCAGTTTTATGCTGAATTTCAAGCATGTAAAGTTCACTGAATAACTTATAGGAACAAATTAAAAATTTCAAATATATAGGCATTTTACAACCTGTTAACACTACTTAAAACAATCCACACTGCTATACGCAAGTTAAATAAATGAATAATCACTAATATGTGGTGATTGAAAAAACAACCAAAAAACAAACGGCATTTTTACGACGACCGTGATTTGCTGTTTATAACCGATACCAGAATATTTTTTTATTGAAACAATTAGAGGATATTGGCTATCAAACTTACAATTTAAAGTGTTGTACTCGTATTATAATTTAATGACAGTGAATACATATAATGCATTGAAATTAATGTTAGTTTTGTTTTCAACAAGGGAACTTAAAGTGTTTTTTTATTTATTTTAATCAATGGCATATTTTTTTACAAATTGTGGAAGTCTATTTGCTACAAATCGTAACTTACAAAAATGTTTCTGATTTCTTTTAAATCTTATCATATTTCTATTTTATTTTATTTCAACTTAAACTTAACATGGAATGACAAACAATAATCTAAATAAGCTCAATGAAGGAGCTCGCCCAATACTAACAACTCGTTTCTAATTAAACGGAGTTCTAGGAATGTAATACTAATAATTTGGGTCATGTTCTCAATAAGTGTACAGAGGATCGGGATAAAGAATTTCGATTATTTTTCTATATTTAAAGACCCCTTAAAGTGGCAGTTTAAGTTTTTCTCTTGTGGGTACTAACATGTTTCACGTATGGAAAGATGTCCCATCCCTCCCCCCCCGGTCGCATGCATGAACCATGTAGGTTAAGCAAATCATAAGAAAAAATATTATGAAATTCACATGTTATGATGTGTGAACTTTTTGTGTGACACGTCATCAAATGTGTGTTTTCAGGACAATTGTGAATTATTACTATTTGTTTTTGTTTTATAAGGTATTCTAAATACTATTAACAAACATTAATACGATCTGAATAATCAATGTAACTAATTGTCTTTTAATACTATCCTGAAATCAACATGTTTTGACATTTTGATCATGCTGGAACTTTCACACTGATGGAATGACTCAATTTTTACATATATAGCACTTAACAACATTCTTGGTGTGGGACTAAAAAATCCTTGGTCATGCCGTCATTAAGATGAGACATAAAATGGGGCTCCCAAGCCTTTACGATGTCAGGTACTCGTTAAAAACCCATATACAAATTAAACCTGGATAGGCAAAATTTAGGATTTCCACTGTAGCATCGTCCGATTAGCCATAGCACCATAAAGTGACGTTAAGTGAATAAACAGACGAAAATATTGTTTGTCGATAAATACTTTTATCACCTGTTCAAAACAACACTTATTAAAAAAAGCAAAACTTCTGAAACTATCCTCATCAACTAGACATCTGTTTTTTCATCATACCAAGCATTACTTAACATAAAGATCAACAGGAAATAATTTAAAAATAAATTAAATTATTATTCAAAATATGGCTAGAGTGTGCAAATTTTAATATGCGTTATAGAAAAAAAATTTACCAAAAGGTAATATTCAGAACCGTGTGTTCCATAGTAATTTCAATTCGTATTTTTTTTGTTTCGAATCTCCATTTATTTATATAAAAAAAAAAATATTTACAATATATATATATATATATATATATATATATATATATATATATATGTATGTATATATATACAATACATAAATATATATATATATATACGGAAATAATTATAGTACTGTTACGGGCGTACAAAGGAAGGCGGAAGCGGGGGATTAGCGGCTTAACTCCGTCAGCGGGAGACGTTTAAATAGGATTAGGACTGTTCTAGATCGTCTTCTTTTGTCGGAAAAGGATTAAGAAGATTCCGGAATTGTCTGGCCCTTTCGTGTTCTAGAATGTTCGGCTTTGCCTCTTTAAATACTTCCCCTCAACTCGAGGCAGTCAGTCTTAGCCTGAGAGTAGACCAGTGAAGATCTGTGATAAGTGTAATAAGTGAGTCAGTGTTGAACCGGCCAGTGTAATAAGTGTATCAGTGAACTGTAACAGTCTCGCGAGTGTAATAAACTGTTTCTGTTTGTTACTGTGTGTCAGTTTGTGATACTTGAAGAAACTTACGGTCGGTGGACTAGTGAACTGTAAGTGTTAATTATTAGTTATAAATTGTAGTGTAATTTTATAATATTCATAGAAACTATTGTAACTAGTTAAGCTATTTAGAATTAGTAAAATCTTATATTATTGTAATAATTAAATAGGAGTTAGGCCTAGATTATAATATTTAGAATATTGTCATTATAAATTTATATTAGTTTAATAATTTAATTGTTAATAGTTTAATTGTATCCTTTTTATCATTTTGTTAATAAATATTAGTATCTTTAAGCAAGGCATTGTTTAATTCATTTTAATACCCAGTAGCCCGTAACAGTACTTTTTCTACCCGGAGGTATTTTAAGTAATACATAGAATGAGTCCGCTGAAGGCGGGTTCTCTAAACCGGCCAAGGCCGCTGATTCTATACATTCAAAGCAGGAAGAGACCGCTTTAAGGGATTAGGTGGTAGGAAGAAGAAGAAAGGGGGGGAGAGGAAGGAAGAAAGGAAGAAAGGCTTGGACAAGGGAGTCCTCATCCCATCCCTAGGCCAATGAGAGCACGTCGACCAAGGGGACACTGCCTTGCCACCTCCCAGGTCTGGGAGGGGGAACTATGTCTCTAAAGAGTGGGTTGCTACACGCCTTCAGCCCATCAAAAAATTTGATGTGCCTCCGGCTAATGTAGTTCGGTATAGACGGGAGTTTCAGCTCCTCATGGATTTTAGTATTACGCGCCCTTTGGAACGACGTGCCTTTAACAATTCGCCTAAGGATGGAGTTCTGGAACTGCTGTAGACTTTTTAGTGTGGTTTTGTAAATATGTTTAAGGAGCGGCGCACCATGGAGCAGCGTTAGTTTAATAATCGACTTATAAATTTGGCATTTAAGCCGTAACGACAGTTGGGGCGAAGTGAGGAGATGGTAGAGCCTATTGGACTTTTGTCGGGCCAGTTTCAGCCTCCCCCTGACGTGACTCGTATATTTGAAAATATAGTTTAAATAGAATAAGAAATTGTTTTGAAATACGAGTATAAATTATATATGTGAAATTTGAATTTGAATTATCATAGATCTTCAAGGAACGATATTGTAATGAGACATCACAAAAGAAAGGTAGAGGAAGTTATTATCTTAAATAATGACACTTTCTATGTAGGTTACATCAAGATACTAATACCAAATAAATATTAAGAGAAAACTCATAGAAAATAACTGAATACCTGATCTATCGAAGCTTTAGTCCAATCGTCCAACCTAGTGTCAAAGCGTTAGGATAGTATCCAACGATGGCGGAATTATGGGTGCATTTGCCCAAGGTGACAAATATTCAAGAATAAGAAATTTGGATAAAATGAAGACCCATATGAAAAAAATGAACTTTAAAAAGAATGTAACGCTAAAGATTTACGCTGATTTATCCAATCTAAACATCGTTCCACTTAGTGCTACTACCCCCTAAACGACAATAATTTAAACCCTAATTTAATCCATTAAACAACAATATATTAATTGTTCTGTATTGTTTAACAGTTGTTTCATATTCTTCTGACATCTATTTGAAACAGTGAAATTATTTGAAGATTGTGTATTTATAGTATTTACAATATATTTAGTATGTATCTACTATAAATTTTTATAGTAATTTTTTTTTGATGTGCTTATATCGGAAAATATTTATTATAAAAATATATAAATAGTAACCAACCTAACAATGTAATTAGTAAATCCAATTGCAGGGATTAATAAAAACAAAATTATTATTGACATAGTGTATACAAGAGTGTAGGGGTGTATGTAAAATAAATGAAAGAGGAGACCGAATAATAAAAAATAACAGCAAAGTCATAATAGGAAATATTTTTTAAAAATCAAGGTTCTGGTGGAAAATTGGAAGGGATTAAGGGACTGCGTGGTCGAGAGAAAGGAAGCAAAGGCACGCAGAAATGATGAGGAAATACTCACTTATAAATCGATATTCGCTTGATCTTAAAAGTTATTTTATTAAAAAAATATATACGTATATTTAAATAGAAATAATAATAATTAATATTTATTTGGGAATTTTCTACAAATTCCATTAGGCGTATGTTGTATCTATGTATGTATTTTTATACTGTTTGTTATACTCTTGTTTTGTAAACCTTTTCACAATGTGGAATCATGGATGAAGAAAACTCCTAGCTTGCGTTGATCACCCTGTAGTAAATACCTGTTCCAGAAACCTTTGTCTGCTTGTCGGATTCTTTGATGCCTGTTAATATTTTTACCAGTAAGATTACTAATGTTTCTTAATGGTGGCAGTCACGATTCTAATGTACGGTGATTTATAATAACGACATATTAGTTATGTATATGGGACAATAAGTAACATCACGAAAGAATTTCGATTTTAAGGTTTGAATGGTATGCAAGTAGGATTTTTCGCATGAGCCCCAAACCTTTGGGGCATAAAATCTTGTTTTAATTATCTTGTGCATAGTAACATAATACAAGTAATTTCTCAGGGAATACAAGACAGATTTTATATACTTACAGTACAATAATATTCGAAGATAAGAATAAATTTTGACAGAGACAGTAAGACAAGGACGAGCAAATTTGCCTTTTTTGTCAAGGTTGTCTTATACATTTTTTACAATAAGTTATCAACTTTGAATCATAGAACAGAAAAATTGAGAGATTCATCTTGAAATAAATTCTGAAAATGCGTTTTTGCCTAGATAATTTATTTAGAAAATTTTACCCTTCAGAAAGAACTGCAAATTTCTATGGAAATCTGTTGGAGATTTCCATATAGTCTGGCAAACAATGTGGGTGTAGGTGGACTTCGCAACCCAGCTCGTTTAGTTTCTTTACTGTCTGCCGTGAAACATGAGGTCTGATATAAGAGTATAGGCCTTATTTTGTTGCATTATGTCAATATCCTAAATTTCCTACTGTAATAGATCCCTCATCCACGCTCTTTTTAGTCTACTCCTAGTATTCTCAGGCATGAGAGTCGTGACCATTTTTTGAATCAATGGGCTTGGGTGTCCGTATAGCTTTTCTTGAAAGCGTTTGTAGTACGTTCGTATGTGTTCGTCAAACGTTTGTATTTTTAAGTCAGTATGCAGAGTTTTGTTATTGACGTACCATGGTGCATTAGTGATAAGTCTAAGTACTTTCGCAGTTTGCAGTCGTTTTCTGTGAGTCTGTATAGTGATGCGGTAAATTTGTAAAGCATATGGGCAAACTGGTTTTAGTGAGTAAGTGTACGTATTTAATTTCTGTCTAAAATCTAATTTGGAGTTTTCCCTGAATAGCGAGTACATTAATTTGCGTTTGTGATTTAGTGATTGGCGTTTCATCTTAACGTGAGGACCCCATGTCATTCTCCTATCAAATGTTAGTCCAAGGTATTGTACTTTGTCTCTGTGTGGGATGGGAAAATGGGAGGCCATGTTTCGCGTCTAAGAGTAAAAGTGATGTGTTGTGTGATTTTCCACAGATGGCACCATTCATTCACCTTTTGTAAGTTGTGTTGTAAGTTTTGTCAGGCCTGTGTACTGCTATATATTGTCGGTACTGATGCGGGCGGCAAACATGAAAGGGAATATGTTTTGGACAAAGAACAGACCTTTTGGTCCCCTTATGGAACCTTTATGGTCCAAGATGGTGGAGAAAGAAGAAAATGGGGGCAAGCAAAACTAGGGAGGAAGGGACTCTGGAGACGAGATGGCTGAGGAAGTCACTCTTGAGACGGACCCCGAGAAGGAAGGAAGCGGAAGGAGAAGAGCGGGCGAAACGAAGCGGATGTCGAAAGCGAAGACCGACCTGTAACCCAATCTACCCCTGTTCACAGATAAGTTTAATTTATTTCCTGTAACGTATTTTATGGCAATCCTTTTTATATATTAAAATCTGAATCATTAACCTTGTTTAGAACTGAATAAATAAACGTCCCTTATTGTAATTCTTTTGGTGCTTACATACCCAGATACACTATTTATTTATAAATAATATATTGAAGGTATAATATATGAGTAAATTGGTAAACACAAGAACAGACCTCTGGAAAGGAATCCAATTAAGATTAAGGCATATAAATAATAATTTGAGTACTCATCCTAAATGAGACTCTGGCAACCCAAATATCAACCTACACATTCAAAATATATTTAACAGTAGAAACATAGCAGTACGGTGTAGATGTGATGGTTCCACTTCTGGGTAGAAAGGCGAAATGAAATACAAATTGGAGGGAAAATTCTGGTGGTTGAGAGTGATATCGGATAAATTATATATTAATGTATAACTGATGTCCTAGAATCTAATCTAAACCACACACTGAACCCAAGACTCTTCATGGGTGTAGTGGTACAGAATTAATTTAATAATACAAGGACAATAAAGACTTTGAACACCAGCTACACAAGTGGGGTATGGTGTCAGAGAAGACAGCAGCTACAGCCTAAAGACCCACTTTGATCTCTGTGGCTGCTGCGACGAAGAAAGCAAAAGGGTCTTAAGTGAACGAATGAAGCAGGACTGAAAGAACAAAGTCATGATTGCTTTGCGTTGTCTGATAAAAGGCCTGAGCGCGTATAATAATATATTAATAATAATAAAAATAGAACTGGAACAAAATGGAGTGAAGAAAAAAAGCTTAATTCTCACAAAGAATGAAAACCTGTTGGGCAAATAAGAACAAGAATCCCCAAACGTTAACCATCTTTACTTAGCGTCTTCCACTTAGGGAGCTTTGCGATTAATAATAATAAAAAGAGTAACACGAAAGAAGCGAGGTAGACATCGAAAAAGATGAATAAAAGGCATTGAGAATAGTATGCATGACCTTGGTCTAAGGGAGGAAGATTAAAGGAAATTTTTGGTTGAAGGAAGCCTGAATCTTAGAAAACCCTTAGAGGAAAAAAAAACAGTAATAAACTTGTTTGGCGGAGGATAAATTGGCTTGGCATTTAAAAATGTCATGCCATTATAAATACCGTAAGTTCTTTATACAAGTTAAGTAAGTCGAGCTAATTTGAATCATTGAATAAATTAATTGATCATTGAATACAGATTGTTTGAATGTAGATAAATAAAAATAAAAATATGTAGGAGGTGTTTATTTCTTCTGAGGAGGATTAATAAAATTGTTTGATTTATATAATCATATAAATAATGGAAAACATAATCTGCTCCCAGAGGTTGGTCATTAGTGGCTGAAACATCCTACATATTGAATTTTATTGTTATTTAAAAACCAGATCTGCCAGGTTTCGGGATTAAATCCTCACTGTTTCTGAAAAAGTAATAAAACAAACGACTTCTCAATCGCATGTTTCTGTAAATAAGTTGGAAAATAAACAGTTTAACTTGTCAAAACTTATTCTCTGAACAAAACAAACATCGTGTTTATTTTGGAAGGAAGTTGGGCTACGGGATGAGGCCTCTCAGTAAATTTAGATAGAGGCGGAAGAGAGGAATAGTGGGGGGGTGTGGTGTGTTGGGGTAGAGCGGTGGGCGTGACGTGGGGCGGGGCGGTGGGCGTGGCCTAGGCTACCTCAGTCCGCGCCAGTCGCTGCCCAGCAGTGGTTGGTTCTATGTTCTTCAGGGCCGCCCAGATGTCACGCATCGGAGACCACACCATTGGATCCATGTCCCACATCATCGAGGAGTCGGTAAGTACAATGTACAATCAATATAGTTAACTAAAATACAACTAATTAATATATGCATTCAAAATTATAATTAAAATGTTTTGGGGCTTATAGATCATTTAAATTTGCTCAATATATAATAAGGAATATCATATCAAGAGTCAGTACATCCACAGTATTTTATATCAATTAAAAAATAAAAATTCTGCAACTAAAAATTATTCAGTTTTTGAAAACCCTCCGGCTTTACTATTTAATTATTAAATAAAATAATAATAAAAATGAAATATCGACAGACGGTTTACCTAATGTCTGGTGTTTTTCTTAAATTTTTAATGATTTTTACTGTTTATGCATATTTTTGTAGTTTATTTAACAAACTCCTTCATGCAATTAAAATAAAAAGTTCAAATTATTAATACAATTTTCATGAATTACTTAACCCTAAACTTTGATGAAAAATATTTCTTTTTAACTTCATGGAACCTTGGAAAAAATAATTTCATTACCTTTAACACGCTTCCGAGTTTAGGGTTAAATAGTAAAAAGAGAAAAAATAAATAAAACTATATAAAGGTACTAACTGCTCAAAAGGGTCTAAAATATTCTGTTTACTTCAAATATTAATTGTTTTCAGGTTAATATAAATAAATGTTACAAACTGTTTTCAATAAAGTTGTTATAACTACATAAGATGCCCTCATAATAATTTTTTTTAATTTTATCTATTTACAGTTGACATAATATTCCTCAATTATTAATAATATACAATTTAGATTACTTCACAAAATAAAGATGATAGTGCTAGAAGTATTTTGGAAAATAGTAAGGCATGATTAGGAATAAATTTAAAAATAATAATTTTTAGCCTCGAAGTCAAAGTCATTTAAATAAAACTGTAATAGCTTTTGTAGATTAGGAAGGTAGATAACTAATTACTCTTACACTGGAATATTATAAATTGTTTTTGTTTTCTTTGATTAATCAATGATGATAATCAAAGCTCTAAGTAGAATTACTTATAAGTTATTCTTAAATATTAAAAAAAATTAAATTACACTTATTTGTTTCAAAATTTAACAAAAAATTTGAATATTCCCCTATTTCGCTATACAAATCGTAAGAACTAAATATTAACAAAAGATTTTCTGATGATGTTCCATTGTATGCAAAAAATTAAATTAAAAAATTGTATGTTTAATCATTATTATTTTTATACTTTTTAAACATGTGTATTATGATTCTAAATAAAGCAAAATAATAACCTAACTAAAAATTAGTAATAACGATAAATATTTATTTAAGAATTAGAATAATACTACTAGGAGAGTTAGCCAATCTTTATCACAAACGTTGATCTTCAACATAGTCTTAGTCTAGCTTTGAATATTTACATAAAGACTGTAAATAAATAGACAGGGTACTCATATAGACAGACATTATATATAAGATATACATATTCAAAATTGTCCTTTTTTATAAGAATTTATTATTTAGTTGTTTTTGTTGGGCCCAGTTTTAATAAAAGAACTTATAGTTAACTAAAACAACAAAGAGCCTGGATTAGATCATATTAACATTATTATTATAAATTAAGAATTAATTAAGATAGCTTTATAAATTGTAGGTATTATCCATGTATAACTGACAACAAAGGATGTTTATTTTGATTATCGCATAATGGGAATGGAAAAATGTATTTTCTAGAATTAGATAATTAGGCGATAAAGATAATTAAGAGCTTTGTAACGGTTAATATTATGTTTTATCGGGGCGATATCGAATTCCGTCAATATACCGTCTGGCTATATTGTAATTGGACACATTTATATTTAAAAATAATATATGATAGACATGAACTGCGTACACTAGCAATAAAATAACCTGCTTTTATCGTTTATTAAAAAATTATATAACTTATTTTATTTTTATTTAACCTAAAATTTGTTTTATATTGCTTGAATGTATATGCTGTTAATGTTTATTATACCGTGATGCATATATTTAATGCTTATAAGAGTGTATACATACATACCCTATATACTTTTATCAACAATATACTACATGTTGTTCATCAATAATATATTTCAAATTAATAAAAAATTACATTAATAAGAAAACGAGGAAAAATATAAATACAAGATTTTTTTTAAATTTGAGGTTAAATATTTCAAAATTTCTATAAAAAAACGTACTTTAATATCATAACGTTCTAATTCATCACACTAACCGGTTTTAATTACAAATTATAATTAATCTAATTTGGAATATCATTTATTCTTTTGTACTTTCCGCTTATTCACCAACTATTATTAAATGGTTAGTGACAAAGATAATGCAAGGAAATGATACAATGGGGACTCAATGATATCCGTAATGTTTTTACTAATCTAAAGGAAAATGGATGTCCAAAAGTTCCGTTGTTCAGACCAATCAGAACACTCGAAATAAGAGGACGTAATTCTTAGTTCTATGAAAGCTGATTAAAATGATTAATATAAAATTGAGGCATCCCCATATGCTTAAAATAAATTGTAAAGATGGCTATTTCATTAGGAATTCAGAAATCAATTCAAAAATTTCATCATGCACGGCCAATAAATAAATCAATATATATATATATATATATATATATATATATATATATATATATATATGTGTGTGTGTGTGTGTGTGTGTGTTGAATGTAATGGATAAATAATATTTAGAGAGGTTCTTCTTGCCATTTCCTTGTTGTTTAGGTACATGCACTAATAAATAAAGGTGTATGATCTGTGTATCTTGAACAGTAGTGAATTTCAAAAAAGAAAAATATGTTCTGCTTACAATAACGGGGAGGGAGCGGAGTGGCTCAGTGATAGAGTACTGAGCTGCCATGCCGAAAATCCTGGTTCAAATCCCGCTGCAGTTAAGACTTTTATTTAGTCTATTTGCAGCCGGAGATGGATCGTATAGGATACAGGCCCCTCCTGGGGCTCACCCAACCTCTATAAGGAACCCAAAATAAAGGGGAAATAAGCGGTTGAGCGTGATTTAGAACAAAACACCTCTCTGCACAATCGTTGTCCATGAAACTACAATCTCTACCATGTAGTGAACCCCAGAGCCGACACGTGTTATAGTCGTATAAGGATTTTTTTTACAATAACGGAATCATGCAAAAATGTAATAAACAATTACATGACTTAATTTTATTTTGATTCAAGAACAAATAAATATATTTACTGCATTAAGGATACAACGATTAAGCTGACGGATTTTCTACAATATAAAAGATTTAAACGAAACCTATGGTGTGTTTTTCTTTCTTTTTTTCTCATACCTTTTTTCTTATTTTTTTTTTAATACCGCCTCAAAATAATCTATTATTGATGCGTAAAACGATTCCTAAATGATCTCGCCTACAGGATAAGATCCGAGATACCTAGGCCGCCTATCTCCGCTTATCGTGAGTGTTTCGGAAGCCTCAGCCATCGTCAGGGCAGATATCTCCTTCGGTGAGATAAAGTCGACATGAGCTAGCCGTGTTTATACGGCGCCTGGCATTGTTTTATTATTTCATCCGATTGCAGATTTGTTTATTATGTTTAATGTGAATATTAGCTCTGTAATTATAAAATCAGGGACTATCACAATAATTGAAAACAAACATATATTATATTATATTAATATATAATATAATATATATATATATATATATATATATATATATATATATATATATATATTATATTAAAATGTATATATTAATTACTCTTAGAATTTAAATTTTCTTTATAAACTTCATCGCTCCGTTTATCTTTATCTAGTCTCTAATATAATTTAAGTACTTAATTAATTTATTTAATATATATATATATATATATATATATATATATATATATATATATATATAAAACTCAGTGGTTACAGCACCACGCTAGAGACGCGGGCGACCCGGGTTCGAATTCCGGCCAAGATATAATCTTTTCACTTCAAAAAATAATCAAAAAGAACAATAAATAAAATATATATGTGTGTGTGTTCTTAAATTGTTAAAGAAAACTTGCCAAGTAGTGAATCTTAGACCTTCTTTGTACCTATAATCCATACTAGCTTATAATTAATAAATCGATTGAGGAGTGGAGACGCAAAAAGGGATAAATCCATATTCAATCATTTTTAATTTTTGTAATGTTTTTCACAAATTTAACCATTCTAAATATCCAAAGCCAATCTAAATTTTCTAAAAAAATAAATTATCTCAAATAAATAATCATTTCATAATAACCTGAATTATTATGTTTGTGTTTCGTGAAACATTTTTAAATTTGGATTTAGGTTCCCCTTTTTTCATCTCAACGCCTCAATTATAAATGTGTTTAATTCTAATCATGACAGTAGGTTGAACGACTATATATTATTTACTTTAATTATAAACTCAGAATTATAACGATAATCGTAAACAAAGGTTTTTTATAAATTCCCTCTATCAATAACTCTTAGAATCTAATTTATTTATCTAGGATTATTTACAATCTCAAGTCTTTTTGATCAGCCTCGACTTATTTATTACCCTTTCATTAAATTGCAAGGGAACACTCCTTGCATGTTGGTTGTAGACGAGTTGCACACCTGTGTAGTTTTTATCACTTTTTCGAGGACATTTCATGCAGCTAGTTTAGGTTTTCTGGGCCTTTTTGGATCGATATGTTTGGGGAGTAGTTGTACTTCTTTCTATTCTTCTCTTCAAATCATGAGAGATAAGGCTGTCTAATTCAGAGCATAGATGCACGAAAAATCATGCATAGCCCGCCGGTACTAGGAGGGAAGAAAAGTTACTCAGTGCTGGGGTATAGGAGTTGGGGACTCAGTGCCCCAACCAGCGACTTTCTCATGGTTTTAATTGTTCAATAAATTTTATTATCTGATAAATTGAATCATTCTTTGATTTTAGGAAAAAGAAAATAAAAATAAAAATTTTAAGAAAAAAATTCAGGTTGTGAGAAACGTTTCAAAGTCCGTTGGGGAACTGTATACCCTTACGTGAAGGTTCAGTTCAGAATAACATAGTTTACAGTTAAACTGTAACAATACTCTAGTTTTGTTCTTCATTTGGTATACTCGAAAAAAAAAATAATAGCCTTAACACAGCCTCTCTCGGCATATATACTCAGTTCTGTCTTTAAC
Organism: Arma custos; assembly: GCA_037127475.1. NCBI lineage: Eukaryota > Metazoa > Arthropoda > Insecta > Hemiptera > Pentatomidae > Arma > Arma custos. The sequence goes on along the minus strand of CM073764.1, from coordinate 83,560,024 downwards.
ATATAAATACTCAAGGATAAATATTGTTAATACAACAAAAATCATTCAACATGAATAATAATAATTGAATTATTCGTTTATAACTTGTAGTAGTAATAGCAAAACAATGACAGCATGATAAAATTATAAAAATTAATTAATTTTATATTGTCCTGAACAGAAATATATGTTTTATCTTAATAAATAAAGTTTATCTTTAATATCTTCAATTTAAAATAAAAAAAATATGTCTTTTTTCTTTATATCAATTGAAATTGGCTAAAGCTGGTAGATATCTCTCCAAATTAGTTTTACATTTAAACATTTTTCCGCGTTAATACTTGAACCATTCAAATGCCGTTTGGGATTTACTGTTAATACCATCAAGACTCGCTGTTTACGTCAACAACGCTTCTTTTAGATAATATTTTATAATGTTTCTACAATATTTATCAAATACATTATGTATTATATTAAACCGTTTTCAAATAATTTTCGACAATAATAAATAATTCTAATCCGTGGAATTTATCAAATATTTATTTTGTTTGTAAATTACTTCATACGCCAACACTGTGAGCAGAAATAAATAAGTAAATATATAAATATTTATATTATTATTACACATATATATTATTTAATTTATATTCTGATGGACCAATATTAGCTTTTATTTGTTTTTTATACATTCCAATTAAACATATTACATTTTTTTAGAAGGGAGGTTGCAAATGAATTGATAACTCGAAAAAATAATTTTTCAAAAGAGGTATATGGAAGTTCCATGTGAGAAAAAAATAAAACTGTATTTATTGCTACAGCAAATCATTCCTTTCGTAATGATGATATTGAAATTGATTTAGTAATCGTTTATTTAAACATGCAACATTTTTTATGTTGAATAATATTACTTGACCTTAGATACATGAGGATGAAAGTGGTTCAAGTGGAGGTAAACAAATTCTCTTACATAGGGAGAACTGTTTATTTGGAAACCGACGTTTCGATCCACATTGCAGGTCTTCTTCAGGGCTGTTGAAATCAGGAGTTGACGCTGGATATTAGATGTGTCGTTCCTAAATTAAAAAGTTCCATCGACTACAATCGCTCCTAAAGGCTTACCTCAAAAATGCCAATTTTTGACTTATGTCGTTTATTTATTAATATATTTAGGTTAAAGTTTAGTTAATGTTATTCCTGACAGATGTGTAGGGAAATTTTAGAACTTGAAAATTATGTGGCCTCCTACAATAAATTGTAGAAATGCCGTAACATAAAGATAATTAAATTACTATTAAAACTATATCAGGTTGATATATGCCATTTTCTACTTATCTGCTCATTGTATGGGGCTTCGTAATATAAAATTGAAGAAATAGATTCGAACTTAATATTATTCCCGAAGACTAAATTCATCGAATATAGAACTATTGTATTAAAAATGTATGCATAGCATATATTATTGTATGCATGCAATAAATATCTAAAGTTGAAGTATGCATTTATGCCCTTCTACTCTCTTGCTGTAGCAAAAGATCTCTTGCTGACGATATGACCTTAGTGAGTACTAGCCTTGTGTATTTATAAATAAATAAATATAGATTGTATCGTAAGAAGCCACCCTCTCTAATATATGCTCGGAGAAGAGAAAATCAGTTATAATTTAGCAAATAGAAATCAACAACAGAGTAATAAACAAATGATAGACGATTCACTCCGTCTGATTTGGTGTATGTGAATGAAAAATATATTTAGTTCAATTTATTAAAAATCTTTTTTTGGTTTTGAACTATTTAGTTTTTACATATAATACTTATATTTGGAAACAGATTTGGATGTATTAATTATTACATATTCTGAAAAAAATATGAAATTGGTTGAAAAAATTATGAAATCCACTTTCAAAAATTTTTTTATTTATTTGATTATCACTCGTATATTTAAAATGAATTTCAGCAAAACCGTGGTAAGCAGTTCGTTCTGTTTTAATTTACTACTTGGCAGGCAAACAATAAAATATTAATCATTGAAGATTAAATTGTTTCCTACTTATTCATTTCATATACAACTTATTTGGTTACCTTTTTTAGAATAGATGTTTCAAGAATTTATTTTTAATGCTACTGATTTTGTCAGGAGTCTCACTATTCTTTTGGGCGGGAGTAGTCTATAGATACCTTATTGCTAAACCTGTTGGGTAAAGTCTGTGACATTTAGAAATACAAAATGAATAAAAAAAATTGGCTTAGTCGAATTATAAACGAAATTAATGATTTAAATTTAAATTTCCTATATAAGATTATTAAAAAAATGTATGGTTAAATATTTTTTTCTGATAATCCATGCAACTAAGAATTACAGTACAAATACATTAAAATATCGGTATCGAAAAAAAGGTCTCCCAATATCGGAAGAAAAAAAAAATCAAACTTATTTCGGGCTTTTTATGACAAATAGTTTAGGACTTTAATTATTTATATTAATTTCCAAATCAAAAAGTCATGAACAGTCTTAATAATTTATTCATTTATACATTATTCATTCTTATTAATTTACCAAAAAACCTTAAATCGGTAATTTCAAATAAAAAATACAATAAATTATGACTAAAATATTTGAAATTTTCAAATATTTTTACGCATTGAATAAAACACGAAATTTTCGTCACCATGAAAAACCTGAAGTCTAATATCTTTTGGAATTGGTTGATATTTTATTTTTCAAAAATATATATTTTTTAAATTTGACATCCTGTTTTGTATAAGAGCGTAAATTTAGTAGTGATAAATTATTTTGACTTTAGGAACATTCAAAATCTCAGGTATGTGTATTGTGAAATGTAATAAAGCTTTATTACTTAACAAAATAAAACAAGGTTAAACCATTTATTTTACCACTAATGAATACTCTATAAAATCTTGTAAATCAGAAAATGCGGGACTTCTCATAGTTTTATTGTATTTGTCAGATCCGATTACGTGCAAACGTGGCCGATGGCGCAGTGGCAAGAACAATGCTCCAAGGTTTTCAAAAATAAATATTACGTGAAATATCCAGCCCAAAAAATGATGAATCAACAACGGCTAATGGGTTATCTGACCGGTATCGAAGCTACAGTCTGAGCAAAGATTTCAAGTTATATTGTCTATTAGAAAGGATACAATATAGTGTATGCTCAGGTTTTTGTATGTTTAACATATAAAGTTACATATGAAATATTATTTTAAGTTATGGAAATTATGATAGATTTACAAGTTAAGGGTCTAATCTATCAACCCACCTTAATACGAGTACCTTCTGGCACTATGGTTGGCAGAAGACTTAAACAGATATATATTTTTTTGATTTTTGAAAATCAGTGAGCTAGGTAGCAGCTGTGTCAAATGAATTATTTAACCTTTTAACCTTTTAACTTTGGGAGGTAAATACCTTCATGGGGTTCACCCAGACTCTATAAAGTGGTTACCCATAATTAAGGGTGTGATTTAGGACAAATTACATCCCTGCACAACCGTTTACCAAAAATCATTACATCTTCAAGTCTCTACCAGGTAGTAAAATAAGACCTTTCATGGGTTGTAGTGGTATAAGTGTTTTGTTTTTTAAATAATGTTTAAAATCATAACAGCTTATTGTATAAAAATGTTCCATAGTTTTAAGCCTTCAACTTTTACGATTCCCAAGTAGTAGTTAGAATTTTTGAAAAGAAATAAACAGTACAAAACATGAGTAAATTTGTTTCTAATTATATCAAATTTATAATACATATTGGATATAATCAAAGTACTTCATGCCCTATTCTTCTTTTATTCTTCCATTCTTCTAAAAACTTTTAACTCAATTAAAATATATTGAATTCACGACAATGTATTTTTTAAAATAATTTTTTTTTTTTTTTTTACGGCTACCTACGGACTATTTAAAATACCTTTTCTTGTCTCTTCCTTTTGCCTTGCTTTAACTTTTGCCCAGTATCCCCGCATTCGTTTCTTATGATGCTCCTTTCTCGCTTCTGTCTACACCCTGCCAGATTTTAGCTTTGGCTTTTGTTGATTTTGTTGTTCCTTGTTGAGGAAGTAGCTGAAAATCAACTTGCTCAATCTCGTCGGATTCAAACGAGCAATGTGTCCGTAGAAGACAATCCTTCTCCTCCTCGTGTCTGTGATATTCTCAACATATTTGTAGAGTTCATAGTTGTACGACAATATATTGTTATTATTAATTTGGAATAATAATATATGATGATGGCATCATTGGGCCGAATCGTCTCAAATTAAGCAGAGAGAGACCAGTTATTTTAATTGCAACACAATTCGTATTCTGCTCGGAACAGCTGAATCGCAGTTACCTAATTGTGGAATTCATATGGCATGATAATCGAAAATTATTTTTTTTAAATTTATTAAGTTACGAAGTAGTAAGTTAATAAAAAAACGCATTTAATATGATACTCTTTATAGGCCGGAACAGCGACCAGAAAGGACGATTGTAGAGGAAATGTCCCATTGGGCCGTTAACTATTCCGCTGAGCTGGCAGAGCACTAGCTGCCTTTATGAAAAAAATCGCTGACTAGGCGGGACTCGAAGAACGGCTTGGTTTTACATCTTCTGTACATTTACAGTCAGCAACTTAATTCGACAGTTGATGTGTTTTGGAATCCAGTGATGATTTTAGGAGTGCATGTCGCCCGTTCCCCAGTCTTTTAAATCGCCGAGGAAGAAAATAAAAAACTGCTGGCTCATAGCATGTATTTTCTGCAATGTTCGACTTCCGTTCTTATTGTATATTTTGGAATGAACCAGTTATTCTTCAGCTAAAATAATTATCAGTCTTTAATTTATTTTTTCTTTATTTTAGTAAATATTAAATATTAGACGAAATTAAAACATAAACATAAGAATATTTTAAAGGAAAATAGCTGATCTTTCTGCATTTCTGAATTTTCTATTTTAATAGTACTCAAGCGTGAATTATAAAATATAGCTTTAAAAATAATTTCATTATATAGCCTAAAAAAAATCTATACCACAACGACCCATGAAGAGTCTTGGGTTCAGAACATGGCAGATACTGTTTCTAGGACAACGATTGTGCAGTAAGGTGATTTCCTCCTCTATTTTAGGTACCCATTTTATCGAGGCTGAGTGAGCCCCAGGAGTTTCTCCAGACCAGAAAGGATCCATCCTCGACTACTAACAGATTAAATAAAGTATCTGTCATAAGCGGTTTTGAATTGAACGGCAACTTTGAGCTCTACCAATGAACCACCCCGCTCTGGATAGCGTACAAAATAGATAAAATTAGAAGCATATAAGTTTATAAAGCGTAAGTATTAAAAATAAGATAGTTCGTTCAAATAAGTCATGTTTGTTTCAACTATTACCTGGATTGTAATATTTCTTTCTGTTCATTGTTTCGTTTATTTGTAATTTGTTTTTGTATTGTCGTGATATTATACTGATAGTTTTTAGTATAAATTTTAATATTAGGTTACATGGAAAAAATGTTGGTTTTGGGACGCGCATTTTTTGAGATATTGCGATTTCTACCGGACCAACAACCATTCCTTTACTCAGTAAATAGGCGCATTAGTAAATGATCAATAAATTGATGATCATCAAGCCCAAATATATTGTTAACAATTTTTATTGATAACAAAACTGTACCACAACTCAAGGGCCTTGGGTTCATTACACGGTAGGGGCTGTAGTGTTTCGAAGATAATAGTTTTAAACGGACGTGATTTGTCCGAAATAACGCTCAACCGTGAGAATTTTTCCCTATTAAGGGTACCCACTTAACTCCGTACTCTACTCATTCAACTATCCGGCTCCCTTTATAATATAAAACATTGGAAAAATGTTGTTATTTTTATCTGCGTATTGGAAGATGTACTGTGATTTATATCCTGCCTAAACGTCTTCTCTTTACGGATTTGAGAAATTAAAACGCCTTTCTAACGAATCAAAAAGTAAATGAATATGTTGATGAATATCAAACCTATCAAAAAGTATATTAGATTGCTAACAATATTTTGATTGTCGAAAAAGTTATCGTAATTTCTCCAATTTCTATCATAAATTTCTTAAACTTACGTTGAGTTTATTATGCCATCAAGCCTTTGGATCAGAATTGCAAAAAAGCTGATGCTGGAAATACAGATTTGTATTTCTTCCACAAACAAATCACTTTTTTTTAATATGAGATAAGGGTATTTTTCAGCTCTGCGTGGTCTCTCGGTAACGACCACCCAGTAGCTTTGACGAATCGTCATTCCAGTTCTCCAGAGGTTGTTGACAACTGCGATAGTAAAGAATCCACCAGGTACGAATGTTTATACTCAGCGGATTCCACGAGGAAGCCGCGTATCAACATAAAATAAACACGAGACTCCATGAGAAGACCTACATCGACGATATCCTTATATGTCACGTCACCTCGAGGCACGTTCTGTTTACAAGAGCATCGACCAGAGAAAGATCTCACACGGTGTCACTATCCTTCGCTCGTATCTTAGGGAATTCCCCGGAAGGTCTATCTCCTTCCGTTAGGCTGCGCTACGTTGAGATGTTGATTCCGTTATGCCAGGCAACTCTTAGTCTACTTTACTATAAAATTTATATATTTATTTGTGTACAAATGGGACTTTTCATTGCTAATCGCTCCATAAGGCATCGCCAATTATTACTAATAAAGATCTAAATTATATATTTGAAACCGAAATTTATTAAGTAACATATCTTCTATCTGTTGACAGTTTATGGAAAGTATTCTTTTTGTCTAAAGCGATTATTAGTCATTTAATTTTACCTCTTTGGAGCTCCATTTGGCGACTATTCATATGAATGACACTGTATAAACCAATATCTATTTCAAAATTTTGACATTCCCATCTACCTATATTCCGAATTTTCCCGAAGCTAAAAGTATAATTAACAATTGACACAAAGCATATTTAGTACACTGAATGAATAAAAGTATCTTTTCTTATATTCTTTAGTTTCTGAATCGCAACTGCAACAAACAAAAACCAATGACGGATGTATTTATTTAAATGATGTTTCGTTTTTTTTTTCTTTTTTTGTGTGTAAATGTATTTTTAATATGAAAGCACTATTCTATTTCTTTTCAGGAAGTTTAGTTTTTTTATTTTATTTGTGAATTATTTTGATTTAATTCGAAATATATCTTTGGATTTTTTTTATTTTTATAAATTTTTTTTGCGAATGAACCCATTAAGACTTAGTAAAGTATTGAAAATATATTTATATTGAAAAGTAAATTTATTCAGGGACTTAGTCCCTTTAGAATAACTAACATGTACAGAAAAAGAAACATAATATTCATCTGGCCACAAGACTACATATTACAAATCATAAAGTATTTACAAAAGGTTCACAAAAGTAAATAAAAAAGTACAATTATAGGTATGTATTTGTCTTTCTTAGTGCCTTCTTAAATTAAATAGTACTTCTTAAATTCGTTTTCTGTGGGCATCCTTCTTCTTTTGGAACCATCCAGTTTTCTTTAATTTCTTCTCTTGGTCAACTTGCCGCTCATGAATTTTGAATATGGATTATTAGAATATCCTCTGGTGTAATTCCGACCAGTTCTAAGGTAATTTTCTATATTAATCACTTGAAAATAATTAATTTTAATAATTGCATTAAAAAAACACACCGCACTTTTTGTCAAATCAAAGTCACTATCAACAGATACCGAGACTTAAATATACACTATATTAATGGTTTATTGTTTGTTTGTTTTTTCGTAAATTTGTCTTTTATTAGAGTATGTGTAGCCCAGCTGGAGGCTGATAGAGACATTAAAAGAAAAAAGTGATTCAAAAAAAGAAAGAAATTATTGTTCGGTTTACCATGGCTATATTCAAAAATATGTACACGTATAATGGTTAAGCCAAAATACATTTTCAGTGGGAATAATTTCGCCTACAGCCTTTTTGAAAATCTCTCTCGAAAACATTGCTTATAGTTCAGAGGAATATAATGTAAATTTGCTGTTGTTTGACTTACATCACTAACAATCTGTAAACTATTGACTATCGGCAATCGGTATTATTGTTGACCTAGTGTTGACGCTCGATGAGGGCGATTGAAGTGGATAAACATTTCGATTGGAATCGTGCCAAGTAGTAGTCCATCTTGTATCAAGATCGGAGGCGGTTAAGATATTGAGGGCAGCCCACGATTTTTTTATTCATTCATGTATCACCTCCTCCATGATCGCTGTATCGTCAGTGAATCAATATTGAACAATGGAGGTGTTCTTATTTCATTCGGAAACAAAACAAGCTAGGATTTCATATAAATATTTTTATTTTGATGAGATATAATAGTTTATGTTTAAATAATCACAATAAAATAAAAATAAAAAATAAGGATTTTATATGCTAAATCACAAAGAAGAGCAAATTATTATCTTTTCATAACCAAACTTTTTAAAATTTTAATTGAGAATTTATTATAGATTTTTAACAGATAAGATTTGAATAGTTGTTAATTAAGTAATACTTCATAAATTCATTTTTTACTAATTTTAAATAAATTACTTTAACTTTTTATAGATAATAAAGGCCACACCTTGGAGTACATTCAAAAATTTTTTTTTTTTTTTTTTTTGAAAACACTTTATTGAAGCATTACAATCTGCCTGCTGTGGGCAATAAGTAATGGTGCTATGTAGCTACAATCATTCCATAAAAAATCAATAATATAAACGAAATAAATGCATAAATAAATATATACAAGCGAAAAAATATATACAAAAATAAAGTAAAATAAAATATATATATATATAATAAAAAAAATATAATAATAATAAATAAAACATAAAAGAAATATACTGTACACATTCATACTCTATTTACAATTTGCCTGGGGTCCCCGACCTGAGCTTCTTCCTCATAAATGAGGGCAAAGCAGGAGTCCGGGAGGCCCCAGCTCCCTTTCCCAGCCGCGTCACTGGCATTAAACGCCAATGGAAGCTGGTTAAGGGCGCTTCACACACACACACACAGGTCGTGAGTGGAGAATCTGGCCAGTGCCAGTACTCCAAATAGCATTATTATAACAAGTCTCGAGGCCATTGCCGGTTTAGGCGGCGGGGTGGATTGTATGGATGAGTGGAACTGGATAATGACTGAGCCAGAGGATTGGGATGACAGACAAGGTTTTGGTGAAAGTTTGAGAATTTAGTAGGGATGAGGTCGAGGGCAAAAGGAATGTTGAGATCATTATGGAGGGTTTTGTTGGAGACATAATAAGGAGCGTTGACAGTAGTTCTCAGGACTTTGGATTGAAAGGATTGAATGCGTCTGATATTCGATTTTTTTGCGGTCCCCCACAGTTCCAGTCCATAGGTCCAGATAGGTTTGATGATCGTCTTGTATATTAGTAGTTTATTGTCTATTGAAAGATGGGAGGCCCTACATAGTAATCTGTATAGTTGGCTGAAACGTCTGTTAAGTTCTTGTCTTTTGAGTCTGGTATGAGGATTCCATGTAAGTCTTTTGTCTAGGAAGAAGCCAAGGTATCGTACTGTGTGTGAAATAGGCAGGATGGTTTCGTTGAATTGGACAGAAGGACATGTTCCCCGGCGAAGTGTAAAAGTCACGTGTTTGCATTTTTCCTCGTTGACTTTGATCCGCCATTGGTTACACCAAATTTCAATGAGTGAAAGGTTCCTTTGGAGGTTCGAGGAAGTCATTTCAGGATCTGGATGAGATGATAGGATGGCTGTGTCGTCTGCGAACGTCGCAAGGAAGGTTTCAGGAGTAGTTGGGATATCAGCGGTGTACAATATGTACAGGATAGGACCCAGAACGCTGCCCTGGGGGACTCCAGCTTGAATTGGGTAAAGATTGGAGTATTCGTTACCACAGCGCACTTGGAAATAGCGATCAGAGAGGTAGGATCGAAGGACTAGGAATAAGGATTGAGGTAACTGAGTTTTGAGCTTGAACAGCAAACCGGCATGCCATACCCGGTCGAAAGCTTGTGCTACGTCCAGAAATGCGCCTGTGCAGTACTGTTTGCTTTCAAGAGCAGAGGATATGTGATCGACAACTCGGAGACCCTGCTGGACCGTCGAGTGCCTGGGACGGAATCCAAACTGATGTAAAGGAATATTGGATTCGATTATGGGTAGGATTCGTTTCAGGAGGATCTTTTCAAAAATTTTGGAAAGAATAGGAAGCAGGCTGATGGGTCGGTATGATGAAGTGTCATTTGGTGGTTTACCAGGTTTAGGGAATAGAATGATGATGGAGTGTTTCCACAACAAAGGGAAGTGAGTTGTGCGAAGGATACAGTTGTATAGATAGGTAAGGAAAATAATCGCTTTTTGGGGAAGATGTTGAAGGATCTGGGTGGTTAGAAGGTCATGTCCAGGAGATTTGCTGACTTTTAATTTTTGTAACAGGAATTTGACCTCAGAGGGGTTTACAGCGTTAGGAGGTAAGGATAGTGGAATGGGTGAAGAGAGGAATTCATGAATATTGGAAACGTGCGTAGGGTTGGTTTCAGGATGTGGAATAAATGTATTTGAAAGGTGTTTGGCAAATTCTTCTGCTTTGTCCTCATCTGATGCAGCCCAAGAACCGTCTTCACGGCGGAGGGGATGGGAAATAGGGTGGTATTTAAGGATCTTTTTGGTAGCATTCCAAAGGGAATTATCAGAAGCGGATAGTGTGGAAAGATAGGCATTGTAGGTTTCAGATCTATAGGTTGTCAGGTTCTTTTTAACTAGTTTGGTGAGGTAGTTCAAGTGGTAGCAAAGGTAGGTAGGCATCGTGAGGATGCCAAGTTCTTTGCCAAAGGGATCGGTAACGGCGTTTGGTAAGGATAAGATCCCTAAGATCTTGTGGTAATGGATTTTTCTTGCGGGGTTTGAAGGAAGGACGAGTTGAAGATGCAGTCTAAACTGCTTGCTGGATCAAATTGGTAAAGGAATCGACTGCATCATCTAACTCTTGGGGTGTTTTTAGAGAAACTCTGAGGTCAATGGTGTCGGATACAAGCTGATGAAAAAGGTTCCAGTCAACTGGTCCCCTAATAAATGATAGTGGTGGAAGTTTGGGTATTGGAGATACAGAAAGGGTAAGGATCAAAGGACTGTGATCTGAGGAAAGTTCATCAAGGCGTTCTATGGAATAGTTTAGGGGACCTAAGCCAGCATGGATAAAAAAGTCGAGGAGATCAGGATTTCTGTTTGGATCATTGGGCCAATATGTAGGAGTGCCGGGAGAAATAAAACTGGAGTTGTGGGAATTAAGTGCAGACAGTAGCATGCGGCCTCGGGAATCAGTAGTTCTTGATCCCCACTGTTGATGTTTCGCATTAAAGTCTGCACCTAAAAGGAAATGGATCCCTAGGGAATCGAGGAGAGAGCTGAATTGGGAATCGGAGATGGATTTGTTAGGAGGACAGTACACCGATGCTAATGTGATAGGAAAGGAAAAGGTTTTGATTGAAACAGCTGTAGCCTGAAGAGATCGTTTGAAGGTAGGGGAAATGACTGTTGCCGGCCTATGACAGCAGTACCACCGTGAGCTTTTCCATCAGGATGGTCAGTCCGGTAGGTTTGGTACTGTGTTATGTTGAGCTGCCGTTTACTGGTAAGTCGAGTTTCTGTAATTAAGGCTACATTAATTTTTTTGTCATACAGTAAAGATGTCAGTTCATCAGTGTGGTTTCGAATACCATTCGCATTCCAAAGGAGAATAGATAGGGTGGATGTCATTTAAGGATGTTGTGGGACAGGAAAGAGATGGGAAACAAGATTTGTTAGGAGTGATATTAATGGTGTGACCATTGATTTGAATTCAGAGAGGAATGATGTGAGAAGTGTCGTGAGATCAGTAGCATTTGAAGGAGGAGGTATATGTGGGGTAATAGGAATTTTATTCATGGAATATTGTGGTTGCTGGGGCTGGTTTTGTGCTTGTATAGGGTTGATTTGTGGTACAGGGATGTGTTTGGAGGGTTCGGGTTGCAGCGTGGCCCCGAGACTTTTCGGCTGACCACCTGACATTTCAGCATAGGAAACAGTTCCATTTGCAATTTTTGAAGGTTGCCTTCTTGACGTTCTCGCTTCGTCGGTGGGCCGACGTGCTGCCAGAACGCGCGATTTTATATTTTTGTAGGTTTGACAACCTTTGTAATTTGCCGGATGTCCTTGAAAATATAATGCGCAGACAGCAGGAGTTTCTCGCGGCTTGATACACTCTTCGGTTTTATGCGGTTGTCCGCATTTGACGCACCTGGGAGTGTGGTGACAGTAGTGCCGGGTGTGCCCGTATGCTTGACAGTTATGACATTGCACAATGTCTTTCTTAGGGTAGGGTTTTTCAATTTGAACTTGGGTATAATATAGTCTGTTTACCTCGTAGATTTTTTTAACCCCGGGTGTTGGTTCTAGGTCAACGAAGAAAAGAGGCAGTGGAATTTTGTTGCCTGGCTCAGGGTGCCCAGTATTGTTTTTGCAGACATTTGTTATTTGTCTGACCTTGAAGCCCATTGCGGTCAATTCTTCTTCAATGACGTCTGCAGGGGTGGAGGGGTGCAATTTCCTGATCACCACTCTGATGGCTCTTTCCTCCTTTAGGTGGTATGTGTGGTAGTCAGCCTTAGTTTCTGTAAGGTATTTCACAATTCTGCGGTATGTATCGGGCGTGTCGGATTGAATTTTCGTGTCATTAGTCCTACTGGTGCAGTAGTATTTTCCAGAGCCTATTAAATTGTTCAATTGGGTGCAGAGGAGTTTAAAGTTTTTTATATGTCTCATAAATATGTTTTTATATTATAATATGTCGAAAATAGGTGGTGGCCTATGCACTTTAGGGGCCGATGTGGACTCCATTGCTTCACAAGTAAGATTTGTCAGTGGCTGATATCTGTTTGGTGAGTAGAATGGTGAGTCTTCAACCATGGTTGATGACCCTAACTGGGTATTTTGATTTGATGGCCCTGCCTCGGGTTCTAAATTATCATTAGGAGTCACGGGAGGCGTATCAACTTTGCGCCTTCTATTGGGCTTCGGTTTAGTCGGACTATTTCTAGTGGTAGACTCAAGGGATCGGCTTCTCTTGGCTTTTGCTTTTTTATCTGATCTGCTAGACAAAACCTGGTGGTGGAATTTCATATTGGTGTTTTATATAACTGGTGATGAAGGAAAAAATAAGTAAAATAATAATAATAATAAAAATAAAATAAATAAAAAGTTCGCAACAGAACTGATCTGGCCACTGCACCGTCCAGCCTCGGTGCCAGGGGCCGTACTGGTAACTGATAAGTCCTCCTACCTTGGCTGTGGTGGGGATGGACCCGCTGCGTCTTGCACACGAGATAATGCTTTAATGTCGCTTGAAACACTCGATCTTATAATAATTATAGTAAAGTTATAAATCAGTTATTTGCTTTGAAATTTCACATTTCACTTCACTGAAACACGAACTATAGCTATGTAAAATACCATGTATGTACGAACAAAGATGATGAATACAGAAATAAGTATCGCAGAGACGTTGTTGCTCACTCCAGCGCGTGCTGTGAACTCACATTCAAAATTAGAATTTAGTCAGAGTGAAATAAAACCTGTTCTCTAAAATATGGACAATCTGCAATTATAATTTGAGTATTTTCCCCTTGCATCAAGCGAATAATAATAAGAATAAGCGATGTTAATAAAAAAGTATCGAAACGAAATATATGTAAAGTATATATCGAAATAACGAAATAATATGAAGTGGCTTACCGTATAGAGTGCTAAGTTGTGCTGAAGATACTGGATTCGAATCAGGTTCTGGCAAATAAATTATTTAATCTGTTAACAGCCATGGATGGACTTGTGCATTAGGAGAAAAAATCGGCGGTTGGGACTGATCTCTGCATTAGCATCTTCTAGCAAAACCGTTAGCTTAGAAGCAGTACAGTCTCTATCATGTACTGAACCAAAGATCCTTCGTGTTGTAGTGGTACAGGTGTAAATCCTCGGTTAATCCGTTCTTCGGAAGGGACGTAAAATGGGGTCCCGAACCTAAGCGGTGACAGGTAATCGTTGAAGATCCCAATCCTAATTATGCCTCGATTGGTTAAATTTAGGACTCTCCCTGTAGCATCGTCCAATTAGCCATAGCAACATAAAGTGACGTTAAATAATAGGGTGTATAAAAAAAGCTTTTATATTACTATGGAAATTTTTATATTTTACAATATTTATTGTAATATAATTTCTAATACATATTAATGCTTTTTATAATAAAAATAATATTAAAATTGAAAAAATTGATTAAGACGGTAATTTTTTTTATATTCCCTATGATATAAAGCAAGTTTGTTATCAAATATAATACACCGATGAAAAATCAATATATATATGTATATACAGAGTTTTATGGAGAAAATATGGAGAAATTAACAGGGTACCATACTTAAAATATCTAGAAGTTATTTCTTAAAAATATTCACAACAAGAAAAAATCTCTAAGTACAAAAATTAAACATTACAATGTGGTAAATAAACCAACAGTGTTTTATGTCAGCGAAACCTATCTATTATTAAAGAATTCATACTGAATGATAATTGTTGACCTTGATAATATATGTGGAAGAAAGTGGTCCGGGAAGAGGTCAAAAACAGTTGTGTTTCAAGCCAGTGAGGACCTACCCCCCAGTCCCACCCCACAGAAGAAGTAGTCCTGAAGAAGTAGCAAGTAGGTCGAAACGTTGGCTAATCAATAAAGTTTTTCTCCATTTCTACGAGAAATTCATTGTGACCTCTACCCGAATCACTTTCTTCCATATATTATTAAAGAATATTCTATCGTAGAGATAGACATGAGCAAAAAACGTCTTAAATTCTATGGCCACATAATGAGGCTTCCCGATCAAAGACTTACAAAGAGAATAGTAAAATACGTAGCATCCCTCGTTAATCTAGGAGAATGGATCCAAATTATTAAGAAACAGTTTTATATTTAAAGTTGAAAAATTTGAGACTAGGTTCTGACCTCTGGACAAAAGCGTCGAGAACTGGAACAAAATAGAGCAAAGAAAGAAAAGCAGAATTCTCCCAAAGAATAAAAACCTGGTGGGCAAATAAGAACAAGAAGCCCCAAACGTGAACCATCTTTACTTAGCGCTTTCCACTTGGGGAGCTTTACAACTAACGATAATATTATACAGCGTTTTTAGATTGATAGATCTACTTAGGTACCAAACGATTACAGTAGATATAGCTTATGTCATGTATACAATAAATAGACACAATACAAGGTCAAAATTACGGAATCATTCTCCGTCCATCTCAGGAAAAAAGAATGAGACGCTGCTCTGTTATATAAATAAATAATACTAAACAAGCCTGTCATAAATATTTATAGTATGGAATGAAAAAGGGACACGTAATGATAGTGGGGCCTAATCCCCGACCACACACACTATTCTCGATGGATACCTAGGTCAGTATTGTGAGCAATCCCCTTGTTATATTTCCTCTCTAATCACCAACAGTACCGCTACAACCGACGAAGGATCTTAGGCTCAGTAGAGGCAGTTCTGCCGCTAGAACAACGGTTGTGCGAGGTGGCGAATTGTCATAATTGATTGTAGTTGTACAGGTTTTATTGAATTATGTTATCCTCTGAGGAATGCGATAGAGGATGATTGGTCAGAGGTTAATACCTCCATTTCGTGCCACATAGGCTAACGCAACTGTTTTGCCGACAATGACCTTCGATAGGTAGGATATCAGAGGTTTGTTTTGATTTAAAATGACTGGTTGAACGACTGCCATTCTGTCGTAGTGACGTCACAGGTTTGAAGGCAATGAGAAACATTCCTTTGATGAGTTCATAATGCCAAAATGAATTTATGTATATATAATGTACTAGCTTTTGCTCGCGGCTTCGCTCGCGTGGAATTTGGTCTGCCACATAAAGTTTCGTAACAGATCATTTTTAATAAATCAATTTTTTTTAAACTATAAGTTACTCGTACATTCAAAATTTCAGATGTCTAACTTCAAAACTGACGGATTCTATACAATATTTGAACCCCTATTATATTAAACGGGAAACCCTTGGGAGTGGAACTATCCAAATTTCTTTCTTAAATTATATAAAAAACCTATCTGCAAATTTCAAGATGCTTAGTTCCTGATTTGCCTTAATTATGTACTATAATGGAGATACTATAATCTCCACCAAACACAAAAAAGGACACGTGCCCCCGTGTCTAGCTCCCTAAATCTGCCCTTGCTGTAGCCTATGTGTTATTATGATGTATAACCAATAATACTCAATAAGTTTTATCCAAATTCTTTCAGTAGTTTTTGCGTGAATGAGTAACAAACTTTCGCATTTATAATATTAGTAGCATATCGAAACAATAGTTTCACTCATGTTATTTTGGTCATTTTAACAACTATTATTATGTGATTTGCCTTTAGTTATGTACTATAATGGATTCTCCACAGTACCTAAAAAATTGTTCCGTCGTGCCTCCCATAAATTCGCCCTTGCTATAGCCTATGTGTTATTCTGATGTATAACCTATATATTACTGTAAAGTTTCATCCAACTCCGTTTAGTAGTTTTTGCGTGAAAGAGAGACGGACATAAAAACTTTTGCATTTATAATATTAGTAAGATTAAGAACTCATAGAATTTAAATTTTCTTTATAAACTTCATCGTTCCGTTTATCTTTACTTTATCTAGTCTCTAATATAATTTAATTACTTACTTAATCAATTTAATATATATAACTCAGTGGATAGAGCACCGCGCTAGAGACGCGGGCGACCCGGGTTCGAATCCCGGCCAAGACATTTTCGCCACCCACAACCACCCACTTCCACCCACAGTGACCAAACTCCCTTACTACCACCTGGAAACCAAGGGGTATTTACCACCCCTAAGGGAAGTTGATTGGGGTTGGTGGTGATAGAGAAAACTGTGTATACACGTACTAACAAAGCCTTTTATAATACATATATATTAGATTAATTCATATAAGTAAATATGAATTATTATGCGTGGTACTTCATATCTCTGAACATCATGGAATGGAAGTATGGTATAGTTTGAGTAAACGAAATAAAGTAAATTACTTATAGTAAATCATGAGTCTATAATAATAACATACACCAAGAAATGCTTTGGTGAAATAAAAAAATTGCCTGAAACTGACCGAACTTGCACCAGAGGATATCCGAAACCAGGTAATCTGAAGATTCAAAATTTACAAGTGGCATGCTGAGCAATATGAGATATCAACTTCTGTACCCTACTTAAATAACGGCTCCTTTATTTGTTGGTTTTAATCAGTCTTGTTAAGATTAAAAACTGTACATGATGCTGTACAGCTGTATGCTGGATGCTGTGTAAACTGTACATGGTAGGGATTAATACTGAGCTAAAACCAAACCTATCAATATATCACACAATTACTCCACAAAACTCCACAGATAATTAATATATGAGCAAATAAAAATTAGATTACTTGCTTCTGATTACAAAAGGTTAATATGATGGCCAACAAGATACCAATAAATATTTTTATTTGAAAAGAAAAGATAGGTCCAGGGCCGGGATTCGAACCCGGGTCTCCCATGTTTCCATCATGGTGCTCTGCCACCTGAGCTATCCTGGTTCGTACCTCGGTCAGATACATCCTTTCTCTACACTGATACCATATCCCCGTGCACACGTAATTTGCGATGTATTCAAGGGAAAGAATATCATTGAACACTACTTTTATTAGGATCTTGTTGACTTACGTCATTATATATAATTCACAGTAAATTGTAGTTAACAATAAATAAAAAAATAAAATAAATTATAAGATACCATTAAGTTGCGTCGGAGAATCAAATTGACTCCTGGTTAGTCATTTATACTTTCTTGCTATAAAGGTCCTATAGAAAATCGGTTAATAAAAATAAAATTAAACAATACCACCAACAGTAAGGAAGAGTATTGGGGAGTTCAGTGTATGTTAGGGACTGTACAGTTTCTAATACAACTATTGTGAATGAAGGTTATCTAGTAGATAATCGCGTTCAACCGCCTGGATTTTTCGCCAGCGGTGAAACTGGAATGATTTAATAATTGATCTATCTCAGCCGGTTTTGAACTGGATTACATGCGATCAGTAGCCGAGTACTTTACGTACTCAGTTACTTTACTTCACATTATACAAAAAAGAAGTAAATAAATCGGTATCTACAGAAATATAATGTTTCAATTTTGCAGGTTAAAAATTGCAAAGTAAAATCATTTCTTTAATCAATATTTACACTTTAGTAGTGTCTAACGCGTTCCCAGTTCCTATAAAATATGAACATATATATGTGTGTTAATAATACTATCATACTACTGGAAAACCGCAAAAATAATTCTTCATCACAAATGAGGCGATAAACAGGATATAGAGAACTATCGACTTATTTCCCTTTGTACTACCATGGCAAAGCTTTTGACCTCTGTCATCAAACAATGTCTTACTAAAAGAATCATGGAATGTATAGCGGAAGAACAAGCAGGATTTAGGAAAGATTTCTCAACTGTGGATCGCATTCACACAGTAAATTAAATGATTGAGAAAGCTAAAGGATATAACTTCCTTTTGTATTTTGTTTCCTCGATTTTTAAAAGGCCTTCGACAGCGTCCTACATACTGGCATTATCGCAGCATTAAGAATCATAAGAATCGAAGAGAAATACGTGAAAATTATTGCAGAGTTATATAAGCATATGTCATGACGGAAAAGAAGGGTCAAATCTTTAGTGTCGATAAGGGTGTTAGGCAATGGGATCCATTATCTCCCTTGTTGTTTATTCTGGTGTTAGAGATGATTTTCTGGTCTCTTGGATGGGCGTAAAAGTAAAAGGTCGATGGTTAAGCAACCTACGCGTGAAGTTTAGGAAAAACTTCGACGCCACTCCTCACCTGGGATACCTGAAAGATAGGGTGACCCTGTCACTCAACGGACTAGGAAGGATCGGGGGTGCATTCTGGGGCCTCAGGTACCCGGCAACGATGACCATTTATAAAGGCGTGGTCTTGGGTATCCTGAGGTATGCATTCCCGGTGTGGAGCCGCAACCTCACGCAGCAGCAGAAGAGGAGACTGGCGACGATCCAGAGACTGGCTCTGCTACGGGTCACGAAGGCGTACAGAACGGTGTCGCATGAGGCGGTGCAGGTGCTTGCCGGAGCCATGCCCCTGGACCTCCTCCTGAAGGAGGATGCCCTCAAGTACGAGGCGAAGAGGCAGGGGCTGGAGACGCTCCCGGAGGGACTCCGTCAGAAGATCGGCGAGACCCCGAACCTGTGGAAGAGGATTTTGAGGGAGGACTCGATAGAGCAGTGGAATGGACGGTGGGTGACGAGCCAGAAGGGCTCTACGTTGAGAAAGTTCTTCCCCACCGTCCAGTCGAGGTTGTCTGCGACATGGGTCCTCCCGGACTACTGGGTCTCGCAGATGCTGACGGGACACGGTGGGTTCCGGGGAAAGCTCAGTGAGCATAGAAGAGAGGTCGACCCCCGGTGCCCCACCTGTGGAGTCCCAGAGACGGCGGAGCACGTGTTGCTCTCCTGCATCGCGATGGAAGGACACCGTGCCAGGTTGTCGAGGAAGACCGGGATCTTCGTCCTCGCCGAGGAAGACTTCCCCCGCCTCATGGAGGAGGACAATTACCCCCATTTCAGGGAGTATGTCTACGGGTGGAAGGAGGTGGTCGGTCCTGCGCATTTTACCATCAGCAGGATACGGCCACCCGGCGAGCCACCGGACCAGGATTCACCAATGCATTCGCAGGAGGACGAGCCCCCAGGAGAGGACTAAGGGAGAGGACTGGCCGGATGCGGACCGGACGGATGCGGCGGACCAGGAGGGCTGGACGGCAACCGGACGGATGCAGACCGGCCAGGAGGCCTTAAAGGTGCTGCCCCACCAGTAAGGTGCACATTCGTGCACCGGGCAGCACCACAGATTTTTATTTTTATTTTAATTTTAATTTGTATCCAGGAGATTATATGGTACCCCCCAATTGTGTTGTAGAATAAGAAATTTACAAATAAAGAGTTGTTTTTTGGCGGTGGTGGGCGTGCGTAAACCCAACGTATCAACCCACCACCGCCGTACCCCGTATGCCAGAGATGGCAGGAAGGGAAAAAAAAAAAAAAAAAAAAAAAAAAAAAAAAAAAAAAAAAAAAAAAAAAAAAAAAAAAAAAAAGGTTAAGCAACCTACGGTTTGCAGACGATATTGTGCTTTTTGGCAATGATACCCACCAAATGCGAGAAACGCTTAAAGAGCTTCTAAAACTCTGCGAAGAAATTGGTCTATACCCAAATTATAACAAGACCAAACTAATGACCAATAGTTCAAGGGAAGAATTAAAAATGAACATATTCACCCTGGAATACGTGGAGGAATATTTATACTTGGGCCAGTTAGTTTCCTTTAGGTAGAGCAACAAAAGAAGTTCAGAGAAGAATCGCATTTGGTTGGAACAAATTCTGGTCTCTGAAGTACATAATGAAAGGAAACATAAGTATTGGCCTAAAACGACAGGTTTTTTTGACAGATGTATTATGCCAGCGGTGACCTATGGCACTCAAGCATTGTCTTTGACAAAAACCCAAGAGAAGAAGATCAAGGTGTGGCAGAATAGCATCGAAAGAAGTATAATGAAACTGAAGAAAAAGGACAGAATAAGATGCAAAAAGCTGAAAAAAGAAACAGGGCTAAAAGACACATCCTTGCAGATAATGGAAAGCAAATGGAAATGGGCTGGACATCTCTTGCGGTGCAGTGACAACAGATGGTCAAGAGTAGTCACGGAAAGGACACCATTCGACCAAAAAAGGACGAGAGGCAGAAAATGGAAGAGATCGAGAGATCCATTTGGGCTTTTGGCAGGACCCCTCTGGTGGAGAGCTGCTAAGGATAGAGATGAGTGGAAAATAAAATGACTGGCCCTTAAAAAATCCGCATCCCAGAGGGGCTAGTCACCCAGGGAGGTGTTAAAGACTATTACTCCAAAAGGAAGGCCTATGCAAGAAAAATTTGTATAAATATTTATATAGTAAAGAGTGTTTTTTTATATTGTAAAAAATTATTTTGTTTTTATGTGGTTTGTAAATTTATTTTAAAGTAATTGTATAATGCACGCATAAATAAAGGCTATTTTCATTCATTCACATCATACTAGATTATTCTGGAATTAATTATATCTAAATGACCATCCCTAAACGTTATGACTATGTTGAGTCAACCATATTGCTACGTATTGTCGGCACTGATGCGGGCAGCAAACATGAAAGGTAATATGTTTTGGACAAAGAATAGACCTTTTGGCCCCCTTATGGCCTTTATGGTCCAAGATGGTGGAGAAAGAAGAAAGGGGGGCAAGCAAACTAGACTGAGAGAGCACTCTTGAGACGGACACTGAAGAAGCAAGGAGGAGAGTCGCTAGAAAGATCCTGAGGAAGAAGGAAGGATGGCTAGACCCGGAGACGGCAAGGCGAATACCGACCTATAACCCAATCTACCCCATTTCACGGATAAGTTTAATTTATTTCCTGTATGGTATTTAATGACAATCCTTTTTATATATTAAAATTTGAATCATTAACCTTGTTTAATATTGAATAAATAAACAATCCTTATTGTAATTCTTTTGGTGCTTACATACCCCAGATTTATTATTTATTTATAAATAATAAATTGAAGGTATTATAGATGAGTAAATTGGTAAACACAAGAACAGACCTTTGGAAAGGAACCCAACTAAGATTAAGGGATATTTGAGTACTCATCCTAAATGAGACTGGCATTTCAAATATCAACCTACATATTCAAAACATATTTAACAGTGGAAACATAGCAATATCTAGTAAACATAGCTCTGTGTCAGTAGTTCATCTGTGGACGAAAATGCGTTAGATATCATCGTTATGTATGGAAGAGGAACAAGATATAAATGGAAGTGGATATATTAAATATAAACAAGAGAAATGTTTAGTAAACAGCGCTCTTCTTGTGTCAAACAGCCCAACTAAAGATTTATGGTCCCAGCTCTTGTCATAATTCGGAGGAGTCTCGTTTTACGAGGATACTACTTGTCTCTGCGACGTATCCTCCACATATTGTACCAGGATATCTCACCAGATGCTAAGGATTATCGAGTTGTTGTTCCAAGGATTATTGAGGATTGTTGATCCTAGTTCTACTTATGATTGTTGGGTGAAAATCTTAGCATAGTAAACCAAGGCGAAACGACCAAGACATTAGTTGAATATTAACTAGAAGTTATTAGTTTCTGGTTATTTTTCTCAAAATTTACATAACATAATTATATTCACATATAAAATCACCAAGTGATAGTTTCTTAACACGAAAGTTTTTCTAATAAGGAATCGCATATGACGATTGAGTCACTTTGTACTCAAAAATGAGTTATATAAATCAAAGTTAAAGAACACATTTTTTTTTTTTATTGGATTCTAATAATCAGTAGAAACTACTACGTTTGTGTGAATCTAAATAATAATAATAATAATGAAGCCTTGTTTGTTGAAAATTTACATTAATTTGAAAATACAGAAATTCTGATACTAGGTTTTTTTTTTAATTCAGTAATAGAACATATCATTTTAATAGTATTTTTGTTACTGCAACTGTTTATATTCTTGGTAATTGCATATCGGAACTTGTAATTGCATATATTTTATAATTTACTTTACAGTAATTTACAGTACTTATAAAGTACTCTACTAAGTGAAATGATGAATTTATTATACGCTCCAAATTTTGTACATGATTGTAGCCAGACGTAGCTACCTTAAGGTGTATAAAAATACCAATTCCTATAGATTAAATAAAAGTCTCAGCGGGCGGTATTTGAAGGCTTCATTAAGGCTTCATCTTTATACAAGATATTATAAGATCTTAAATACAAAATATAAGAAGCTCATATCATTATGTACAGTGATAGAGTGTGTTAATAGTTATACACAGGCTTACGAAATCCTCTATGCATCAAGTACCAAGAGCATCGATTTTCTATGCATTTGATTAGTGTGGTCAGATCAAGATATCCCCAACTATCTTGTCATATTCTTACACCAATGCCTAAGTGTACATATTTTAATTTCTAAATCGATTATTTATGATATTTGGTTCATTAAAATTGATAGTGTGCGATGCATAAGGTATATAACTATTATGTTTCTATTTCACAAGCTACAAAAAACATGGGGTGGAATTGAGGCTCCATTTTCTCATATTGTTGGATTGCATAATTTCGTTCAGTTTGATAATTTGTCTCCAAGAGATTTTTTCTAAAGGAGTATACATATTAAAAGGAATATGGGCATACAGTACAATATCAATTAATGGAGAATGCAGATAGTTGGGGGGTGCAGTCAAAAAACACCAAATAAGTTAAGGCAATTACTGTTTTAGAAAGCGGAAAAATTGTTGATCAATTGAATGCCGTTGCCTTCTATGTTTTATTGTGAAACCACCTTAAGTCTTTAAGGATATGAGAGTACCTGACAGTGTGTACCTGTGAATATTGATCGCATCCTTATAATAACATTATTTTGTTATGAGTTAACTCAGATTAGATTCAGTAAACACCTCCTTCTTCGCACCTTGAAAGAGACAACCGATTCAGTTTTAGCATCGGATATCGGTTTTAGAATATCTCTGAACAAATTAATAATAGAAGTTATTTATGAAACAATGTTCAGGGTGCCATAGCCAGTACAATGGAAGCCGAACCAAGAGGAAAGGAAGGACTAAGAATAGAAGATGCCCCACTTTCCAAGCTGGCCATAAATTTATAAGGATCCGAGGAAGGTCGCCCTTGGTTGGATTCGCTAAACATCTTCTTCTGACCAAATAATTAGAAGGCCATCGGCGTCTGTTTATTCCTTAATTGTATGCTTCTTCGGGAATTTTCATGGCGAATAGCATTCACTTCGGACAACCCCAATGATATAAGACATTCGAGGAGGCATAGAGATTCAAATTTAACTTTTTTGTAAAATTATATAAACGGAAACTATCTCAATCATGAAAATGGAAAATGACAGATAAAAAACTTAAAGAAAATAAAAGCATCGAAAGATTAATATCTATTCTTACTATTAATATTACATAAATAAGATAATCTAAATGATTCTTAAATTAAACTAAATCTAGATAATAAAGGATGATTCCTTTTAATAGGAGTTATCTATTATTATTTAAATTTTTCGTAAACAAAAATAGCAATTATTACAAATATTTATTTGAAAAATTATATAAATGCCATTGGGCACTTATTGTATTTGTGAAGTTCTTTTGAAAACTTCCCACAAAAGATTTAAGTGGAAGCGCGGGTGGAGAATCCTCTATTGAAGGTAGTAAACAGATAAATCAATAAATAAAAAAGGATGCGAACCAGAAGGATCGTTGCCGATACCACCAATCTTTGTTTACAAACCTCCGCCCATGGACCACCACCCAAACTCAAATCCACCAGATTACGCGATCCTCCTACCTAAGCTTCGTCTACCTGCTTCGCTTCCCAGTCGATACAGCGCCTATTAACATCTTAGGAATTCGTTCCTTACCAAGCCCAGCAGCTTTACTGGCCCATCTTAATCTTAATCTTGGCGACTTACTTGAATAATATTTACTGGGTGCATGGTCCGCAATTCCGCGTTAAGTAATATCCTATATTCCCCAGTGGTCTCATCCTTTTTTGGACCGAATATTCTACTTAGCACCTCATTTTCAAATACCTGAAGACGTTTTCCATCCTTTAGCGTTAGTGGCCAAACAGTAAACAGAAATAGATGTATTTATTAATTTGATTCTTTGAAGTTTTGATTTAAATTTCATGAAAATTAGAAATTCTTTGAAAATTTGATTTCGAAGACATGTGTGTAATAAGTAATTTGTTTATCTGGCCCTGATTCTCTGTCTTAAAAAATCCTCCTTAAGCCCAAACTTCTTGACTTTAGTTTGAGATATAATGTTATTGTATAAAAATTAAATAAACAATTATTCTACAATTTAATTTTGTTTTTAGGACCTGAGTAATAACTCCAACGATAAGATGATAAAAATTAAAGAAGAAAACTATATTCAGTCAACAGAGCAACAAGCACTTGGTAAGCACTATATTTAAATTAAATATTTGTTAATATTTTATAACTATGTTTATTCAATTTCTTTCTGAATTGATAAAATATAGTGACAGTTGCGAGTAAACTAAATAAATATAAAATACAAAATAAATTGGTATGAAATATTAATAATTATTGGTCTACATTTTTTTAATTAATTGAATTGTTAACAATATGAAATTTGGACATATTGTTTGGTTCTTTATATGAGATGTTATGTCTGAAAGTGGTATAAGTTCATTTGGTTCTAAAAATAATTTTTATTTGTTTAAACAATTTTAATCATTATTATTTCATAATAAAATTTAAAAGGTGTATGTATAGTGTTGAAAGTACCCTTCATTGCTAAGTGCTTAGTGGCGAAAATATAACGTTTATCCGTAATTTAAAAAAAATTCAAACCCTTAAATATCTTCTCGATGTATGAAAAAATGAAATTTAAATTAACTATAAAAATTTCATTGCTAAATTATGTTATTAGCTTTAAGTAATTCCATCAAAGAACTACTGTGAATCTTATTATAATTTTCAATTCAGTATTATGACCTCGAAGCAGTAGGTATTAATTATCTTTTCTAATCTTGTTAATATTCTGATACCGGGCCCTGTCTAACCGAAAACCAAAAATTATGATCCAATATATCGAACGATGCCATGAAGTCAATCTCTTAGTTATTAAAACTATGTATTTTTATTATAATTAATATTAATTATAACCTGCGCTCACTCAGGTTATAACTGATTGAGATTTTATATATTTATCTAAATCCTATATTTATATAAATTTTATATATTTATATAAATCTTACCTTTGACCTCACAATCCCTGATTAAATAAAGACAGAACTAGAGGAAGCAGTGGAGATGTTCACAAGAAGTATACAAGAAGCAGCGCGGTCACCATCAAAACCCCAATCTACCCACAGTATATTAGAGATCTGATCAGACCCAAGAGAAGAGCTCGTAAAATTTGGCAAACCAACAGACAACCTTCAGATAGACGGGCATTTAACAAACTAAATAATGAACTGAAATGCCAAATTAGCAAATTTAACTGGTCAAAATACGACAGTTACATTAAATCCCTTTCGACAGATGATGGAAGCATACCAAAAGACTCTTAAAACATCGTGAGATTTCAGCACCTCTTAGAAAGGAAGATGGCTCTTGGGCTGTTTCCGAGGAGGAAAAATCCGAGCTCTTTACCGACCATTTTTCTTCCGTATTTATCCCACTTACTGACTTCATAAACACAGAACAGGAAATCTTTGTAAATAACACACTTGACTTTCCATTACAACTAACATGCCACCTCCTTCATTCACTCCCGCAGAAGTAGCAGAAATAATTAAACACTTACCAAAAATAAAAGCCCCGGGCTATGGCTTAATCAGCATTTATAGGTGCTCCAGCAAATGTAACCTATTTCATTTCATACGAAAATCTACAACTCAATACTTACAAATACAGAATTCCGTATACAGTGGAAATACTATCTTGTAACCATAATTATAAAACAAGTAGAGAGATACCCTTCCTCGTACAGACCAATTAGTTTAATCTCCATTTGTTCTAAAATTTTTGAAAAATTACTTTATTCCCGATCATCAAAGTTACTGATAGACAAAAATATAATCTCTCATCATCAATTCGGTTTTCGAAAATCACACTTGACTAAATTATTTCTGGATGTCACCCAAGCAATCGACAAGGTCTGGCACTGGGGGCTTTTCTTTAAGCTCAAGATTGTACTACTATACACTTATCTAATTCTTAACTCATTCCTTGCAGACAGATTTTTCTCAGTCCGACAGGGCTCTGAGATATCTTCAAAAAGACCGATCTTAGCCGGCGTGCCTCAGGATCAATACAGGTACCGCTATTGTATATAACATATACACACGATATTCCACAAAATCCTGACATACTGACAGCAACCTATGCTGACGACACTGCCATAATCATCAAACATCAAGACGCGACGCAAGCCTCACTAAACTTACAGAAGTTGAATGAGTAGTGCAAATGATGGAAAATAAGACTGAACCACGAAAAGTCACAACACATCACTTTTGCTCTAAGACGGGAAACATGCCCTCCCATTTACATTAACAACTCACCTATCCCACAGACTGATTAAGTACAATATCTTGGACTAACGTTTGATATTAGAATGACATGAGATCCTCACGTTAAGATGAAACGCCAATCACTGAACCATAAGCTCCCTTGGAAGTGGAGGAATCATTGATGGGGCATTTTCAACAAGAGGAATGAACCTTGGATAGGATATTATTTACGAAGACCATGAAGGATGTAGGCTAATGAGTAAACCCGAGGTGGTTAGTTGAAAATCATAAAAAAGAAAATTCACTTATACAAAATAAATAGTTCAGTATTCCGTAATTTGTTGCCGCCGTAGTGGAAAGTCATTAATGGCTGCAATATTGTCAACCAGCATTACTAGACAAGCAAGTTTATTAACATTTAAATAATATCCGAGCATATAATTTCATTACTTCGATTAATCAAGGGGATGACTGTTCGAAAGAAATCAGAATACGATTAGGCAAGATTTACCTTTATGAAGATAAAGATAGAATTTTGCAGCAGAGAAATCCCCTTATGAGATGCTTCTCGGTGCTTTTTTACTGACTAGATATAGAATGACTAGATAAGGAAACAGATATTGAGATACAAAGAATACAGACGTTTAATATATGCTTGTAACGAAGGATTCACAAAATGCAATGTATGGACAGAGAAATGGTTACTATAAAGACACTCAAACTGCAAATCACACACCTGGGACATATAATTCGTGGAGATAAGTATAACTTGTTGGATTTGAAAGTGCAGCGAAAAATTCAGGAAATATAGATGAAGATGAAGAGAGAATATTGCTGCAGAGACCTCATGTTAGCCTTGAAAATAAGATTACTAAGATGCTATGTGTTCTCGGTTATTTCACTAAGGGGTAGTATGCTGGAACTTATAGAAAACAGAATGCATGCACTTGAGATGCGGTTGTGAAGAAGGATTCACACAAGAATGGAAAGATGAAGATTTGAAGGAAGAAGCAGCGCAGGAAGGAGTTGGCACATGTTTTCACAAGCCATTAAGAGTTTTCATAATATGTTTGTGGTTCAAGTACTCTCTACAAAACAGTTTTCCAAATCTGCCTTATCCGAAATACGATTAGCCTTGATGATTGCCGAACAAATATGGCATTTGAAGAAGAAGATATTTTAATTGATTCATAATCTTTTAAAAGTGCACATTCCTGGCACGAAAATGGTTGATAGTTTCCGTCTCGAACGTCAGTAAATCAATTAATATATGACATTATTTTATAAATATATAACTATAAACAACCAAGTTGTGCATTTTAATCCATTTCAACGCATAAAATTGATTTCTGTGACTAGAGTGCATAAATTACACGTTTATTTGCAGCCTGTCTTTGAGAAATAATGAGGGACTTCTTGGACCGTACGTTATCATCTATAAAGACGTACATTCAACTCGGTTTTGGATTTTATTCAGATAGCTACAAAATACAGCTGTCGTTCCGACACCATCCATCCTATTTCGTTGCTAGAATATAAAAAGCCATGTCGGCGAGCTCTAGCCTTCAGTTTTGGGAGGCATCCAAGTATGAAAAAGCCTTAGCCTCTCGTCATAACTTACCGCATTTTTTTTTTTATAGCGTTAGTTTTTTTTTCCTTTCGTTTAAAGTACGATTTTTTTTTGTGGCATTAAAAATATTTGTAAGCTTGCGGTATTAGCTTTCAAGAACGATTATGAACATTAGCTCTCTTGAGATATGTTATGGGGTGAGAGTAGACGGTGTTTTATTTGTATCCTTTTTCACAACAATATCATTCATCATGGGTCGTTATACTGTAATGGATTGGCTAATATAAGTTTGAAGTATTTTTATGCTTAACGGCTTAATGATTTATAATGCTGATTTGTGTTTCTTATCAATACTTTCATACTGTAGAAAAATATTCCACACTACTTTTCATAAACGTTTATACAAGACTGAAAGGTCAGGGGAATGCTCGCCATTTCAGGCTACTTCAACACTCACTTGATAAACGCTCCCAATCAATTACAAAAGACTCATATATATTAATATTATGTATAAGTACCTATTTGGACTTACGGAGGTTCCACTAAGCCATCGAATTCTTCTCGTATCCAATCCAATATCTTTCGTAAAATCCTTAAGGCTCCTTTTTTTCTTATGATTGAAGTCATCCATTAAGGCCTCAATGTCCCATTTGTTGCTGATTTGGCCCGTAGTTATCTGCCTTTACCTCATGCCATTATGTATTATTAATTATATTTACTTGTATTATAATAATAATTATCTGGGGACCAAGTTAAAATAGGTATAACGATACAAACCGCTTTGTTGAACTTTTAACAGCTCTTTTTCAACTGCTCAACGAATTGGTTTGCATTTCAAGTTTTTATTTTATTGCTTAATTATAATATTATTATACAAGTATTATTAACTTAACATTAGGCGTTGCTATTAACCGCTGTCAATAGTTTTATGATCAATACAATTTCAATGCTTCATGATCCTACTGTGAGTAAATTAGCTGTCGACGCTAAACAAGATTTTCGCAGCTTCACTATCCTCTCTATGAAATGAGATAGAACTAATCCAAATATAAGTTTTTCAATCCTCAAAAGTTCTTGAAAGCTTTTAATACGATCTGCGAATCCACACATCATAAAAGGTTTAAAGTTTAAGCCCTAGAAATCTCTTAGGGTACACACGAGATAATTGTCAGAGTTCCTTAAACTATAAAGTGGAAACACAAGCAATTTGTATATTTTGTATGGTCTTTGAAGTCTCATGAAAATACATGCACATGGAAATATTACGTTTCCATGTGTTATACGGTGCCATAATCATCATAAACCCTTAAAACATTTTTCTCTTTTGAGGTCGTTCTCAGGTCTAAAAACAAACATTGCTTATTCCAACCAAATTAATTTGAAAATCACAATATAACATTCATCATTTCGACATTCTTATTACTTTAAGTAAAATTGTCAAGAGTTTTTTTTTTTTTACTTTATATTTTAATATTATAACTGAAACTGTAAATATATCTCATAATATTTTTAATATTACTAACTTATTAGTTAAACGAAATCTTCACTATCTCCATATTATCGTAAGTAGCCTTTTTATACCGTTGCTGTCATTGGAGAGCTGGTGGTGATTTCACGAGCCGATAAATACACTTGGAAAACCCAATTATTCATGTGCTTATTTGGTGACAATTATCTATTCCTGATTTGAAATACTATTAGCTCATATTTTAATTTATTACTAGCTCACCTATATCATTATTTTTTTAAATATTCCTTTTTTGACATGTGTAATTCAGGAGTAATACCAATTGTTCCACTTCTTATTAAACTATTTAAGATGTTAAACCTTGTCTAATATTGCTGTAAGTAAAAGTTTTTTTATAGATCATAATTAATTAGTTAGGGGTCGGGATAATTCTGCGTGTAGAGCGCTTAGTTGTTGTGCTAGAGGTCTCGGGTTCAAATACGGCTATGGCAGATTAATTATCTATTAACAACCATGGATGTAACTTGTGAGGTATATATGCCCACTGAGATCTCACCCAGTCTCTAATACTAATCTAAGTTAATACTTATTATCTTGGGTTATGTAGTTTTAAAGTGTGATCAGCATGCTTACTTAATCACAAAGTTTTCCCAAATATCTATTGGAGAAATATGATGATCTCCATGATGATTTTAGTTCAGGCCTTGAACTAGAGCAGTGAACAATTTTCAGAGCTTGGGGTTTCAGGACTTTCGTAACAGTTGACCAAAGAAATGTATGTACCAAATAAATAGTATGTTTATTTTATTTGTAAAAACATTGCTTATTTTAGATTATAATACAGAATTGTTTAAACAACGATACTGTGATTAAAATGTTTTTCGTATTTTTAAGTGCCATATCCTCCCCACTCATTCAATGAAAACCTAGCTGACAATGCAGTCTCATTTAACCTAGGTCAGCAATAGCATTGAGTTTTCACTTTTTACAGGAAAGGATGCAAAAAAGAATCTTTTAACTAACTGAGATACATTTAATGTTGAGATAAAGAACCAACCAGATTTGAGAATGTTCATCTTCGTCTGTAGGTTATCAGCAGTTTTAAAAATCGTTAAAACCATCATTATGCTGCAATAATGATAAAAAAATATTAAACATTTACAATATGGAGTAGAGTGGACCACTGTTTCCATGGTATAATGACATTAGTATTTGTGAATGATAAATACTAAATACTTCTAGTTACAGCTTACTAAAGTAGATTTAATAGTTCTTTAATCTCTTATCAATATTGTAAAAAAATGGGGTGGAAGAAAAGCATAACAATCACACATAATACTGTTGACTGTATACCAATACTGTTGACCAATTAAAATTGGCTTGAGACGCTTGATCTCAATGTTTCTCATTCATATGTGCGAAAATCATGATGATAACGGTTTTTTACTATCACATTAAATGCACTATTCTAAAATGACTTTCTTATTATTTCAATTAATTAGTTAAAGCACCAAGTCACTTCATTATACATTCTTTGTATAATGGCACGACAGTTTATTCTGTCCCCAGCTTTGATATTCCCGACATAGATTTAAACCCCTCGGTATTGAGTTACAAGAGTCATCTTCAAATGCATCGGTCAGCATTCACCCAGTGACCTATTTCTTCAGCATTGTTCTTACATTTTTTTTTCCTTCATTCAACTTCAAATATTTGAATTATTTCTTTTTGAAATGTTTCTTCTTGTTTGATTGCTACTATAAAAATGTTTATAAGACGTGATAATACCGTATATACCTGCATTGTTATTCTAAAGGGACTTGGTCCAGTATGAATAAAGAATTTATTATTATTATTATTGTTATTATATATTTAATAAATTTTCGAAAAAATTTTCATACAAATAGCTTGCGGGAGCCAAAAAAATCAATAAGAACAGTATCTAATCTAAATTGAAAGTATATGCATGGTCCAAAATCATTAAAACTCTTACCGATCTCACCTCGTGTTTATTCTTCAAAATAAGTTAGTTATTAAATATTTTTATTTTTAAGAGAACAGTTAATGGGACAGGTTGGGACAGGAACAGTTAATTTTTCTGTTTTATCAAATAAATTATTTCGTTTTGTGCCAAAATAAGAAAATGTGAAATTTTGTAGAAGCGTTTGATTTTTCTTTTTTGTTTTAAAAAAAGATAATCTTTATTTTTTTTGTATTTATGATATATAAATAAATTTCAGGCAGTTTCACATTTAAAAAAGTGTAAATTTTAGATGATAAACATCAAAACAAATAAAATTGAATTTGAATTAAAAAATCAACTCGATGTATCCATATATTTCACATTTAACTCCGAAGCAAAATATTAATTCTTTTTAAGCCAATTAGCTGGAGTAAAAATTATAACTAAGACAATTTATTGTTATCTTTGTCATATCCTAATAAAATAAAATTACTAATATTTCAATTTGAAATGTTGAAGTAAGTTTTTGGTTTGGCTAAAAAAAAGTGTAAGTGTAATTAAACAGTTGGTAAAATTAATTGGAATAACAATTAAGAAGTGAGGCGTTCTAGATCAAAAGCTTATTACTCTAAATTTCAAAAACACTTTTTCACAGGTTCATTCATGCAATGCTTTATTCTCCCGAAACTTCAGGTTACTACGAAACTAAAATCATGATAAACAAGGCAGCAGTGCCTTGCTAGACAAAATTGGTTCACTAAACTATTATTACAATAAATAAAATGAATTTAGATAAAGTGGTATTTATAAAAATTAAAAAAAAAACCTGTACCACTACAACGCGTGAACGGGCCTGGAGTTTAGTACATGGAAGAGACTGTACTGTTTCATGGACAACGGTTCTGCAAGGAGGTGAGTTGTCCTAGGTCACGCTCAACCGCCAGAGTTTTCCCCCTTATTTGGGGTTCCCTATTTTTATTATATTTTATAGAGGCTGGGTGAGCCCCAGGAGGGTCCTAGATCCAATATGATCAATCTCCCGTTGCAAAAAGACTAAATAAAAGTACTGCCTGCAGCGGGATTTGAACCACCAATTGAGGCATGGCAACTCAGTGCTCCGCTCCCTAAAGTGGTATTTATAAGTTATGATAAACATCAACTTATACTGCAAATCCAGCGTATCCTATCTGAAATTGGATTGATTCTTCTTGCTGATAATTTAGTATTTATAAGTATAATTTTAATTATATTTATGATTATTTTATTTCAAAATATTTTTATGTATTTCCCTCTCTGCCTGTTGTTGGCATGCTGTCAAGAATTAAATGAATCATTTTGAGACCCCAGGATATTCAGAACTAAAGGAAAAATAATTAATCATAAAATTTCCGAACAATTAAAAAAAGATTTCTCCTATCCATTCAACAACTCAAAAAGGGATATAAATTATAAATGAAGTAGAAAAAATCCCCAAAACAAAGTTGTTTGTGGAGCGTCTTGGAACAATGTTTCAGTCTCTGTTTCATTAGTCTAGTTAGACTGTTGGTGTGAGATGTGCTGAATTTAGCCTTATTTTATGTGATTTTAATTTGCTTGTGTCCTGCCGGAATAGTTTTTGTTCCTTTATTTTGGAAAGTTTTTCTATTGCATCCTATTAATTTTTTTTTCTGAATACAAAAAACTAATAACGATAGTTAGTATGAACTTCCTTTTAGTGGGGATCTTTCAACACCTATAGAGTTGCAGAGGAAGGAATAACAATTACGACCCAGCTGAAGTCCTATCACACTACCTCCATAGAGCCCTCGGCTGGCATGGAATCCTGATTTGGCAGGACCAGTACTCTTTGCCTGGCTGTGGGAAGGCCGAGCGCTGGAGCCGCAGTGTCTCGCAGATGTGCCCTCGACTAAGTGGAGAGCTGTGTACTCCAGCAGGTGGCCCGTCGTCTCCGTTCTTGTCTCCTTTCCAGATTCTCTATAATTTTCCAAGTCCAAAACGAATGTGCATAAGCTTCAACCTGGTCTGCCCATTCCCACAACCTCCATAACCCATCTCTTTCATCTGATAATTCCATAGGAAATGTTTGTTTTCAAAAGAGAGGTTATTTAATAACACAACTTTACATTTTTATTAAAATTATTTACTACAAGTTTCTATATATTTTTTACACCTTGATATCAAATGTTAAAACTGAAAAATTCAGGGTTTTGTGATGAAATAAACTCTGAAAGTGTGTATTTGACTTGAAAATCATTTTCAAATATTTTACCCTTAATGGAAGTCATCCAAATTACTGAACAGATGGAAATCTGTTGGAGATAAGTTTGGCGAATAAGGCGGATGTTACAGGACTTAGTAACTCAGGTCGTTTAGCTTCTTCACTGTCTGTTGTGTAAGACTACAGGTTCCTTCCGATTAACCAATGCACATTGTTTTTTGATGATTTCTTTGTTTCATATGTCACCATTCCTGAAGTACGTCGTGGATGTGATGGTCTACAAATAGAATGAAGAATTTAATTAATTGTTTATTTATCAATTAATCTGTGTCACCAACTGAAAATTTCTTAATCAACGGCAAATGGTTCGTTCGTAACAACACCCTTCCCACGGTGGTAATGTTTCTTGGAGTTTTGGCTGCCGAATGCCCCAAGAAAACAAAAAATTACACGAAGATCGAGTGTTTCAGTGGTCGTATTTTATGGCATACCTAACTACGTGTGATAAATTGTAACGATAGTAAAAAAGAGAGTATTAATAACAGCTCATTAAAATCTGTAAACATAAACATTTGAATTTTAAATAATAACAAACATTTCTTAAGAAACGACCCATACCATCATTATATCCACACCATAACATTTTTAATTAGTGAATAATCATCCGGCCAAGCAGCTTACCTATTTAGTCCATTGAGGTGTTGAGAGTCTTGTGTTATTCCTTGTAAATCTGTCAAACGTCATAGGATTATACTTTTAAGCACTTGTAAATTATTCGTAATCTAACGCCAAATTTTTAATATTTCTAGTAGACAGATAGTGTTGCTACCTGGCCAAAATCATTCGTCTCCGTAAACTGTGCAGTGAGTGCTTTTAATCATTAGAGACTCCAGATATAAGAAACTATTTACAATCCAAAGTGTAACTTCTGAACTTAATAGCGTTTCATTTGAGGCAGGAGTATTGCCGCAACAAAGTAGTATTTGCCAATGCAATAAAAGGGCAGAATGATATACTAATATTTATTTTGGCCTATTTATTTTTTATTTACGAAGAAATAATCTACACAGAATTACTGTATAGACTTCAATATCAACATCAGGTATCAAGATCGATTCCCCGACTTATGCCTAGGATAGGAATGACAAGAAAGAAATGCAATGGAAAAAAGTTATATTATAAAATTAGTAATGAGAAATAACTAGATTGAAAAAAATCCAAAAGATATGATAATAAAATTACTTTAAAAAAAAAATTACAAAATAGAAAGAATGTCATATTATTGGTGAATGATGCAATGAGTTTTAAATATGTTACTATTAAAATGAATATGTAGCTAAGATTATATTAAATAGCATATATTTAATGTCTAATTCTATAATTCCTATAATTTCCAACAACATCCTGCTATTTTTTTTTTTTTTTTGGCACTGCTCAGTTATTCTGTTTCGTTTTATTCCCATTCTTAATGATGATCTAAAAATTAGGCCGAACCTTGGCACAAATAAAATAAGTTATACTTATTTTGTGTATAATTTATTGACTGCACCCCTAGACCCCGTTTAAACATTTCTAATGATATATCCAATCAACAATTTTCAAATCAATATAAATTAGTTTAAATAATAAATTGGGACAACGTATATTTAATATCTTTCCAATACTGGTGCCGAATTTATGGAAAAAGTACATTAAAAATATTTGTTTTCTCAACCATACGGTTAATGTGTTCGCGATGTCTTACATGCTTGATCAGCTGTAGCCATGCGCTATCGAAGCCGGTACCTTGAGGTCAGACGCAAGGAAGTCAGACAGAAGAGAAAGAAAAGAAATAAAAACAGAGAGGAGAAAAGAAAAAGACAGGAGGAAAGAGAGCTGACGACAGCAAAGCCAGCCGGCCAGGGCGCTGGCGATCCTCGGCTCCTAACGCCGCTTCATCTGTCGGGTCTATCGCTACGTGAGCCTATCGTCAATTCTACGTCTTGGTCAGGTTTATCTCAGTTCTTGACCCAACTCCGATGTCCTGGTCACTGACCTGCGCAATCAGCTGATTCCATCCCAAGCAAAAGAGCAATTATGATTATTTACTATTAAATCGGCAGGCCCGATGAAAAACTGGTTTGGTCGAATTTTCTCCAAAATGAGTGTCTTGTACTTAAGAAAGCGAGATCATGTTATCATAGCAGTTTTTGTCTTTGAATGTAATTATAATATAAGCAATAATTCCTTTTCAAACCTTTGCCAGACTTAGCTCCTTATTCACTAAGAAAATATCTCGATTCCGTTTCCATAAGTACAAGAAATTCATTTTGTTGGAATTCGACTTTCGATTTTAAAGGAAAAAGATAGCCCACTAGGTTCTCTTAAAAAACGATTTGACTTCTACTAATGCATCCTCTAAGACTGAGAGATTTCCCGTCAACAATTTTTGCGCGGATCATTATGATTATATACTATTAAATCTGCAGCCCTGGTGGATAAGTGGTTTAGTCAAACATTGCCCAGAGAGAGATAAGTGTTGTTGAGGGAAGCGGAATTTTGTAATTTTAATAGTTTTTGGCTTGATAATTATTTGTATTACAAACAATAACTCCGTTTCAAACCAATGCCTGACTTAGCCCCCTAAGCACAAGAAACTCATTTTGTAGAAAATTCGATTTAGCGCCTCAGAGAACGAGGTTGTAGGTATATAGTGTGATTTAAAGTGGAAAAAATAAAACCGAGTAGGTTCCCCTAAACAACGATTTGATTCCTTCGAATGCATTCTTTAAGGCAGAGGGATCTTCCTTCATCAATTTTTTTGCGGATTTCTTCAAACCATTTCTTCCCATATTCAACTCAACTTCTACAAGCATGATTACAAATATCGACTTCAACCACAAAAGCAAAAAGCTACAGAATTTGCAATTGCATTCTAGAACAACATTTTAAAATTATATTTGTGCCGCGGAGGTATAGAACATCTTTTCCACAAAATACGTAATAATTTAGGTAAGTTGCCATGAATACATAATATGATGAATACTTCCAATTACATATCGATGTCAATAACAATGTGAACAATGTTCTTTAATCTGTTCTTGTAAGTATGGAAGAATTAATTTTAATATTTTTATTTCAAAAGAAAAGATATGTCCAGAACCGGGATTCGAACCCGGGTTGTACATGTCTGTAGTGTGGTGCTCTCCCAACTGAGCTAACCTGGCTAGCATCTCGGTCAGACACATCCTTTATTTTCACTGATCCCATATCCCCGTGTTCACGCAATTTGCGATGAATACAGGGGGAAGTCTGACCGAGTTCAGTTGGGAGAGCACCACGCTAGAGACGTGGGCGACCCGGGTTCGAATCCCGGTCCTGGACCTATATTTTCTTTTCAAATAAAAATATTTAAAATTATAACAATTAATAAAAAATAAAATAAATAAATAATTAAAATATGTATGTATATACTTATTAAACATAAAAAATTGATCATTCCATTTTATGAAGATTATAACCTGGGCTATATAATTAATTATTAACAAAGTTTCATAGAAAAAACGATTTTTCGTTTGGCAGTAATTTCTGATTTCAGATACAACAGATCAATTTATAAATAGCGTAAGGGGTATTTCTAAAAATTGTAGCATACATGTAAAAGAAAAGAAAAATAAATATTTAGCGCTGGACCGATTTCATAGTAAGAAAAGTAGATGGAATTTTTTTTTTTTAAATCTACTATGTTATATCTTCAAGGAAAAGAGATTAACACATTACATGCTTTAGGGGAAATTGACCATAATCCATATCAACATCCATTTAACGTCATTCATCCATTTACGAGGGGTGATCAAAAAGTTCCAGGACTGATTTTTTATTAATTTATTTAAAAAATCTACAGGCTATTGGACGTCGTCCCCTTCAAAGTACTCTCCTTGAAGCTATACATTTTTCCCAACGATGTTTCCACTGTGTGAAGGACTTTGAGAAATCATCTTGTGAAATGGTGTGTAGCTGCTCCAGCGATTTTTTTTAATGTCATCTACGGACTCAAATCTCTTTCCCTTCATGGGTCTCTTAAGTGTTGGAAACAAGAAAAAGTCTGCAGGGGCAAGGTCAGGTGAATATGGAGGCTGGGGAATGACCGTCATTCCATTTTTGGTGCAGTAGTCGCGAATGAGCAGTGCGGAATGAACAGGCGCATTGTCATGATGCAGCACCCACTCACCGCTCCGCCACAACTCTGGTCTCTTCCTCCTTATTGCCTCGCGCAAATTTCTCAGGGTTTGAAGATAACGAAAGCGGTTAATGGTCTCACCTCGTGGAAGAAATTCATGGTAAACAACACCCTTCCAGTCGAAAAAAACAGTAAGCATGACCTTGACGTTTGATTTGACCTGACGTGCTTTTTTGGGGGTTGGGGAGGATTTTGTCTTCCATTGTGATGACTGGACCTTCGTTTCCACGTCGTAGCCATAAACCCACGTTTCATCTCCAGTAATGACTTGTTTTAAGAAGTTTTCATTGGCATTTGCCATTTCAAGAAGTTCCTGACAAACTTGAACTCTGTGTTCTTTCTGCTGCTCAGTCAACAGTCTCGGAACAAACTTTGCAGCCACCCTTCTCATCTGCAAATTTTCTGTTAAAATCTGTTGACACGAACCAAATGAAATGTTCAATTCTTCAGCCATCTCACGAATGGTTAGTCGACTATTAGAACGCACGAGATTGTTCAATCTTGCAACATGATCGTCGTCAGTCGAAGTTGATGGGCGCCCTGAACGAGAATCATCTTCACACGATGTCCGGCCTTCCTTGAACCTTTTGTACCACTCATGACACCTTGACCGACTCAGACATTCATCACCGAAAGCCACTTGCAACATTTGAAAAGTTTCAGTAAACATTTTACCCAACTTCACACAAAACTTTACGCAAACGCGTTGCTCTTCCTTTACATTCATTTCACAAAATCGGCGAACACAAAAAACTTTTTTTTACGAAAACAGCAGTAACTTTGCAATGAAGAAGGTTATCAACAAACTGAATAAACAGCTGAGCTCAGGAAGAGTCACGCTAAACAATGCTGCCAACCGCACTGCTCTATGACACTCCATTGCCGCGCAATCTCAACAGTCCTGGAACTTTTTGATCA
Organism: Arma custos; assembly: GCA_037127475.1. Taxonomy (NCBI): domain Eukaryota; kingdom Metazoa; phylum Arthropoda; class Insecta; order Hemiptera; family Pentatomidae; genus Arma; species Arma custos. The sequence continues at coordinate 83,520,413 of CM073764.1, read as the reverse complement.
CCTCTCGAATACTTATACGGCTTATCTTACGATAGTACAGCGGGAATCCTAATTTTTTACTATTCAGGTATCATTAGGATAGTAATCTTTAACAAGTACCTGACACCGGAAGGGCTCAGGCCTCCATATTAAGTGCCCTACAAAGGACAGCATAACCAAATACTTTTCACTCCCATTAAGTTTTAAGGCCACCTAACGGGCTAATAACACATCGTATTGGGGATAGGAGATTGTAATGCTTACCACTAAGCTACCAGTGATCTCAAATATATTTTCTTTCATCATTATTTATTTTATGGATTTACATGTTATAATTACCCCTACAATCTTCCTGCATAGTAGCGGTATAACAATTTATGATTTATTATTATTTTTGATCCTTTTATTGCTTTAATGCTGGACTGATCGCGGAGGTCCTGTAGGCATGCCATACCCCCCTGGATAAGGTAGAGCAGATCGAATTAGATCCACTGCAATGGGTCCATTAGCTAGCACGCGACCTTTGTTATTACACCTACTCCGCTCCCCTACTTAACTCCTGTACGTCAAGTTTTTTGTATTCTTTTAGTATATCTCTCTTTCTTTCTTTCTCTTTCCTTTTTTCTCTCCCCCCTATATATATATATATATATATATATATACACAAACATGTATAGTATATAGACACACACAGGCACACATATATATAGACATGAGTGGAATTAAGTGTACTGAGTTAAGACCCGGCTGGGACTGATACATTTTTTATTCTGTTAAAAAAACTGTACCGCTACAACTCATGAAGTTTCTTGGTTCATTACATGATAGAGACTGTATTGTTTCTAGGACAACGGTTGTGAAAGTAGGAGATTTTTCAGAGTTCACGCTCAACCGCTAGGGTTTTCCACATTTTATAGAAGCTCGGTGAGCCCCAGGAGGGGGCATCCGGATCTGTTAACAGATTAAACAATTTATCTTTCACAGCCGGATTACCGGCACAACAACTCAGTTTTACTGTTCCCAGCCATAAATTATTCATTGTGTGAAAATGTAGATGTGTAGCTTGATCTCGAACAAATCACCTCTCTGCACTACAGTTGACTTAGAAGAGTATAGTCTTCACTTCATACTTTCACTTCTACACCCATAGGCAATTGTGATACAGGTTTTGAAGTATTTTCGGTTGGCTCAACAAATAAATATGTGATTATATATAGGCATACGATGTGGTCTTTTTGCATATCTGTTTGTTGGGAGGTTGATGGTAGCCTGGAGTTGCAATCAACCGCATACTACTGACCATGGATTTCATGTCTTATGCAAGCGCATTATATATGGCTCCATTACCAGTTTCGATCAGACATTTCAGATTTTTCTTTTACTGGATATTACTTATGAATCTTAAAACAAAAATCCTATAAATCTGGTGTGCCCGACACAAAATGAGACTTTTAGTATTCATTGAATGCAATAATTGAATTGTAAGGATTAACGATTTATGTACTTGAATTAATGAAGCATTTGTTCCTTTTTAAAAATTAATCTCCATTTTTTGTTAGTTTAAACGTGTATCATGCACCAAATTCTGACAGTTATACATTAAACAAAAATTTTACATATACGTATACATATTTAATTAAATAGTATAAATTAATATCAGGCAATAAACAGCGAATTTTGCAAAAACTCAATTCGAACCATTTGTATAGTTTACAGAATAAAATTTTATTAAATTAAAACATATAATAAATATTGTATTACAATAGTATTTTAATTAAACATATATAATTCATAAGTTTTCAATATTTCATACTGGAGCAAAACATTAATTATTTCTATGCTAATTAGCTAGGGTAAAAATTATGAAAATGGTACGGTAAAAATTATTATGATCATTTAGTCCAAATTATTTAATTAAGATTAAATTATTTAAATAGTAATTTATAAAATTCGATGAATTTAATTACTATTATGATAGAAGAAATTTAAATAAATGATGATTAGAATAAATTTAAATAATTGATGGAAAATTTGTGTCCATATAAGCATAACGTTCATCCATATTATACTATTTTTTTCATTTTTATGGGCTTGAGGTTATTAGTTACGGACGTTATGCTAATACAGATGGAATACTGCCGTTACTTCGGCTTATTATAAACATGATATAGTGAAATAAAGTAATATTTCACAAGTTCAAAGTGTCACAATCCAGGAAAAAAGTTCAGAGCTGACACAGCACGACCCACTGACACCAATGGCGGTGTTGCAATTAGCATTCCATAAAATATTACGTTTCATTATAGTGCTCAATTTTTAAGATTAATTTATGCTCATTTAAATTACAAAGCTAGAAAGATCCATGGATCGTGAAAGATCCATTGCTATTTAGTACCTTCATAAAAAAGCACATAATAAATAATAAAGTGTTTTAAAATTACAATATTGAATAATAATAATTGACCTCATATAATTATAATAATTAAATGATTATAATAAAATTGTGAAATTGGAAAGTCTGGAAAAATCAGCTTTGCTTTGTTCGAATTTCCAATTGAAGCTAGTGATATGAGCAATGTTGTATTTATTGTATACATATTGTTATGTTTTTTGTATAAATAACCCAAATATACAAATAGAAAATAATGAATAAAATATGAGTATAAAAATAAAGGAAATTATTGATTTCGGTACAAAATCCGTATATGCATACATTTATATTTTATTATTTATGGTTCTTTTTGAATATTTAATTTTTTATTTTTATTTTGAAGAAAAAAGATCATCTCTTGGCCGGGATTCGAACCAGGGTCGCGGGCGCGGGCTCATAATCTTTTCTCTTCATAATAAAAAAATAAGAAAAGACATAATCTTTTCTCTTCAAAATAAAAAAAAAAAAAATATATATATATATATATATATATATATATATATATATATATATATGTGTGTGTGTATAAAATAAAATAAAAATCCGTAAAGCACAAATTTGACAAAATTCAAATAAATTATCACTCAGATTTAAATAAATTAAAATATTAAATTTTGTTTTCATGGAAATGCCATTCTTTTAACGTAATTTTGAAGTGTTCGTTATGAAGTATATACTGCTATTTTATTTTTAAAAATTCAAGATTGCAGTGTCTTTGGTGAAGAAAAACTCAGATAAGGTTATAAGTATGGAAAACTATGAGTATTATTGAGCAGGAAATAACCAATAAGCAAAAAATAACATAAAACCAAAGAAGCCACTTTAAAAAGCAAGATTGATATTTAATTAAAGAAATATTAGATTGCAGGGGGGTAGGACGAATATGTAACCTTGGTGTAGTACAAAAGGAATACACAGATAAAGCTATAAGTATAGAAAGCTATAAGTATTATTGTGCAGGAAATGACCAATAGGCATACAATAAAAAACAATAAAGTCCCTTTAAAAAGGAAAAATGCCCATTTCAAAAATTACAGTAAACGGGAAAAAATATTCAATTTCAAATTGAATTCGACTGAAGATTGAACCAAGAATGTATTTTGAGAAAGAAAGAAAAAATACAATGTAACACTACAATAAAAATATTATACAACTGCTAAATGCAATACAACATTTGGAATTAGCAGTGATTTGAATAATTCTGCAACTAGAACAATAATATTATGTACATATACTAGCTGCCCCGGCTAACATTGTTCTGCCTTATTTCCCCAAAACAAAGGGCTTCCAAATTTTCTCCAACCATTATAATGGCAACTGCATTGATAGTTGGTGCATTGAAACATCTCGCATGTTCTTCTCCTGCAGGAGTTTTATCAGCTCTGATTACAATTTTATGATTACCAGATGGCATAAGACCCAGTACAGTTTTAAACAATGTAATCTATTGATTGTGTCGATGAAACAAAGTTTGAAATTGTTGTACAATAGACCTTCTCACGTAACTGCACAAAGCTGATCAATTTCTTCTGTTGTATTGCCCATTTATTTCATTTGCAGGAATTTATAGTCGCCATCTGTCACCGGCAACAGGGAATCTGCTTTATGATATATTTGGCCTTGAATCTGGAAATTAAACAGAAAAGTTTTATTCTTACACAATAACTTAAAAAGGAAATAAACAAATACCTTATAAGTTGGTATGAAATTGTCGCGAAGTATATTTGTTGCCCCAAAAGAAATCAGTTAGAAGCAGTTGTTATATTTTTGTATGTTTGTAAGGAAAGGTATGGAAACCGTTCCAGTTTCTGAGACCAATGAGTACAATGGCTTTGGTGGCGGAACCAATATTTATGTAGATAATGACACGCAAACCTTAATAAACTTTTACTAACTACTAACGCGCCTTTGTTTTGCTTTGATTGACGTCAAATGTTTGACAGCTTGGAACAGAGTGGTTTGTATGGGAAAAGAAAAGTGTTTTTTATTAGTATTTCCCTCGTCATTTTACGCCTTTTATCTCCATAAGAACCTTCTTTGTGCCTTAAAAAAATATGAAAGAAAATTTAGCCTAATTGGTCGAGCCGGTCTCGAGTTTTGCGCTTAGCAACTCATACATATATATATATACATACTTCGCGTGTACTTAGAGCATGTTGCTCTATGTACTTCATTGATGCCATGTCAACGAAGATACTACTTTACGACTTTGAACTTGACACCAGGCAACCTTCGTGACAGCTTCTGGCCTGAGCTTACACGACACAACCATGCTAAGCTTCGTACAATAGGCCTGAACAACACAAGCATATGTTCTATTTGCAAGGAAGTATGTTTATGTTTGTTCACACTGCATGTTTAACCAGATTCAAAACCCTACAGCTATTAGGGTGATCTAAATGAAAATATCTAGAACAGGGGAGGCCAAGCCAAATAATCTTCCAGCCCACTTTGGAAGTTCTTCATAACTCCGCCAGCCGCATATAACATTATATAGATATTATGTACTTATATATTGATTTAGACCCACTATGGACTTCTTAGAGAGAAAAATTGAAACATAATGAGTTATAATTGTTATTTATTATTATTCTCCCATGTATACATAGATAATATAATTATAATGACACTAAACTCATATTGTAGTAATTTTATCATATTTTTTCTAGTAATTTTAACAGCTAATTTTTGAATTCATAGATGCACTAACAATATATTTTATTAATACATTGGTTTTTACAATTTTTTTTTTGTAAATGTGAGATGAATATCGTGTTTTAAAAATGTCGGTCTCGAAGTCGGCCAAATATTCAGCAAAGATAATATATTCGCTATCAAAACAAGAAGTTACTATATTTATAGTAATCATGGTGAATACATGGATTCGTTAATTAGTACGAAAAACTAATGTCATGAAATAATTAATTGTTTTCAGTTGTTTTCCTGTTATGAAAGTAAAGTAATGTAATGTCAGCATTTTTTTTAATTGTCGAAATACAGAATGTTACATCACTTTTCTATAAATCAGTTTGTCTGTGACACTTTTCTCTTATATTATATCTTGTTCATACTATTTGTTTAGGCATGGAAAATATTTAATTGCCTGGAGTAAAATAACAGTGTTTGATTGTTTTTTTGTTTACCTTCAGTTAGATAAAAATATAGAAGATACTTTTAACAAAGCAAATAATAAATCCGTATTAATAAATTAATAAAAGAAAAAATAAAATACATTTTTATTGGACAAAATGTTGCTAAATTTAAATTATGTGTATAACGGAGTGAACATGTTGCTTATTTACCTCTTTATAGCCTGTTGAAGAAAATTGTCTGTGAGGAGGGGAATGAATTAATTTCATAAATAGTTAAGGGCTGAATTGACAAAATACAAACATATTTAAAAATTAAATAATTGGAATAGAAAAAATATAATTAAAAAAATAATATATACAAATGAAACTATTGGAGTAAACCGGATAAAAAGTTTAAATAATTTAAATTATAAACTAAAATAATAGTAATATTTTAAATGTTGAGAAGTTTTTTAAACTCAGAGAGTTGCATTTGAGCCTTGGAGGTGGTGGGATGTTTCTTAGGTGCATTATTCATGTTTTGTTTTGTTGTTGTTCTCTTTCTACCCTGAAGATGCCTGAATAGACGAAATATTGGACAGATAATTTCAATTTCTGTTTTAGTTTGGAGACTTAAGGGCTTTTCGTTGGAATTTTTCCACGATCTTAACATTTATGTAAGGTCTCTTTTTACTTTTCAATATTATTATATATTTATTATTATTTAAGAATTAATTGAATTTGCATAGCACGAGCTTAGACCTTGAACATCCGATTTTTTGTTTACAGCGCGATTTTTATACTTCTTTATAGTATCATTTCCTTTATATTCCGCTTGAAACTATTTTTCTTTTGGTGCATTATTTTATGTTTGTCAACTGAAACTGAAACTCGAGAACCAATTATTGTTATCAATTATCCTTGAAAGTATTAGTGGATCTAATTTAATAAATTGATTAAATGATATTAGGAATGATATTACTATATTGTCACAATTAAGTAATATCATTCCTTAAAAGTATAATGACAACTTAAATAACACTAAGCTCACTTGTTGCTCGAAGTACCCCTCACCCTCCAGAGATACTCGCACATTCAGCTAACTCCCGTATCAGGTTACATCCATTAGCATCCGGAGCTAAACATTATAATTAGACCTGACTTCTTGGAGGATCTCGTTTCAGTCGGTTAGCAACCTCTGCAGGGGGGAGGTCGGCGAAATGTTTTAGTGGGGTTTAACCCTACATCCATGAGGAAGTAAGGACCTTATGTATAGGGGAGCTATGGAATATATCCATCAATATCCATACAATTTTGTAATCAGCATCAATCAGCGTAAACAGCGGTTTCATTGGATTATATCGTCTATTTAACCTCAGCTTAAAGAACATTGAGGGAGCGGAGATATTCAGTGGTAAAGTATTGAGTTACCATGCCCCGAAGCTCCTGGGTTGAAATCCCGCTCGCTGGCAGGAATTGTATAATCTGTTATCGAACGGACGTGGAGCCAATTGGGTCCTCCTGGGATTCACCCAGCCTCTTTAAACTTGGTGCCTAATATAAGGGGGGGAATCAGGCGGTTGAGCGTGATCTAAGGCTCCATGAAACGGTACAATCTTTTCCTTGTACTGAACCACACAGACCCTTCAAGTGTGGGGCTTACGCAAAAAATCTCATTTACAGACCATTAAAATTGTTCAGTAAAAATTCGTTCTCCATATTACTCATTAACCCTTTTACATAATTAATAACTAATTACCTAAAGGCCTGAACATGTCTGGAACGTCTTTGGAGCATTAGCCATAAAATAACGTAACAGAAGAGCTAATGCGCAAAATGAGACATAAAATTATTATGACATAAATGAAAAAAAATCCTTAACAACAAGGCTTTTAAGTCGTTAAAAATGTCGGTGACATCTTAAATAAAAATAATTTAAAGCGTGATTTTTTTCATTTATGCCACAACAATATTAAACTTGAAAATAAAAAATCCTATGTTTACAAAGGTCCTTTTATTTTCTGTTGCGCTGAAAACTTAATAATAATAATAGTACTCGTAAATAAATATCCATTGTGAAGTTATAAAATTACCATTTGGTACGTATTGTATTTGTGCTCTTCTTTTGAAAACCTTCCATAAATTATTCACGTGGAAGTTTGTATGGAGAAACCTCCCATTGAAGGCACTCCTGACGTGTTTCATCTCTCTGTCGTAGGTCCCTTCTCCAGAGACGTCTGTAGTAATGTTTGTATTAGTAAGGTTGCGTGTCCAGCAAGTGAGTCATGAAAGTTTTTGAATAAAAACATAATGATTATAATGAAGAAATTTATTGAGTTAGTTGTCAGCTAAAGCACATGTAATAATAATGTTTAATTTAAATATTAATTATTTATGTTTATGTTTTAGGTTATGAGCTGAAAGAAATAGAAGATGACAAGAGCTGTTACAGCCAAGAACTACTTCCTAGTGGGAACAACGTAACCACTACCACATTCAGTCCTTCCAAAGAAAAACAGAAGTTAGTCTCTAAAAATGCCAAAATGCAATACTAAATATTATTTCAATTAATTTATAATTCGATATTCACTCAAGCAGCTAAGCTTATATTTAACATTATTTTCGGTTATTATTGGATTATTTTTATGTGGAAATTTGTATTGCAATGTTGAGCACTTTTGATAGGTGGAGTTCACGTCACCAACATAACATGCTCGTGACGTGTTGTGCGAGGGGAGCCTTGTTTTAATACACTTTAGTTAAAGTTTACAATTTGATTGATTTAGGAATAATAATATTTAACTAAAACGTGGTTTAATGTTTGTACAATTCATACTAATAATAACTTAGACAAGAAAATAGTTGACTGGAAGATCTAATGAAGGATACAATTAGTCTGGGGGTGCAGTCAATAATAACGCCATATAAGCAAAACTTATTTATTAGTATTGCCAACGTTATTGTTATCACCTTTATTGCATATATTATTAGGCATTATCACTTTTCTGTACACATATTATGTCATTGTTTTTAATTCATATATATCCTTAATTGTCTGTACATCGCTAATTTTCTATAAATCTATATGTTATTATATTATTTCTTGCAGTACTGCAATGTTTTTAAAAGTGTTATTTTTGTTTTTCTTTCTTAGCCCAGAAGATGGTCTACAACGTAGACCGAAACGTCGGCACTAGTAATAAATAAGTTTTACTTATTTGGTGTTATTATTGACTGCACGCCCAGACTAATTGTATCATTCATAATAATAACTTAAAACATCAATAACCAATTAAATTGTTTGTTTCCCCTGAAAGATTTTATTTTTCATAATTAAACGTTTTGTTTCAAGTTGCTAATTGCTGCAAATACACATGGATTCGAATGATATAAATAATATAATATACTAAATGTGGTAATTTCTAGTATTAAGATAAGCCATTGATAAGCAGTTAAAGTAATTCTCACCACGTTGTTGCCACGAGGCTAGTTTTTTGTTATATTTATATATTATATGAACTTGTAATAATATTATTTAATAAAAATTATATTGCGTGAATCAATAGATCACCTCAAAAACGCAACTCTAAATATTATTTCAATTAAGTTGTATTGACATTTTGTATAGAGCTTGTGCATTCCATCAAATGTTTTTGCTTGATAAACAAAATACTTAAAAATGAATATAAATATTGCTCTGAGTGCCAATAGATCTGAAAACCAGACTAATGTTAATAATTTTAGTGTAAAAATTATTAAATTTAAATAATTCAGTCTACGATTGATCCTGAGATTCAAAAAAGAACACTTTTATTTCTAATATTAATAATAAATATTTATTGACAGAAATTATACATATTCAGTTTGGCACATTTTGTAAATTTGATCTTGTTTCGAAAACCTCCCCTAAGGGATTCACGTGGAAGCGTGTTTCGTCTCATAGTAGTAGATCCCTGCTCAGTCTCCTTGTCGGATTCTACAGACATTTCTAAGTTTTGGGCTTTCATTCCTGTCGGCAGTCCTCATGGCTGCCTATTTAATAATTTTCTTTTGTTGATTTCGTTTTGTTATATGATATTATTAGCGCTGCTGTAACAATACTACTAATTGCATTGTTTACAGTGAGTCGGTCTGTAGTTCCAGCTTGACCAAGCCGCCCTTCTCCTACGTGGCGTTGATCACGATGGCCATTGAGTCGACGCCGAACAAGAGGGCTACCCTGGCCGAAATCTACGAGTACATTATCAGGAAGTTCCCCTTCTACGAGGCCAACAAGAAGGGCTGGCAGAACTCCATCAGGCACAACCTCAGCCTCAACGAGTGCTTCGTCAAGGTCCCGCGAGATGGAGGCGGAGAGAGGAAGGGGAACTACTGGACCATAGGTAAGTCTAGAATGGTTTTCCAACCTCTAGAAACAAAAGAAGTTCCTTTTATTAGCTTCGCCTAAACATATGTATGTAGCGGAATCATTGAGGTCGATTTCCGGCCGCTTAAAACATTGAGACATTGCACACTTCTCAAGGACCGATAACAATACAATAATTAAATAAGATTGTATCATTAACCTGACCACGATCTTTCGTATTAGCTATTGTTCATTCATGAAGACACGGTTATGTCTTGCGCCAAGTACTAAGCGTGTAAAGCCAGCAAAAATAAGAAGTAGAAAATAAATAATAGGTATTTAAAAAAAACAAAAAAATTCGCTTGAATAGGAAACAAAACTATAAAGTAATGAATATGTTTTTATTTTTATATATATTTTTTAAAACCTGTACCTCTACAACCCATGAAGGTCTGGGGTTCAGTACATGGTAGAGACTGTACTGTTTCATGGACAACGGTTCTGCAAGGAGGTGACTTGTCCTAGGTCACGCTCAACCGCCAGATCCCCACCTTATTTTGGGTACCCTATTTTTATAAAATTTTATAGAGGCTGGGTGGGCCTCAGATCCCATATGATCCATCTCCCACTGCAAATAGGCTAAATGAAAATCATGGCCTGCAGCGGGATTTGAACCAGGATTTCCGGCATGTCAACTCAGTGCTCTACCACTGAGCCACTCCCCATAGTTTTTTTTTTTAAGTTTAAAAACAGGATTGGGTGATGAATGAAAATATTAATTTTATCGTAAAAATTCGTGGGGTGTACTTGGCGTTAATTGTGTAAATATTTTATTGACTGATAAAATAATTGGTAAATGTAGAATTTATTGTGAATATATTATAAAAAACATTCAGCGCGTTTTAACATATACTTCATAGTTTTGTTTCCTCTTAAAACGCGTTTTTTTTTTAGTTTTTTAAACTATTTGTTATTTTGGTTTTACTTATAAAATCCTTATCCAAGTATTTTACCAACTATCCTCGAGAGCTCAAAAATAAGGGATCCTATGAGAAAACAAATGGTTAAGTTATCACCTTAACCTCTAGTGAAGGAAATAAAAATGGTGTTAAATAGTATATGCTACTCTCATATCTCTGACTTAATTGTATCCCTTTTTTATCCCTATTATTTTTATAGTCCTCCTAATCATGTTTGTATCGAAAGCATAATTAATAAAAAATCATATCGACCGAGTTATGATTCAAGTATTCTAGTCTACTAGTCGTATACCACTTGTGGAAATTTACATGATTATTTTTATTAATTTTATAAAACAACCTTACTTTGTTTGTTGTGTATTCAATTATCAACAAAGAGATTAATCAAGATTAATTCTGACTTTATAAGCACATGTTTAATAACTAAAAACAAGATTCATATTTATTCTCTTACAATTGTGAGCTTCCATAATCCTACCCATTTTATCCTAAAACTCATTTTATGTACAGTCGACTTGCTTTGTTACAGTCTATTTCCAACCCTCAGTTACCACAATAACCTTGAAATAATTACTATGGTTTCTCCGATTAGTGCTGAGCATTATTAGACATTAATATAAACAATGTCATAATAAAGGATAGCCACGTTAACTATAACAACATATATTTATGACAGATGCAATACTGCATTGGATCTATGAGGCGTTCAGGATCGGAAAAGCGGATGGATCACACCAAAATTCCAAAAATGTGACTTTTCCGAATTATTCGCTAATTTAACCTACCAATTTTATCTAACACGACATTTTATCGCTGTATTTTCCATGATTTTAGTCCGGTTCAAATTTTGAAATTTGGAATTATCCGCTTTTCATCCTGAACACCTGTGAGATAATTATTTTCTATAATTATTTTCCTACTTATTTACAGGTTATTAAGTATAAGAGTTATTATTAAATTTTACATTATGATCAGTGTCGGAAAGGGGTGAATTAAATTACTGTCATTGAGTGAATTTTATCCATTCATCCGAGTTACTTCCTAATCATTTATCTTCGATTTCTTTTAACATTACTGAGCAGTACTTATCCTAGTGGGTTTAGGAATATCCATGAATACTTGCATATTGCACATCCTACTCCCTAATATACTAATCTATAATAAATAATGAACTAGGTATGACCTCCTGTTTTAGACCCCACACAGGGGCAGATGTTCGAGAACGGCAACTACAAGAGGCGGAGGCGACTGAAGAGGAGATACCCAACCACTAAGCTCTTTCATGAAAGCTCCTATCTCCCGAGGAGTTTATTCCCCGTCGGTACGCCATACCCGTACCCTCCAAGGTAATAAAATAAACTGCATTTATTAAAAATATTATTACGTGATTTCATTACGCAGATTTCTAATGGAGGACTTATAAAATAAATATTACAAGCGTCAGAATTCGTTAGCTTCATTAAAGCTAAGGTAAAATGCTAAAATAAATTAAACAGTATGCCACATAAACATAATAATTTTTATCATCTGCAATACTTTATAGATCGTAGAAATTTATCGATAGTAATATTTCATGTATTTATTGATTTTTTAAAATATTAATATTTATTTTATTTGTTAACATTAATATTTATTTAATTTTTAAATCTTAACACGTGATATTTATTATATTTTTTAATATTCATATCAATTCTGTTTGTTTTATATGAACACAAAATATTCATTTTTTTTTTATACTAACAAACAATTTTTATTTGATTTTTAATATTAATATACATTTTTTTTTTAACCCTTTCATACCTAATGTAGCTGTTTGGCTACAACATCTGTTATGTACTCCTTTTAGTGTTTTAATGCTTAGTGTAGCCTGTAATCTACATGAATAGTTCCAGAATATGTCACAGATTGCAGCACAGGCAAGCTAGTCTTTCTAACCTCAGTTTGGACGGATTATTGGATTATTTAAAAAATAAAATAGTAGCTAATTTAAAACGAAAAAATTGAAAACAGATTGTTTATGGTTATTTAGGCCATTTTTAACAAACAAAGTCACAGGAGATATTTTTTTATTTTAATTTGACGCTTTGGGCATGAAAGGGTTAAATATTAAGAGGTAATTTTTAATTTTTTTTTATTATGTTAACAAAATTATAAATTTTCAATAAAAAAAATATATGGATTTATATATTTATTTAGGGTTTATTCAATACCATACTAGGATATCTTGTATAAATAAAATAGTACTAATCTATATATAATATATAATTTATAAATCTTAATTTATATATTTTAATATAAATAAATAAATATTACAATCTATTAATTTTACAACGAAGTTAAGTGATAACAAAATATTTGGTAAAGTTGCAGCGCATGGGGAATGCAAAACTCCCAACTGCCCTACGCCTCGACTTGCCAGAGTTCTTTGCCCCGTACGACGCAAGCAAACTACGGAACAACTTTACAGACACAAGTAAGCATGAAATAATATAAATTAAAATAAACTTTATCAATAGATATATATCAATGTATAATTCAAACTTTATTATTCGACGATATTATATGTTACACTAAGAAAGAACCAGTTTTCATTATTTATGTTCAAAGTTAATTTTATCGCAAAATTAATATACTTTTCCTTCCTAATTTATCTAATTATTCATTCAAAAGAAGTTTTACTTTTCTTTAATTGCTCTTACAATTTTGTTACCATTCTTCGACTCTTAACTCATTCAATTCACATAAATATCGCTGATTGAAGAAATTGAGAAAAAATTAGAAGGCAAAGGAATTTGTTTACCTTCGTGTCTGATGTAGTATTTATTCATGAATGAATAAATATAAATGAACATGATGGTGGCCAAGATTGTTTGTTTATTTTTATTTATTTACTTATTTTGATTACATTTCATCAATGAGACTCAGTTATTGATGTTATCAACTGACCTAGGACATAGCAACTGGTTGAAAGAAATAATTTCAAAGCAATTAATTTTAGATTATTCATCTTCCTTTTTCTGTTTTAATTAAATCTTTTTATTAAGGTCAATTTTTAGTTTGTACATGGACTTTTAATTAATACATGCATTTAAACGGGCCAAACGCCCTTATGTCGTAATTATAATATTATTTTTGATATGAATAATCCATGTATAATATTTTAAATAAGGAATTGGTTTAATATTTAACATTTATATTGGTTTAGTACTTGAAGTATGATTTAATTGGAGGATTATTAAATGCATGGTTAATGATTGCATTAAGTTTTCCGTGTCTCTTGAATATATTTGTATTTTTCACATAATTAGAAACCACTATTTGTGGTATTTACACATTAGTAAAAGCGGGAAATGCTTTTTACATCTCGGTGATCGCCTTATTGCCTTCCATACAGAACAAACTGCACCATGTTTCGGTTTACTAACTGATTATTCTAATAAAATAGAGAATATCATTCCATCGCTCAATATGTAGTTCCATTTTATCTTTAGCAATAAGTGACTTATAAAACTAGAATTAACTTTGAATTCAGCTGTTCAGGAGCGGTTAACGTCTGGTTGTGACAGACGCGGACTAAATGATGCTTTTATTTAATTATTATTTGCATACTATAAACTATTATTAAGCTTAATGAGAGGATTTGGTGCGCAGTGCGATCATTGCACAGTGTGGCACTGCAGCGTTCATCCCAAGTGCAGGAACGCCGAAGCAAGCTTCGGTTACCGCCGCCAGTGCGAGAAAGAGACGATAAAATACGTGAGTCTTGTGAGAACATTACATTAATATCTCTCTCTGGATCTTCCCTATCGCCTATAGTCACCACTAACTCATTAAATGCTTATTATATATTTTATTATATAATTCATATATTAACACATAGCAAAATTATAATACAAAATAACAGGCATGTCTTCGGCAGGATGTTAAACATTGTTTCCTACCAAAGAACATAGATAACAGTTGTTTTAGCTTTTAAATAATCCAATTTAATATTGTAATGGCTGCCGATCATCTTGGAATCTGATGCTACTGTAAGCATTCTAATAGGCTTTAAATTTTTATTTATTTATGACGTCCTTATATTTTTTTTCATCTTTACTTATCTTATCTTATCTTTACTTATCTTTTTCATCTTTATTCATACTATTCAGTTTTCTAAAATAATTTAGGAGTTGAGCCACTAAGTTGATAAGATTCTATATTTTTAAACTGATTTAAACAATTTATAACTTAAATAAGAAATAGTATTATTGATACAACATTATTGATGATAACTACAAACGATAAAAAATTGTAATAGCAAGGCTTGCTGTAAGATTTATTGTAATTATCAAGGTATACTTTTTTGGTTTTCTTCCGTCCATGATAAAAGATATTTCCTTTTACTGGATCAGCTATATATTTTTATTTTTTTTAATGGATTTTAATGTTTCCTATACAAGATTTTTTTTTTGTATTTTAATTTTTTCTATACAAGATATCTTTTCCTTACAAGATATTGTTTTTCTATTTTCTTTTGGTAAATTTATTTTTTATTATTTTCATTAACAAAATGAAAACGATTTGTATGCTTCTAAATACACACAATTATGTTCGGATGTGAGGCTATCAAAGTGTTTGGTATGTTCCATACTTCAACTGTAGCGTATTCCTTCTGACATTATCCTGTCAGAACAAAAGTTGTCGAATACCAGTAACGTTACTTTACTATAAAAATGGCTTTGGTTTTCGACATTGAATAACAAAAAAATATTAACTTAGATTATTACATAAGACAGTAAACTTTCGTAGAAGGCTTGAAGGAAAATAAGATGAAGACATGAATGAACAAGCGGATGAAGTTAATTTTTAAATTAGAAGTTACAGTCAACCAATTCTTCTCTAACATAATTTATAATTATATTGTAAGGAAGAAATAGTTGGGGGTGCAGTCAATCAAAACACTTAAATAAGCGTAACTTATTTAAAGGTTTTGATCGACTGCACCCCCAACTATTTCTTCCTTACATTAGAAGATACAGTCGACCAATTCTTCTCTAATATAATTATATTGATTTCAGCTGCAAGCTCCTCTTCAACCTGTCCAGTCGATGCAGGTCTCGACCGGGATGAATGCTTACAACCAACTAGGGCCTATGGGTAAGTTACTTAAAGAATTAAATAGACTAGACCAAGAAGACATTTATTTCGTAGTAATTATTAATTGGTATTCATATTCAGCTAAACTACGCGTAGAACAGTCTAGACATACAGTTTGTATTCTTATTTTTTAAAATCTTCATTGAAAAGTGTCTATCCTCTTGGGTGTTCACATTTATAACAGCCCACTTTATTTTACTAACCGTTACACGAAACAAATTTATCGATATAAATTCTGTCCATTGCCTAAGATTTTTCAACCAAGAGTTATACCTGCGACCAGGACCTCTCTTTCTTCCAATCTTGCTCTGTACTATGGGCACACGGTACTTTTCATTTCACATCACCTGACCAAAGTATGTCAATTAATATCTTTTGATGCAATTCAATATCTCGAGGGCATCTTTATTCGTTTTAAGTATGCTTTTGTTGCTGACATGGTGCAACCATGAAACTCTTACCATGTGGTATGCAAGCAGACGTTTATTAGAAACATTAGTAAGTGTCCATGCCTCTGATCCCTAGTATGACACTGGGAAAACGTAACATTTGAGTTCTCTGATTCGTCTGCAATTTTAACTGTAGATTGCATAGCATTTTTCTGAAATAAACCTTGAATTAATCAAAACACGTGATATTTTGTTTTTTTAATTCAATACCAAAATTAAGCAATAGCAGAGAAAATCAAATAAAAACAGTCAAAATTCATTAGCATAGACGTCAAGGTATTGAGGTCGCAAAACCTGTAACAACCCAAAAAGGTTTTTGTGGAAAGTCTCTTACTACATTAAATGTATGACGTGTGTATCATGCTGTAAATGTATCAATATTTTAATGTATTCATTCACTCATTGCCGAGGTCTACAGTCTTTGAAAACCAAGGCCTGTGATAACGTCTTCCATTCGGCTCTGTCCGCCGCAAGGCGTTTATACCCATCGCCTTCAGGTCACCCTCCACATCGTTGAGCCACCTGAGACGTGTTCTCCCTCTCTATCTTATTCCATCAATCGGTATTCTATAAAGCATCCTCCTTGAAATTCTTGTAGGGCCCATCCTCTCTACATGTTCCAACCATCGCAGTCTCTTAGGCTTGGAGACATTCACTATATCAGGTTCATATTGTGCGTTAATCCTTTGTTGGACCTGATTGTCCTCCACTCGGATAGGTCCAAACATTTTGATTTGTTATTTGTAGTAAGTGCATTATTTTTCATTATTATTAAGGTTTCTCTCAGAATGAGGTTTCCTTCAAACAACCATCTTAGTCAACTAAAATTTTTTTTTTTCATTTTCTTCTGTCTTGTATATCTTCCTCTCTCATGTCCGCCGCTTTCCTTAACTCCTTCTGTCCACCTTTTTGGTTGTCTTTCTCACTGTTTCTCCCCTTCATCATTCCATTTGAGGATTAAATTAGAAATGTATGAATACTCTAACGTATTATTTGTAGTTAATGTATTAATATTTATTTATGTTGTTAAATATATATTGTCACCCACAGTTGACTTGGGTACCGGTAGTAACAGCTTCACGAACTACAGCCAGAGTTGTGCTCGTAAGTACGACACTACCACTAGCATGGACCCAGTGCGCTACGCACCATACTGGCCTTCCATCACGGCAGAGCAAGAAGCAACTACCACTCCACCAAGTCAGTGTATTATGTATTAATTATTATATTGTGAGTTATATATGTAAAACGATAAATAAAAATTCCGGCACATATCACTTTAAAGCAAAATAGTAGAAATTACATCATTCATTTTATTACTTTCCGGAGTAAATATCATTCAGTATTATTTTTTTTTCCGTTATGTTTTATACCAGCAAGAATCTAAAAGTAGTTAGTTAGTTTATTACTACTGAAATAAATATAATATAATAATCCACATACTTTTGTCTTGCTACAAGAACAGTATATACAAAAATTATAATAAGTCTTCAAAAAGAGTATTTATTATTGAATTGACATAAATAACTTAAAATAAAAAAATATATGCAAATATTATATTTTATATCTTCCGCCAGGTAAATAAGCTTTTTAGTAGAATTTTCTCCATTACGAGTTTCTTGTACTCAGCTAAGCGGGATCGTGCTATTTTCTTAGCGAATTGAGAGCAAAGCTAGGCATCGACTTGGTATTGCTTGTATTAAAACTCCATTTCAAGACACAAACTACGAGAACGGCACGATTCCTCTTCAATACAAATAGCTAACTCTGGACGAAATTTGACACAACCACTTAATAACTGAGACTGCATATACATATTTATTCACCATGATTTATTCCTATCATATAATTAATTACAAGTATTTACAGTCAAGGAGGAACTGATAGGCCAGCCTACAAACAGTATGAACTTCAATGGAAGTCTAGATTTCGCGTTGTCATCGACAAGATCCAAGTGCTACATGTAAAGGTACATTTTCTATTTTCTCTAATCTAATATTAGCAAACATAAATAAGTAATATTGTATTATTGTAAATGCCACTTCAAATAAGACTGTAATATTTAACTATAAAAAATATATACTGATTCATTGATGGTCTATACAGATGCTCATAAAATTTGATATTACATTGGAGGTCTTCTTCAGGGCTAAATATGCAAGATACAAATAAATTAAAATAAACATGGTAAAGAATAACAGTGTATTTAGTATATTGATTGAATAATAATATATTAAGTAGTAAAAATAGAAACCAGAGGGAATTGAATTATATAATAACAAAGAGATACATTGATTTATATATTTGACGCGAAATAGCCGTGAAGGATTACGCGGGTATGATGCAGCTTTTTTTTTGTTTTTGTTTTTTCTCGGTCCATTTTTGCCTCATGACTTCACTGAAGGTTTTTCTTCTATCCTGGTATTGGTTGGAAATTTTTTTCTGTCTGCGAATAGTACCGCAATTTTGAAGAAATTTTGGTATTCCGTTCTGTTTTCTAATAAATATAGTGTAATCCTGTATTTCTGTGTTTCTTGGTTTAATATATATATTCAACAAATAAATACATGATTTATTTGTATTGTGTGCAAAGTAGAGCTAGCATTTTTTTTTCTCGAAAGATTAAATTTTTTTCTGAAAACTGCAGACATCAATTCTCAGAATCAGATTAAATTCAAATGAAATAAGGGAAATCGTGCTTATTATTATTTTTAACTATATTTTATTTTTATTTTTATAACAAGTACAAACAAATTTAAATAAATTCAACTCTAATTTTTAAAACAAGGAAATAATCAACATATTTAAAATTAAAAGGAAAATTTTAAATTCGGAACCTCAGACTGCTTTAGAGGAATGATTAAAATTCTTGTAATAAATCATGATTTATGACTTCGGTGACAACTGATTAGTCAAAATTAAGCCTAGCCTTAAAAATCCGACCTGAGATTTATTACTATAGAAATATTTATATTATTTTAATGGCTATGACTAATTATTAATTCGGGCGGTGACAGGAGCTCATACGACATGCGGCGAGGAGTAAGCTATTTCTGTGGAGCGGGGCATTTCGGCTTCAGCTGCTGGCACTAACTCAGGCCAGGGGGGGATATTTAGCCCCCCACGCCTTGCCTCTTTATAAATACCGCGCTATGACTACGCCAATCTGTCATCAGGGTCTTCAGCGGTCGTGATGAAAGCAATGCACCGTCTGGGGAGATAATAAACATTAAAAAAAAATGAAACTATACTTCTCAAAAAGTGATCGCCCCGAAAATCCAGTGACATCTTTAACATGCTTTTATTAGATTCGCCTGCATGTACCTATATATGTGTGTAAAGGAATCGTTAATCTCGATTTTCGGTCACTTCAAAATATTTAATAAAATTGAAACTTAACACTTTTCATAGACCGATGACAATACAATAATTTAATAATTTGTCTCATTATGCTGATCAGGATCTTCGGGGCTAGCGATTTTCAATACCCGAAGATATGTTAGTGTCTTGTGCTAAGTACTAAGTCGTGTACAAAGGCAACATGCTTTGAGACAAGTATATGCAATATATTGGCTAGATACTGGAGCATACCAAAATGTACAGGCAGGACCAACCGGAGAGTTTCGTATATTTTGTTTAAAAAAAACAATTATATTAGAGAAGAGTTGGTCGACTGTATCTTCTAATTTAAGGAAGAAATAGTTGGGGGTGCAGTCAATGAAAACACCAAAATAAGCATAACTTATTTACTACAATGTAGGCCATCTTAAGGGCTAAGAGAGATAAACAAACAGAAATATATAAAAACGTAGCAGTAACAAGAATATATAAAGTGGTACAGGAGTGGAAATAAAAATAGTGACTAGATATGATGAAATAGTGAATAGATATATGATAAATAAGAAAGAATATAAGACTGGTTACAGAATATAATAAACTTAAAATAGTGATAGATAAAAATAAAATTGTAGATGATGAACAGAAATTCTAATAGTGACAGATAAAATAATACAAGAATAAGAATATAAAATAGAAAAAATACATGTCAAGAAGGGATAAAATGTAAACAATAATATAAAGGGAAAGAAAAATGAGGAGGTAAACGGAAAGATACAAAATAAGAAGATTAAAATATAGAAAAAGGGGGGTTGAGTATGAAGGATTTAGAAAAACACTAGTTTAATTATAGATATGGATAAGATACCAGACAAGAGGGGTTACATAGGTAAAGTGTAATAATACAAGCATAAATAGAAAGAAAAGCTTGATAAATTTCAAAAATTAAACATTGAAAATGGTGGTATTATATCTATGAACTATGAAGAATGAAAAGAAAAAGAAAATATAAGGAAGGGAAGTTAATATGTAACTGTATACAGTTAGAAAGAAGTGGCATAAATGCAAAATAAGATGAGAATATAATATAAACATATAGAAAATAGGTAAAGAAATACAGTAGATGAAAAATATGAGGCTAAATAAGAATGAACTCTATACTATTAACATATGATGGATGCCAAAAGTAGGTGTGAGAACAGGTGCGAAGAAAGGTGAATGTGAAAAGGATGGAGATAAGATAAATACTAAGATATGTACTAACCGAATAAAACACGTTACAGCTTGGGGAGCTCAGAGACAAGTAAGAAAATACGTTACGCCGGGCAGGCGGAAGCGGTAAAGGCGATCTCTGACGGCCAAAAAAATAATGACAAAGAAGGGGGAAGGAGAAATGTAGATGCGGTGGATATAAGAGACCGTAAATAGTGTAAATTGCGTGAAAAATTAAATTAAATTAAAAAGGAAAATTGCAGATGCAGTGGATATAAGTGACCGTAAATAATGTAAATTGAGAGAAAAATTAAAAGTCAATGGTCAAAATGTAATTAATAAAAGAATGGCATAATAAATTAAGAATGTAAGGTTATTTTAGTAAATTAAAAATATGGGCGTAGGTTAGGGATAGGTGATGGGAGTCGGTCTTGGCATTAACGGTAGAGGAATCTAAATTGATGTGAATGGTTTCTGAGAGGATGCGTTTATTATAATTAGGAACGGAGGCTAGGATCGACGTGTTTTCGAAGTCAAAAATGTGGTTAAAAGATAGGGCGTGCTCGGAGAGTTTAGAAGCGGTTGGGTTGTGGGAGGAAATGGAGTATTTTTGTTGGGTAATGCGGTCTTTAAGTAGGTTTTTGGTTTCGCCGATGTAGGAAGAGTTGCAGTTGGGAGTAGAACAAGGAATGCGATAGACGACCTGAGAGCGATGTTTTAGAGGAATGGGATCTTTAACACGGGTATAAATATTGGAGAGTTTGTTGTGGGATTTAAAGGCGGTGCGTAAATTGGGGATCGCGGAACGTAGGGATTTTTGAATGTTATTAGAGAGGGAGGGTCTATATGGCAAGGATCTGTATATAGGGATAGAAGGCGGATGTGGAGAAAGGGTGCGGGTGGGTGGGTTATAATGGTGATGGATGAGTTTATTGATAACATGGGGAGGAAAATTGATTTTTAATAGGATTGCTTTGATGCGTTGGGTGTTGGTGTTATGGGAGCAAGCGTCGGAGAGGGATAGGCCACGGTGGATGATATTTTTGGCGACATTGATTATTTGGTGGTGCGGATGTTGGGAGTAATAATTGAGGAGTCTGCCAGAATAGGTGGGTTTCGTATACCAATCAGTGGATAAGGTGTGATCGGGATTTCTAATGATACGGAGGTCAAGGAAAGGTAGGGATTTGTTATGTTCAAGTTTAACAGTGAAATGTAGGCGGGGATGGTATGCATTGAAGGATGATAATAAACCTGGAATGATGTTAGGATTTAGGATAAGGAGGAGGTCGTCCACATATTTTTTAATGAAAATGACATCGTCACGGAACTGGGGTAGGATGGAGTCTAGAAGGTCATTTAGGACAATATTGGAGAGGTCAGGAGCCAGGGGATTTCCCATGGCCAGTCCAGAAATTTGGTTAAAGAACTGTCCATGGAAAGTGAGATAGCCAGATTCGCAGCAGAGTAAGAGCAAAAACAATTATAGTTTGAAAATCTAAAACACATGCTTTTGTAGGTGAAAAAGATCTTTAAGATTAGTGATTTTTAGTATCCGATGGTAATGTCTTGTTTTAAGTACTAAGGTGTGTACTAAGACATGGCTTAATATATGAGACAAGCAAACTGCTTATCTTAGGATTAATTAGAGAGCTTTGTAATAAAAAAATAAAATAGTTTGAAAAACTAAAACACACGCTTTTTTACTTAATTAGTAAATAATGAATACAAGTGTAAAAAAAAATGCGTTTAAAGCCAATCGAACTAAAAAGTAGTAAATAAATAATAGTTAAAAAACTAAAATTATTATCAAGCACCCCCTCTTATTTGCATATTTTTGTTTATAACTTTATTCTTATTTTAATCCTATTGAATATTTTTTTCTTAATTGCCTGAAGTCTAATTGTCGAAATCGGACTTCCATATTTTGCTTTTCAGTCATTTTAATCGCTATGCTATAGCGTTTTTAGCTTGAGAACCTTCCATCTTCATTGGGCCACTTTGGATTAAACTTCAGGAATAAGCAGCGGGCAATGAAATCAATAAATGATCCTAGGAGAAAGATGCAATATTCGCCCAATTCATAATATTTACAGTGGTTTTTATTATTTTATAATATATCACTAAAAATAAAATTTTCCAATTTTTAAGGGTATTGAGAAAACATTTTCCTACTTGGCTGTTCTACTGTTGAATGTTGAAATTGAAAGTAGAATGAAGCAAATTTATTATTCATTATAGAAATTAGAAAGAAAAAATTCAGTTCATTACTAAATTAGAATTTATCGGTATTTTTGATAAGATAAATACGAAATTATCTAAAATTATAGTTCAATAGCTGCTAAAATTGAAATAATTTCTATAATTCAGCCAGCTTTTCGAGTTGCACTTCTCACTAAAAATCTGCCTGTCATTCGTTTTTTATTATTGTGGCTCCACTGATTTTTATCTTGGCAAGATTGCGACTCAGCAATGATTTATTTTTGGTCGTAGGGCCAATCTTTAATATAAGAGCCGGACCAGAATTGTAGTATAGAATGAAAATTAAAAAAAAACCTCCCCGAATTGCATAAGTTAATACGATAAGATAAAGTTTTATGATGTTATATTTATTTTTACTAATGGATGTTTTACAACTTCAGCTGTCTGTCGTTTCAAAGATCTCGATGGAGCCAGTCTCCCATTCCAAAGCCCTCGCTGTCATGATTTCCTCAACATCCTGCAACCATCTCTTTTTGGGCCAACCTCTTTTTTTCTTTTCTGTCGTCTTATCTTACTTTCAAATCAAAAAAGGCAGTATCTGTTCATTGGCCTTAGAAAGCTTCCAACTTCCTGAGTCGTAGATACCCAGAAGCCTTATTAAGGTTTTATTGAGAATTACCTTGTTGATTCGTGTGACACTAAGAGTTTCTTCAGATATCAGTTGTCCATAGAAACAGCAGTTATCTGAAAAGATCCTATTCTGTACATGCCGTCACAATACTAATGAAAATTTATTTTAAAAAATTGAATTATTTATATTAAATATTGCTCAATTAAATCTTAATGATAGAAAAAGGAAAATAAATATAATGAAGGATTAGTGAAATATTAAACATAATGCTAAAAATAAACTAATTCTTCGTGCTTTTATTTTATTTTAACCTTTGATTCAAAAATTGTTTAAAAAATATCTTACTAGCGACCCGCCCCGGGTAGAGCATATACCCTACATATTTGGTCTGTCGTATGATCAGATTGATGCGTTGAATATGTGGACTAGATTTAAATATAATGTTATCGTTACTATAATGTCTACACCACATGAAGTATTTTAATGTATTATTATGTATATATTATAAACAAAAACAATTCTTTATATACGAAATTATTTTCACAAGCGTTAATTTTAAATATAACTAAAGAATTTAATTTTATAGGGATTAATACTGTATCCGTCTAAGTAGCTTTCCAAATACCGTGTTGTATGTAACCAATTTTTTAGAAGATATAATGTATATAGTAAGCTATCCTTAAAAGATAGGTATATGCTATCGCGGACTTTTTTTGTAGATCTATAAAAGAGGAATATTCCTCAATGCATTGTTCCATATATCTCAAAGGGATTAGGCAGCGTTTTCGATAAAAGCTCCCTGGCGGCTTGGCTTTTCCCAGCACTTCCAACAATTATTGTTATATTCAATTATTATCTACACAAAACCTTGACAAACTATATGCAAAAACCTTCCTCATGAATGTTTTTCTACTTCATCTATTTATTAGATAAACCGCATGGAAATCGGGTGCAGTAGTTTTTGAGTTTATCGCGAACAGACAACCGCGGCGGAGGACTTTGTTTATAGTTTGCAGAGATAATTTTCGTAAAATTCCTGATAGTCAATCATATTTGAAGCGGTTCTATCATTAATCTAAACCATGCGGTTGCTCACCATAAGAGCAAGCCTTGACCACAGACAACATGACTCAGTTCCTCACGTTGCAAGTTGGTCTCACCTTGGGATCCGTCGCGCCAAGGCAGCGTTCTGAAAAATGTGACTCACGCGACTTTAAACTCATTAGCAATATCAACTATCTATTATCTGTCCTGCGTTTTTATCCCCTTAGGAAAAAAAATCATAATTATTGAATGTGGAACATTATTGATACAAATATTAAAAACAAAATAAATGTTAATAATCTAAATAAAGTAATCATCTACCCCAGTATTATTAAGGCACCGATAAGTATTAGATAGATTAATTTGTCAATATTTAAAAACATAAATAAAAAAATTGTGCTTGAATAGTAGTAAAAAATAAATAAAAATTGAATCACATATTTTTAAAATTCCTGATTCAGATAACAGAAGTAAATGTTTTTGAATTTTAAGTGTTTCGTCTACTCATGCAAACTGTGACATTTACTATCATTTCTTGCCGTTCACGCATGTGTACTGTCAGTGATTAATGACATATTTGTAGCATTTTAATTCTTAATTCAAATACTGATATCCTATCCTATAGCATCATCATATACTGTTCGGTAAACATATCAAACAGATGGAAACATAAATTTAAAAAAAAAATTGAAAGGACAAGAAACTGCTCCACTGTGCCAACCTCAATTTATATTAAACGATTCAAACTTCAGACAAATTAGAACATACAGATTAGTGATTTGAAGTTTAACTAGACTATCAAATTCCTTCCGAAATAAAATTTTTTCATAAAATCATCATTCATATCATGTCTCCATTAATATAGTTTTCAGTTACTTCAATGTTTGAAATACCTCTATATATATATATATATATATATATATATATATATATATATATATATATTATATTAGTCAATTAGAACATCATAATAAGTGCATACTTATTTATTGTGTACCGACATTTTATTAACATAGCATGATTGCATACAATAATTCTGAAACACTCTCTATATTCAATAAATAAAATGAACAAGGAAAAAATTAAAATTTAAAATTGCCTGTCCAAAAGTTCAATCATTATGCACATGGCCTCTTCCTTTATTCGAAACTGGAGTAAAGAACTGTTTATTAGGAAAATTGTGGTAGTTTTAAGGATGTGTTTCGTTTGTTTTAATAATTATTACCCAGGTAGTCGCTTCGAAAGAATCCCAACAAACTTTAACTGTTAATTTGTTTAATTTTGAATTTTTTCCAAAAAAATAAGTCATCATTAGCTTTAGTATGGAAAAGATACTGTAATTATTACGAGATACCTTAATGTATGAGATATCTTAATAATGTAATTAAGATAAGATACCTTAATTATTAAATAAATTAATATATAATTTATTTTTGTTTCAGGTTACGGAATACTCAGGGCTGATTCGAATTATATTTTATGCAGTATTCAATATAAGTTAGGGGTTATGATTTAGTTACCCTAAATCCCATTTAATGTGATTTAACCATGTAATTTTTAACTTTTATGTTTTGTATATTCCATGTTTATTTATTTATTAAAAATGAAAAACTATTTTTTTTCGTTTTTTTTTTAATTTGTATCTTGTATTTTCTGAATAAATACATAAGTGTCTTTGATTTGAGCTGGGCTGTGTTTTTCTGAATTTTTTTTTTAAATATTTAGATATCTAAAATCAAATATATTAAATAAATATTTCATACACAGATAAGCTGAAGTAAGAAAGAATAAATAAAATATTATTGATTTTAGTACAACATGGGAAATTCCTACAAGCAACAAGTATATACGTTACTATAAGATCGTAACGGATGAAATGTCAGTTTCGTTTGATTTGTTAATTTACAGTTTTATTTTCATTAGCGATTAGATTATTTGTACACAAACATATATGTTATGTGTACCGTTTGAAAGATCATTTAATCCTTTTTCATAATCAGTCTTACTTTTCCTTTGGAAAGTGGAGCAACGTTTTAAAAATAAATAAGAGTAAAATTATGTCTTCCACGTAGATTCGTATAATTTTTATCTACGAATTTAAACTTGGCCATAGCGTCACGGAGGCGTTCCGAAACATTAATATTGTTTAGGGTGAAGATATAGTAAGCGAAAGAACAATCTTGCGTTGGTTTGAAAAATTTCGGTCTTGGGATTATGACCTTACCAACAAAGAACGTGGTAGGCCGAAGACTAAGTTGGACAACGAAAAGTTGAAAGAGCTGGGCCCTTCCCAAACCACTCATGAATTAGGTTCACAACTTGGAGGAAGTGCACCAGGCATTTCCAGGCACCTAAAGGAGCTTGGTAAGACAAAAAAGCTGGAAATATGGATACCACATGAATTAACCTAGGCCCAACAGCTAACCCAATTTTTTTTTAAGGAGCTGAATATAGAGATCCTTTCTCACTCACCATATTCTCCGGACCTTTCTCCAACTGATTTTTACTTTTTCCGTTGTTTCTATAATGTTTTAAGAAATGAAAAAATTGACAACGAAAATGCCCTGAAATCGGCCTCAAAGACTTCGCTTCTTCCTTGACACCTAATTTCTACAGAGCGGGGATAGAAATGCTTGTTTCACGTTGGGAGACGTGTATTGAAAGGAAGGATCCTATTTTGATAAATAAAACTATTATTTAATAATTTGTTTGCTAATAATTTAAATTTACACCTTCACTGACATTTCATATGTTACAACCCAATAAGTTGTTTAATTTAATATTCATATTCCCAGAATTGGGATTCTACATTAAATAGTTTCTATCTTTAGTAATTTCAACTCTACTATATTAAAAAGTTGTTGATGATGTAATAATTTATATATGCTTATGACTATTTTGCAACTAATCGAGGAGCTAATCATTTTTAAAACTTTATATATATTTAAAAATTGGCAACTCACAAAACTCAGTTCCTAAGTTCTAAAGTGGTTAAAGAAAATATAGCACTGTCTTAGAGTTTTAATGGGAAAATGGAACCCATGGGTTTAAAAAATAAAATAATTTATGTTATATTTCAATATTTCGATTTTTCTGTGGTTTCAATTCATTGGAATAAGTGAAAATAATATCAAAACATTTTTATAATAAACTAATAATTTTTTTATATATAATTATTTTTCATATGTAAAGTATGAAATTGTTTTTTTTATCTATAGAACAACACTAAAAAAATAGCAAAAATAGTTTATTGATTAAACGCAAAATACTTAATATCTAAAAGCTATACTAAGCGGGTACTCATATCTCTATAGGCTTTCTAGGTCAAAACAAAATAAGGTCTAAATCTAACTTCAATTTCTTCAATATCAGGTACTTCTACTAAAACGTTAAGTACTTACTGTGGTAAAGTAAAATATCTAACTGGATGATATAATATTATTCTAAAATAATTTTTGGTCCGCCATCGGGTAGACAGGGGTGTACCCATTAGTTAACAAATGCGTGATTAACTTTAAAAATGTTCTAATTATATTAATTAGTGGGATTGATAAATAACTTCTAAAGGATAGGTCATTTCGAACAATGCTAGAGTAATATATCAAGCTACAAGTAATTTGTCGGCTGTTAAGGTTCAGAATGGGCGGTACAGTAGGCGTTCCCTACACTTCAGCCATAGTGTCTCCTGGTTATTATTATGTATATGTATAGTGTTCTACTGTTATTATTATATTTAAACTAAAAATTAATTAGTTTAATTTAAATTTATATCAATGTGTGTGTGAATGTGCTAATTCAGTAATTGCTTATATGTATATATATATACTGAATTAGCAAATTTGAACGAAACCATACATTTTTCAAGGGCAGTAAAACCAAAATTGACAGTTTTACAGGATAGCCAATTGAATAAGTATTAGTTTTTTTTTCTAAATTGGCATTTATCTTTATTTTGTATTATATATTTTTTTCGGTATCTGTTCCGCAGGTTGTCCACTTCAAATTGAATTAAACTTTTTAACTGTTTATTCGTTTCATTTTAAATATTTTCCAAAAATACTAGTTATCGTGAGCTTTAGTATAGAAGGAGAATGTAATTATCGGTAATGAGTAGATTTTATTAATCATTTAATCAAGAAATAAAATAAAAATATTTAAAAATCAAAACTGTTTACCGATAATTATAAAAAATTATATATAGATGATATATGTTGTTGAAACGTTCATTTCTAGATGAAATTATTAACGAAGTATACTTATTTTCTTGATAGCTTGTATTTTTGGAAAATATTAAAAGGGAAACGAATGAAAAGTTATGACTTCTGATTCAACTCGAAGCGACTAACTGCTGAATAATTACCTTTTTCTCATTTATCTTATTTACAGGGATTGGAATATTGACTAACTTCGTTTGAAACATCCAAACGAAATTCCATGGCTCTCCTGTAAAATTGATATTTTGAATATTTGGTGTCTTTGATTGTATAACATTCCGTTACACTTTATTAACATAAGTTATATGTACAACAATGGAAATGAAGCTGTAAGAGCTTGACAGAATAATGTCTGTGGTATCATAAATAACAAAAGTTTTTCACATATTACCAAAAATTCTCATACCCAAATTCCTGAATTGTACATTGATTTGGCTTTTAACGCCTATCTTATGAATTATAATCTAACAGTCATTGGACATGTCCACCGAAGGAACTATAGTTTTTATAGAAAAGTAATAATTATTTTAAGGATATTTTTTGTGACGGATTTCAGTTGTGCAGAAAATACTAACTTGATAATATATAAATCATTATATCAGACCACAACAAGTAAGTACCGACAAATATTAATAAATAGAAACCATTCAATGGATTTATAACTTTAAAAATTTAAAATACATATAATCGACTTGCTGATAGAATAGAATAGAATAGAAAAATAATTTTATTCTGAGACCAGGTCCCTTTAGAATAACAGAGATGAACATGTTTAAGTAAATATTTATCTGGCCAAAGGCCTACATCTGAATAAAACAATATTTACAAAATATCTTGACAGTAAATAACAGTATGTTTTGGTAGATAATCAGAAAATGTAATGCAAAATTAAAATAACAGAACAATTTAACAGACAAATTTACAATAAAAAGAAATAGGCTTATGGAAAAAAAAATGAATACATGATAGCATCTAGTAACAAAAAAAAAAGTTATATCATTATGATGTGTTCATTTTAGTTCCAAATGTTCAAAAGCATGGGAGGAACATGGATGTTCGAGGTCCAAACCGACAATGGACAGTGACTGGCCAATGAGTGAGACTTGCTGATGGTCATAGCAATAGCCAAGCCTATATCAAATTGAAGTCTTTTGAACGGTATTATGGGTTCTGATGGTTTCTTTGGAATATGTGGCTACAGGACAACTTCTCATTTAGAGATTCCATTCAACATTGCCCCTTCAAAAACATTTCCGGTGATATTTTTGATGACCAATTTCGGAGGAGTTCTGTTATAAACACTGTGACACGACAATTTTATATATTAGATAGGGCTAAGATTCCGGTGAATTATTACATGATTGGAACTTACCTCATGATCTGTTAGTCCTACAGAGCTTTTTTTGAGCTCAAATTGTGGTAAAGTTTATCTTCCTTAAAACTTGTCATTTGTAGTTGTTCCCTCAAACGCACCGATTAGGAGATAAAAGGCAAAACTGAAAAAAAATCCGAAAATTTCGAAGTTTTTCGGCCACCAAAAGCATTCCCGTCCGTTTTTTCGGTTGCGAACTTGGATTTACACTACTCATATATGCCCTTACAACATACCAAAAATCCAGCATCATCAAGCGTCACTGCTACGATTGAAGCTTAACCGATAATAATGGCCGACACGTATAAGTTAGGGGTACGAAAAATAGTTTACATCCGATTCTCAGACCTACTGAATATAGACACAAAATTTCATAAAAATCGGTCAAGTCGTTTCGGAGGAGTTCTGTTACAAACACTGTGACACGACAATTTTATATATTAGATTAAACATAATACATTCTTTTTGGATTGTAATTTTTATAGTAAATCCTTCAATTGCTGCTTATGACCAAATCCAGGTGGGACAGATAAATTAATTAATATTAACAGTGATTAATGGACCATATGGGATCTGAAGACCTTTCTGGGCTCATCCAGCCTCTTTAAAGTCGGTTGGCTTAGTTAGGTAAAAACTCTGGTTAAGAGCTGCTATATGCTACATACTACATACGAGATACATACTAGTATCTCGGACAAATCACCTCCATTAAAAAGTATTGTCTTTGAAACAGTAGTCTCTACCATGTCCAACCTTCATAGGCCCGAAGACCCTTGATGGCTTGTAGTTGCACTGGTTTCTTATTTTATATCACAATATAGTTCTAATTTATATATGTATGTATATAATATATATATATATATATATATATATATATATATATATATATATACATTAAGACTATGGAAAAATTCCAACAAAAAGCCCTTAAGCCTCCAAACTATAACAGAAATTGAAATTTATGGACAGATAATTTCAATTTCTATTATAGTTTGGAGACTTAAGGGCTTTTCATTGGAATTTTTCAACGGTCTTAACATTTATGTAAGGTACTTTTCAATATATATATATATATATATATATATATATATATATATATATATATATATATATATTTATTTATTTATTTATTATAAAATATTGTTGAGATCTGAACCAATATAGTATGAGGAAACACCCTTTTTATAAAAAACAATTCAATATTTATCCACCAATGGGAAATATTATAAATTTCATGTTCAGCTGGACACACTTGCTGATTGTTTTTTGTTTAATATACTCACTATCCACATCGGATATTGAGCAGTAATGTAATTACTTTATTAATTAAAAAATATTATTATTATTGTATATCATATCACCATTTTATCTTAATACAAAAATTTTTGAATGATAGCTGTTTCTTTGTAAATATTCAGTTATGATTTACCTTCTAATCTGACTAAAAGTAATTGAGATGCTCATACTGATTCAAATTTTATTTACATTAAACTATGTATTCATTATCTTGTGATTCAATATTTAAAAACCTGGCATTATACTCTTATTTACCCTATTACGCGCAAAGTAAATAATAAAAATAATTAATCTATTTAGTAAATCTCATTTAGTTCCAATGTGAACTCTTTTCAAAAATTAATTATGACTTGATAAGGCACATTTTAATCTCCAGCTTTAAAAACAGGTATTTCAATGTTTCTAATGTAATATAGGTTTATAATAAAAATATAAACTTAGATCATATTACTGTTACCAATTTTCACTGAGTCAATTACCCGGAGTTTTTACATCTCTTTTTCAGCAAATATACACATACATACATATAAAAATTAAGGCTGTTCTTAATTCACCATCAAAATTTTATTTCTTATCTCAAAGAAAATGTTTACCGGTTTGCAAAATTGCCTAAAACACATTGGGCTAAGGCAACAACGGATTGGTATCCAATACACCGCACTAGGAGAAGAGGGAGACCAGCTACGAGATGGCGGGACGACATACAAAACTTCATAGGAGTATTATGGCACCGTTCGGCTTGGAACAGACGTAGCTGGGGTAAATTGGGAGAGGCTTATGCCCAAAGAAGGGCCTTTTTTCTTTTTAAAAAACACCTTGTAAATATAAAAAACATGTAAAAATTGTACATAGAAGAAAGAGGAAAAATAAAGCTTATTATTATTATTATTATTATATATACATTAAGACTATGGAAAAATTCCAACAAAAAGCCCTTAAGCCTCCAAACTATAACAGAAATTGAAATTTATGGACAGATAATTTCAATTTCTATTATAAACAAGGGCCTTTAGTACTGCACTTTGCGCTCTATGGATATAAATTAAATGAAAGGTCTGAATGTAAAGTCATTTAAACAGGAAAAGTATTTCTTTAAATATCTTAAGTCTTATTTAGTAATATACTAGTGTGATGGTATTGATTAAATTGAATTTTGAATAGTATTCGAAATAAGCCCCAATTATAGCAGAACAGTTATATAATTGAAGGAATGGGTAGCTCAGCGCATAGAGTGCTAAGTTGCAATGGTATAGGTTCTGGGTTCATGTCCACATGTGGAAGATAAATTATTTGTTCTATTAACAGCCAGGGATGAACTCTGTGGGTCTGGAGATCTCCTAGGGCTCGCCCAGCCTCTATAAAGTTGATAAATTGGGGGGATGACATATCACTTCCCTGCAGAACTGTTTTCTTAGTACCAGTACAGTCTCTACTATGCACGGAAACCTAGACCCTTAACGGGCTGTAGTGGTACAGTTAAAAATATTTTTATCAAGATATCAATTAAAGAACTATTGCTAGTTAACGTAATGAATGAAATATTGCTAGTATATTCAATGCTCGTTAATATTATTTAACATAGCAAAATTGGACTTCTTTGCGTCCATTTAAACATAAAAAACTGTTCAATTTTCAGGAAGCAGAACTCAACCAATTTTTGACTCAACCAATTGAGTTTCTGAACTAACCAATTCGAATCAATATATCCGTAGCTGTTAATAAAAAGGGATCCATTTTGCCTTGTAAACTTTGCATTACAAACATACTTTATTTGACATTTTCTTTGAAATAAACAAATAATATAACATACAACAAACTAATCTGTCATGGTGGTTTATCCCACTTCAGGTTGGACAAGGGCCAACCTGTCTACAGCGCTCTGATTTAGTGGGCAATGGAGTGGCCATTGGATGGGGTATTTATCAACAGGATTAACACATAATTAATTACTCTGTAATCTAAGGAGCTTTATAACCTACATCTCTCTTCGATTCCAACGTCCAGGAAGAGCATAAATACCCAACATAAATAAAAAAACTGAATTGGATGTCTTATGAAAAAAATGCAGTCTATAAAACTAATGTAATTGCTTATTTATTAAATCCGCTCATACATTATTTCTCGGTTCTAGTTTTTATAGTATACTTCAATTGCTACCCAAGAAAAGGCCAAAAGCGAAAGTACACTAATTCTATATAACATAAGCGATATATCGTAAAGGATATGATGCGAATATTTATTGCTAACAAATTTTAATACCTAAAACAAATAATTTAAAAATCTGTACCAACCACTGCAACTAATGAAGAGTCTTGTGCTCACTACCCGGTAAAGACTGTACTGTTTTTAGGATAACGGTTATGAACAAAAAGTTATTTGCGTGAGATCCGCCAGGTTTTGTCCCCTATTTTGGATACCCACTTTATAGAGGCAGAGTGAGAATTCCAGGAGGGTCTTCAGATCCCAAAGGATCTATCCCAAGCTGTTAACAGATTAAATAACATTCTGCCACAGCCGTATTTGAACCCGGAACCAACGGCACAACAACTCAGCGCTATGATCCACCCCACTCCCTAAAGCTATGTCCGCGCTATGAGACATTAGCCTGCCTATAGACGAGACAAGCCTTAGTCCGTCTAGAGAGGCGGTCTAAGCAACGGTTCGGCAACGTCTTAAAAGAGCAGCCAGTTTAGTCTCGTTTTGCGTCCACCCTACTATTTGAGTTTCTAGACCAATCTTCGTCAATGCACCATGGAGAGCATGGCTTTGTGCGGAATGAGTTATTCAAAATGAAAGAACGCGAGAACGTAAGCGTAGTTGTAGCGCCAACTTCTCACTGAAGTGATACATATTCAGTCGATAATGCGTTATTAACCCGCAAGTACTGACAGTTTTCCTTTCGCTAGTACTGTCACCTGGCCACACGGTCCAGTTGATATAAAAATTCATTAAAAATACAAAACAAAATATTTAAACATTTTATTGCCAATTATTACTCATATTGACCTTTTTGTAATTCCCACAATCTACTGCAACAAATGCGATCAATGAAGGAAATAGTGAAAATCAAATACTAACTACTTTAAATCTTGTTTATTTATCAAGAATTTTTTAGTGCAGTTTACTAGTTTTAAAAAAAAATTTATATTAAAAAATTACAATAAAAGATTATTTGAAAATAAACATGTTATACAAAAGAGTTTTTTGTTTTTGTTTTTTCTACAGCTTCTCAAGGAACTCAGAAAAAAATACAAAATTACATTTTAAAAATGACAAGATATATAAAATTATAGTTAAAAATTATTTTTGAAATGTCTCTTTATTTTGAACAATCTCATAATGGGTATCACACATAACTGCATTAAGCACAGCTTTTACGTCCAAAGCATTATTCAAATTAAAACCCTTTTTTCCCGCGATAATGACATACTAAAATAAGATATCACACTGAAATAAAATAAATATGTGCAAGAAATAGAAAAGTAAAAACTATTCCAATGATTAAAGGTCACACTTTTCT
This sequence comes from Arma custos, assembly GCA_037127475.1. Lineage (NCBI taxonomy): Eukaryota > Metazoa > Arthropoda > Insecta > Hemiptera > Pentatomidae > Arma > Arma custos. Next base: position 83,485,192 of record CM073764.1, on the reverse strand, counting down.
GGCATATAAAAATCTAACTTCAGTAGTAGTTTAAATAAAGTGCAAATTCAATTTACATGCTAGTTTAAAATTACCAATGAATTACAAATTTTATATTAAATAATTAAAAATAAAATATTAAAAAATTACTTGAATGGACGCGCTTATTCCTGAGATACACTTTTTTTTACCTAACTATTTATTTTAGGAATTTTCAAGTCTGTCGTAGGGTTGGGTCGAAAGAAGAGGGAAATAAAAGTTTATTCTCAAGGAACTCTGAAAAGAATACAAACTTACATTTTAAAAACTACAAGCTAGGTAAAATTGTATTTGGGTCGAAAGAAGAAAGCAATATTTAAACCGGGAAGGATAAAAGACATTAAAAGAATGTTTCCACTTTATATCAGACATATACGCGCGCCTATCGTAATAAATTAAGACTGGTCATTTAAATTATATTATAATTAACATAATTGAATTATTGTAATAATTTTAAGTATACACATGAAAGTTATGATCTATAATTACAATAATTATTATTAAAATGTATAATCGCAATTTATAATGACATTATAATGTTGAACACTGTTCAGACTGGGCCGTGCCTCGGATCGTTGCATGAAGTTGTTGAAGTAATTCCTCTTGTGTACATCATCTGTATTGTATTATAGACAGAAGCCACTGTAAAGTGACCATTGAGATCATATTAGTATGTGTACTGTGAGATCCAGTATTTGGGGACACAACAGCCATTGTGTTGTGAGCCAGTTAGCGTTGGTTTATAGTCATGACTGGATCGTCATTGGTGTGTTAAGTGTTTGTCTCTGTCGATATATGTTTATATAGTGTTTATTTCCAATTAATCTATGCTCCTATCGTTATAACGTGTACGGTTGTTTTCCCGGCACTTTATCACCTACTTACTCTATATGTTAAGAGAAGTCTCCCATTCCGATCGGGAGACCTTAGACCAGCGATTTTAGGCTCTGCAACGGCTCCGCAACGGGGATTAGTCTCGCAGCGGCTCCGTGGCTTCTTCTTTTTTATTTTTTTATTATCTCCTTTCAGGTTTTATTGTGCGTGTCGCGTATCGTTATTCCTGTTGATATGTCGCCTCAATGTAAACGCGGCCTAAAGGACCGATCCCGATGCCTCCAACAATCTCTGACATGCCTTCGTCTTGATCAGCAATTATTATACACTGTTTACTTTTATTATGATTATTTTATTATTCAGCTGAAATGCTATTAGTTAATCAAAATTACTCAGTGTTTTCAAACACAATATTACGGTAACCTGTGGTCTAGTGGTTAGCGTAACAAACTACTCAACCCGGATCGCGGGTTCGTAGCCCAGCAGGTGACCCTAGGATTTTATAATTTAAGGGAGTATAAAATCCTTAGTTACGCCGTCCTTCGGAAGGGGCTATAAACGGGGGTTCCGAGCCGGTACGATGTTAGGTACTCGTTAAAAATCCCTATCCTAATGAAACCTGGATAGGCAAAATTTAGAGCTCCCACTGTAGCATCGTCCGATTAGCCATAGCAGCATAAATGGACGTTAAATGAACAAAAAACAACATAATACATCCCAAAAAACTTCAAGATCTAGGGAATGTACTCTAATAACTTGGGTATAACAAAAAACAAACTTTTTTTCTTATTATGGATATGATTCTTTTATCTTTTGAACAACCTTATGGCACTTTTTGTATGTGAAATAAAATAAAAAAATCTACAGTATTTGTAGACGTTAACTATTTTCCAATGATCTCTAGAACTATTAATGATCTCCATTAATGGCCGTTGCTTTAACAAAATTAAAAAAAGTTAAGTTTAGTTTTCGATCCTATTACTTACGTTATTACCATTGACTCTGGTTAGTTTTATTGCTCTTTTTATTTTTATTACTTGCTACTATGGGCTCCGTGACGTGCCATTTTATAGCCTTCCGGTCTGGCCTGGGCTGTCGTAACTTCCTAGTCTATTGCATTTTTATATTCTAGCTTACATTTATTTATATATTGCAATTAGTGTGTCATAAATATTTTATGTAGCAATTAATGTGCCTGACGGTCATAGTTTACTAATATCTAGGCAATGGGGCAGCATAGTTTCGAAATTTCGGCATAACACACGCACACAAATATAATCTTATCCCTTCTTAATAATAGCGATAAGTATTAAAATCTATAATATATTAAATGAGGCTTCGAAAACTCCATTAAAAAATAAAAAAAGATTACTATATGAAAAAATCATTGCAAACATAAACAGGCTAAACAAAATAACGGGTGGTCGAAAGGAATAGTTGAAGAGATTGTTGAATTTGTCGGAATCAAATCTTTGGGTTATTTTCGCCTTTGGGCTTTTCTTGGTAATTTCCTTCACTAAAGTTTATTTCTTCCGGATAGTCTGTTCCATCTTGATGACTTATTTCTTCCAGATTTATACTTTCACTTAAGTTCATTTCTTCTACCTTTACTTCTTCACTATAGTTTGTTTCTTCCTTTGTATTATATGTTTCTTCTGTATAAATAATTTCTTCAAGATTTATCTCCTCACTATGGTTTATTTCTTCTATAAAACTAGCTTCTTCTATCTTTAAACAAACTTTAGAAATATAATCAATACCAATAACATTTGCAGTGGCCCCAGAGTCTATCACAAAACAAGCTATCTCTGATGAACAAGGGGCTTCAGCACTATTATACAAGTAGGAAGTGGCAGCAGAATTCTTATTTTTTAATTTCGGGCAAACACTTTTAACATGACCTCGACCTTTGCAGTAATAGCAAACAACATTTGATGTTTTTATGGCGTTAGTGACCTTTGAATTCCCATATTTCCAGAATTTATCTTTAGTTCTGTAGGTTGCAAATACATTCTGTGATAGATCATCCTCCCTTCTCATATTTCTCTCATACTCCGACAAAAGACAGTTTTTCACATATTCCAAACTAAGTCCTGATTTGTCCTTATTTTGCACAATGTCTAATACTGACACCACGGAATCAAACTCTGATGGCATTGCAACAAGTAACTGATTCACTATCTCTTCTTGTTCCAATTTTCCACCAGCCACTCTTACATCAGACGCCATGGATTCAAACTTCTGAAAAAACTCTAGTAGAGGTTGATCATTGTTGTACACCATGTTTCTCCAAGTTCTTTGCAGCATGACAAGAGACTTCATACCTCGTTTTTCATAGGTTGCTAAGAGGGCTTCCATTAATTCCTTTGCAGTCTCCTTCTCTTTAACAGTGGAATAAATATTGTTCGAAAGACTACTAGCAATAATAAGTTTGGCCTTTGCATCCTGATCTATAAAAATTTTAAGTTCCTCCTCCGTCGTGGGGGCTCTTCATTTAAAAATCTAAGTAAACCCCAAGCGGCCAACAATAATTTAATTCTTGAGTACCAGATACTAAAGTTGTATCCATCAAATTGTTCAACTGTAACATTCGGAACACTTGAACTTGCCATTGTAACACGGACCGTAAGCGTCTAACTTAAACAAAATGGCGTAACACTGAAACTCAAATCAACAAACAAATAACTATTGTTTTGTAAAACTGACTGACCAAAAACGTGTGTCCAAAAAGTTATTTCCAAACAAATAACTAACCACCAGTGTCTGTCCCAAAACTTATATCCAACCTAAATTTCGGCTCTACCGTCAACAAAACATAACAAGTACACATAATCCTACACTGGGCCCATAACCTGTTAAATAAAGAGTAAAAGGTAATAGAGTGCAGGGAAACAACAGTACGAGTTATAACGATACAAGCACAGAATTTATTATGATATAAACACTTGACAAGACACTCCACACAAAATGGCAGATGCAGTCCATACTACAAACAGACGCTAACAGAGAAACTCCCAACACAACAAAGGCTGTTGGTGCCAAGACACTGTGGTGCACAGCCAACATGATCTCAACTGCCACTACAGTGTTATCTGTCTATATTACAATATATACATCAGAGGAATTACTTCAACAATGTATTGAATATGTGCTACTTTAAATAGCATTAGCTAAATATGAAACATTAAATATAAACTTTTCTAACGATGACAAGTTACATAAAAGTTGAGGCGTTAAAATAACGGAAAATATTTTCAGTTCAATTATATTACCTTATTATAAATATATCAAGTGCTTATTTACACTTAATATAAATATATTAAGAAATAATGATTGGAACAAACACAGAAAAGTGTTATTATGCATGAACATGTTACTAAAATTGAAATTTTTGCTTGAAAGAATATTTAATTCCCATTACTATAGCACCTTAATGTTTTAAATTTTAAATTGAGTAAGGTAAAATAAGAATGATAAAAATCATTGAATTCATTTTTTTTTTTAGATTTAGTTTTTGCGTATTAAAATGTTCTTCCATGTAGCTCTTCAAACATTAATAAGGTTAATAATAACTTACATGTTAATAAAAAATATAAAACACTAGACACTATTATGGAACCAACAACTTCAGAAGTTAATATTTACTATAAAAAGGTGCCTTTGTTTTTTACTGACTCATGCAGTGTAGACATATTGTATATGAATATATAAGATTCATCTTGTAAATATTAATTGTAAAAATTAATAGAAAATAAGAAGACTTCTGACTTAAAACTTGATAAACAATATAGATTATATAGAGAAGAGGAATTAATTCAACATCGAATATGATTAATAATTCATTTTTTAATTTATTTTAACAAAAATAACACACTTATAGTGTAATTTTCACATTCATATAATTGAATGACTCTAAGGAGAAGGAAATAATGAAATCATTCGTAAATAAATTATGAAACTTACTGTGACACCACAATATTTCACATGAAAATATAAATTTAGATAGGTCATGTAAATTTACCCTATTGATACAACATAATAAAAAGTAAGAGATTCTTTATTAAATGTTTGAGTAATTCAATAATTATTCTAATTGGCTATATAAAACTACTGGTATTTCATTTCACGATTCTTTTAAAAACATTGTTACTAGAGTAGTTAATCATATATTTTTCTCCCTAAACTTATCTAAAAATGCCTATAAATCCACTTAATCCAACTTAATCTTTTCTTAAATGTTTAATCTTTGCTTAAATTAATATCTTGCTATTAATAAAATCAAAATTATCCCCCTAGCTAGGGAAAATGATAAATAATGATTATCGAATTTTGTCAAGCTTTACTTTTATAACTTCAAATCAGTATGCTCCCCCCACTTTTCTCCAATTTGGTGCACAAAATAATACCAAATATGATGTGCTTCATGCTGCAGATCTTCTCACATCCTCCTCTTTAATGATATCATTTATTCCATCACCGATCGTAAATATTAAACAAAAAAATGAGTTTAGATATTTCGATATTAATTTGTTTTGAAGAATTAAGCTTGGCAGGAAATACAGCTGCCGAGCTTTTCCCCTCCTGGAAAGAAACTTAATTTAGCCTAAGCATTGAAATACAACGATGTAAGAATTATTTATATAAAAGAACAATTTTTGATTTTTTTAAAGTGTTTAAATACATTTTCGCAACATACATTTTTTTAAATCAATTATTTATACTCTGATATTTGGTATTTATTTATTTGTATTAAACCAGTACAATTAGCAGCCAATAAATTTTACACAAATAAGTACAACTTATTTTATTTGTGCTAACATTTCAGTCTACTTTTTACGGCATCATCACAGCTGAGAATTAAACAAGTCAGAATTAAAATACCAAAGAAAATATATCGATTTATATAGACAAATATGATAGGAATCAAAATAATGAAACACTTTGAATGAAAGATTAAATTATAAAATAATTTATGAGAAATTGAAATAATAACTAAAGTGAAATCAATTCTATGAAGATAATAAATTATATTAAAATTTAGATGCGCAATTGCGCAGGTGCAAATGAAAATTAAATAATAATAATAATAATAATAATAATAATAAATGTTACTTATTAACTGTTCAATTTAATATTATTATCCAACTCATTTTGTCATTCACCATTGACATGACTTTCATTATACATATATTGCAATAAAATCATTTCTCATGTAACTTTATTATGATTTATTATCTTATTTTATTATATAAATTATATTGCATTATTGATATGATCCCTCAGCTCTTATGATGGTGGAACATTGGCACAAATAAAAAATTGTACTTAATTCTGTAAAATTTATTGACTGTTCCTAAATGCAGTAGAAAATTAAAAATATATATACCGATTTGAATGTCATAATAATAAATAAATTAAGTTTAAAGATTTTTTTCATTGTCAATATTATTAGTGATATCCTTAGTGATTTATATCTACTACTAATTTACATCATTTTTTATATTTAGCTCAGTTTTATTTTATTAGTCCCACATCTTTGTAATGTGTTTTACAAAGTTTGTTTAAAGTAACTTTTTTTTCAGAAAGTGCCTTATTCATTTGGTAAACAGCTTTTTAATAATAAACTGAGTCAGTTATACTATAGAATATTTTAGTTATTCTATCAGTCTGTAAACCTGAAATGATAAATTTATATATGTGTGTACTTCTATAAATCATAAGCTACATATAATCCATTATAATCAGATTTCTGAATTTAGGAACAAAGGAGCCCTACTGGAAGTTGTTTCAATATTCCTTCACTCAAACAACATCAAGTTTGCTAAAGGCTAAAGCCACAGCTAAGCATAACTTTGGAAAACATTGTAGAAACTATAACGGTTAAAGATCTAAACAAAACAAACTTTGGTTGTATTTAAGGTGGTCCATAACCGATGAACCTATAAAAAGATCACCTCTGTTAAGAGACGGTAGGGTTTGATGTATATAGTTGGAACATGCAGTTATTATTTTATTTTTGTATGCCTTTTTCTATAAATAAACTTTAAATATTTAAAGTAGTAGTATTTTTCTAATCAGTTTATTTAAAATTTTATCAAAAAGTAAAATTATTTATCTTTCATGATTGGTTCTGGTTAGTATTTTAAAAATAATGTAACTATTGATTTGTAATCAGTTCATTAAATAAGTCTGTATTATTATTAAAATAAACACTTTTATTACTTATCAGATTATTCATGAAAAATAAATTATGAAATAGTGAAAACACTTAAATAAATTAAGTAAGGATTTATAATTTTAAGGTCTAGCTGGTCACATAAACTATTATATATCATAAACTATTAACTATCCATTATATAAGAATCCATTATATACATATATATTTTTTTAAGAATGATAGAAGAGAACCATTCTAGATGAAGATTTTGGAAACTTCTACCCTTAGACAAATGCTTATCATAGTCAAGAGTCTCATCTACTCTTTGAGAGCCATTACCTGCTCTCTGTTCTATAATATATCATATTTTTATATGAATACCATATTATAAAAATACAATAAGTTGCAATTTTTTTAAACCATTCAGCAGGTGTTTCTTCTGGTTTTCACCGTATAGTGAAATTCTTTGCCAACGTTTCGCTGACCATACTGCAAGCTTCCTCAGGGCTTAATCTGAGACTGAAAATGTTCTTCTTCTACTTCGGTGTTTAAAGCATCTTTTTTACGCTAAATATGTTCTGCAAGTCTTGTACATATTAGCCTTCCTGTTGAATTCCTTTTAATAGTCTCTTCCTGGAAACCATTTTTGATCATAGCTTCCATTAAATGTCTCTCGTCTTTTTCCAATTAAGCTGGTTCAGAAATCCTCATGGCTCTTTTCATTAATGTTCTTCCACCCACGGACCCAGAAGCTTTAAATACCGAAGTAAAAGAACACTTTCAGTCGCCTGCACTTATATTAATCTTAAACATTTTTAAATTATCTTAAATGTAAATATCTTGGCAGTAGGCTCATAGACTATGGAAACTCCGATAAAGACATAACAGAAAAAATAGTAAAAGGCAGAAAAATTATTGGGTGTCTTAACTCTGTTATGTGGTGTAAACACGTTAACCTCAATATAAAAAATATTATGTTGCACTTATTGGTTGAAAATGTTATCCACTATGGATCTGAAACGTGGACAATTACAAAAAAGGAGGAAAAGAAGTTGTTAGCCTTAGAGATGGACTTCTGAGAGAAGGAAACTGGCTGAATCGAGATTTGTGGCGAGACCTTTTAGATAAGTAAAATAACTAAGTTGTAAAAAATTGTTAATAAAAAAAACTATCTGAAGTAAAAGAATTATGAGTCTATATTAATAACCTATGTATATGAGGCGTGGAGATGCAAAAAGGCATAAGTCCATATATAATCATTTTTAATTTTTTTTGTTTTTCACTAATTTACCGTCCTCTATGCGGTGGTACATGGTTCAACATTCAAAACATGCCAAAGCCAATATAAATTTTCTAAAAAAAAATTGTCTCAAATAAATAATCATTTCAAAATAACCTGAATTATGCATATGTTTGTTTCCTGAAAAATTTTTAAATTTGGATTTATCCCTTTTGCATCTCAAAGCCTCATATATAATATTAATATTAATGAGAAATGCTTGGCTTGATGTATCTTGAGCAATGGTTAATTTGTTTGGAGTGGGTGCATCAATGAATTTCACACACATGAGGAAAACTAATTTTATTTTGTGCCTATGTTTTGGCCTAATTTTTAGGTCATCATCAGAGTAGAGAAAGCAAAACAGAATCAAAAGATCAATACAGTACCAAAAGATCAATACAGTACATTACCAAAATACCAATATAAAAACTTTACTGATAGCAATGAAACCCAATAAATGAAAGGTAAAATTATAAAATTATTTGTGAGAAATTAATTAATTCTTTTATTCTCAGTTCTGATGGTGGCCTGAAATTTTGGCTAAAACAATAGCTCAAAATAAAATAAGAATTCCTCAATAGCATAAAATTCATTGACTGCACCCTCCCCCCACCCCTCTCCCCTGATAATTTTCTACATTGCTTATAATTATATGCGTAAAAAAATCAGTATCAAGAAAATAGTATTAATGATATTAAAGTATTAGAAATAAATAATTTTTCTATAAGACCTGCTAGCCCTAATGGGACAATTTTAATTTATACTTTCCTGTTTCTTAAATTGATTTCATCTATTCCTTCCAGTATTCCTGTGTAATCAATTATATACTAAGTGTAGAAAAGAGAAAGTTGTAGAAGGGAGAGAAGAGAGTGGAGAAGATGAAGGATTCCATGAAAGACATTGCAGACCTTTAACAATCACATATAACAAAAAGGAGTAGTTTTGTAAGTATACATATGATTTTGTGTTACCATGACCAACATATAATGAAAGTAAAAGCCTACTTAATATAATCGGATATAAACGGATGTTTATTAATAAAACAACTCCCCTTCAATCAATCACATATACCTTTGGAAAAGAAAGGGATAAATATTTTAACTGATAATTATATAGTGTTGTTATTAATATTGTTCTGAATCACAATAATGTTCTATGCCTCAGTTGTGGCAACCTGAAGATGGCATCCTATATTACTTTTTTGAGCAAAAGGGTATTCGAAAATTCCTTTGGAATTTTAAAAGAAGGCAGCCAAGGTCCACAATTGATTTTGCTCTCATTAGACAATGGAGTTCACTTATGTAATGTAATGTAAAAGTCCATATAATTGTTGAATGTGGATTGGACCATTACTTAATGCCTATGTTCATGTATTTATTCTCCATGATTTAAATTAAAAAATAATATTCATTAGAAATCTGATAGAGGCAATCTATTGAAATATATAAAATTCAAGTTGCGTTATTGCAACAAGATAGAATTAATTCTCAAATGGTGCTGTTTTTTATTACATTAATTATCAAAGGGTTGGTTGTTTATTACAAAATAGATGATAATATTGGATCAGATCCAAACCTACCTTTCTTTGATGAGGTTTTCAGTAAAAATAAGTACAAAATTAGCATTTTTGTAGAATTTTTTTTAATATTACAATCAAGCTCTTTACAAGCTTATTAGCAATTTTTTTCTAATAATAATAATAATAATAATAACAACCTACTTAAAACATATATATATAATTTAGTTTTAGTTTTCGGGATTAAGGAGCTTCGTATGCTGCTAGCTCTGAACAATAAAAAATAACACTTTATATTAGTTCAATGGGCTTCCTTCTCTTAAGCCTTCTCACCCATGCATTGAAGTCGAGGAGATGAGCGGCCTCGGCGTTGACGTGGTGGGGTTGCAAGCGAACCTGATATGTCTGGGCGAATTTTCGGATTACCTCCTCCACAGTCAGCACACGAAGATCTCTGTGGAGATCATCATTCTTGATGTACCAAGGTGCATTTACGATCACCTTAACACTTTATTTTGAAATCTTTGAATTATTTTTCTGTTGGAGTCCCTCGTGCATTCCACAGCTGGATTGTAGCATAATAATATTTATCATGAAAAAATTTGAAATATATTTTAAATATTTTATAAAAAAAACATGTGATTGATTATAACTCTTAAATTAATATTATCATATTTGTTTGTATGAATATAATCATTTAAATATTAAAAGTATCAACTTTTAATATTTGAATGATTATATTCCATTAAAATGTACAATTAATTTAACTTGATGCCTTTCAACAACAAAGTAGAATTCATATTTCTTCTTGGATAAAACCCTAAATATAGATTTCTACATTTCTGTTTCTTTCATAGAATTATTCCTTGCAATAGACCTAGATCAATAATTTTTTATGCTCATCACTTACATACAAACTGTGTTAGGCACAAAATTCATTTCTCACAGATTCCATATTTTGTAATTTCTTTTGTTGGTTTGCTTTGAATCTATCTATTGTTCGAAATCCTCTTCTTTACTCAAAATCCAGTGTTTTTCTAATTTGATTGTAAGATTTAAAGTATTCTTCCATCTCTGATTTGTCTGTTTTATCGATAATTGTTCTTTCTTGGTTGTGAGGACATTGAGCAGAGTAAGATATAAAAAAAAAACAAAAAAACAGTGCACTAAACCTCTGGGCCTAGTCCTGATTATCATAAATTAGGTTGGTATGGGTACTCTTATGAAAGGACAGGAATTTCAATGAAGTGCATTTGAAACAATAGCATACATATGCTTATTTGTTATTTTTACCATTAATATTTTTTTTAATTGTGAGCAGTTAGGTAAAATGTTTCAAAATGTACCTATAATTTAGGAAGGAATGTGTGTTATCTATTCAACAAAAAAAATCAATAGTTTAACTGTGTCAAATTAAAAAAAAAAATCCTTGGCTTCAATTAAAGCATAATTTAGTTATTTACTTAGTGAAGTCTGGTTTGAAAGTGCAAAATAATTATTTGAATTAATTCATTGTACATAATATAAGTGTACAACTAATCATTATTTGATTTATACTATTGCGTATTCTACAGATATTACTGATTTTTCTAAATTTATTTTATAAATTTATTTATTTATCATCTAACGTATAATATATTTAATAATTGTTAACAATATTTTCAATTTTTAAATCAATTAAATTAATTAAATTTGGCTTTAAGACTTTATTTTCAAAGTCCTATTTTGCCAGTAAGTGTGTACTTTGTTAACTGTTAATTTAGATGCCAACAGCACGCGGTTTTTCCCGGATGGTTACCGACTGTTTTTCCCAGGCGGTCACCCATCCAAGTGCCAACCACGCCCGACGTTGCTTAACTTCGGTGATATTCTACAAAAATGCTAATTTTGTACTTATTTTTACTGAAAACCTCATCAAAGAAAGGTAGGTTTGGATCTGATCCAATATTATCATCTATTTTGTAATAAACAACCAACCCTTTGATAATTAATGTAATAAAAAACAGCACCATTTGAGAATTAATTCTATCTTGTTGCAATAACGCAACTTGAATTTTATATATTTCAATAGATTGCCTCTATCAGATTTCTAATGAATATTATTTTTTAATTTAAATCATGGAGAATAAATACATGAACATAGGCATTAAGTAATGGTCCAATCCACATTCAACAATTATATGGACTTTTACATTACATTACATAAGTGAACTCCATTGTCTAATGAGAGCAAAATCAATTGTGGACCTTGGCTGCCTTCTTTTAAAATTCCAAAGGAATTTTCGAATACCCTTTTGCTCAAAAAAGTAATATAGGATGCCATCTTCAGGTTGCCACAACTGAGGCATAGAACATTATTGTGATTCAGAACAATATTAATAACAACACTATATAATTATCAGTTAAAATATTTATCCCTTTCTTTTCCAAAGGTATATGTGATTGATTGAAGGGGAGTTGTTTTATTAATAAACATCCGTTTATATCCGATTATATTAAGTAGGCTTTTACTTTCATTATATGTTGGTCATGGTAACACAAAATCATATGTATACTTACAAAACTACTCCTTTTTGTTATATGTGATTGTTAAAGGTCTGCAATGTCTTTCATGGAATCCTTCATCTTCTCCACTCTCTTCTCTCCCTTCTACAACTTTCTCTTTTCTACACTTAGTATATAATTGATTACACAGGAATACTGGAAGGAATAGATGAAATCAATTTAAGAAACAGGAAAGTATAAATTAAAATTGTCCCATTAGGGCTAGCAGGTCTTATAGAAAAATTATTTATTTCTAATACTTTAATATCATTAATACTATTTTCTTGATACTGATTTTTTTACGCATATAATTATAAGCAATGTAGAAAATTATCAGGGGAGAGGGGTGGGGGGAGGGTGCAGTCAATGAATTTTATGCTATTGAGGAATTCTTATTTTATTTTGAGCTATTGTTTTAGCCAAAATTTCAGGCCACCATCAGAACTGAGAATAAAAGAATTAATTAATTTCTCACAAATAATTTTATAATTTTACCTTTCATTTATTGGGTTTCATTGCTATCAGTAAAGTTTTTATATTGGTATTTTGGTAATGTACTGTATTGATCTTTTGGTACTGTATTGATCTTTTGATTCTGTTTTGCTTTCTCTACTCTGATGATGACCTAAAAATTAGGCCAAAACATAGGCACAAAATAAAATTAGTTTTCCTCATGTGTGTGAAATTCATTGATGCACCCACTCCAAACAAATTAACCATTGCTCAAGATACATCAAGCCAAGCATTTCTCATTAATATTAATATTATATATGAGGCTTTGAGATGCAAAAGGGATAAATCCAAATTTAAAAATTTTTCAGGAAACAAACATATGCATAATTCAGGTTATTTTGAAATGATTATTTATTTGAGACAATTTTTTTTTAGAAAATTTATATTGGCTTTGGCATGTTTTGAATGTTGAACCATGTACCACCGCATAGAGGACGGTAAATTAGTGAAAAACAAAAAAAATTAAAAATGATTATATATGGACTTATGCCTTTTTGCATCTCCACGCCTCATATACATAGGTTATTAATATAGACTCATAATTCTTTTACTTCAGATAGTTTTTTTTATTAACAATTTTTTACAACTTAGTTATTTTACTTATCTAAAAGGTCTCGCCACAAATCTCGATTCAGCCAGTTTCCTTCTCTCAGAAGTCCATCTCTAAGGCTAACAACTTCTTTTCCTCCTTTTTTGTAATTGTCCACGTTTCAGATCCATAGTGGATAACATTTTCAACCAATAAGTGCAACATAATATTTTTTATATTGAGGTTAACGTGTTTACACCACATAACAGAGTTAAGACACCCAATAATTTTTCTGCCTTTTACTATTTTTTCTGTTATGTCTTTATCGGAGTTTCCATAGTCTATGAGCCTACTGCCAAGATATTTACATTTAAGATAATTTAAAAATGTTTAAGATTAATATAAGTGCAGGCGACTGAAAGTGTTCTTTTACTTCGGTATTTAAAGCTTCTGGGTCCGTGGGTGGAAGAACATTAATGAAAAGAGCCATGAGGATTTCTGAACCAGCTTAATTGGAAAAAGACGAGAGACATTTAATGGAAGCTATGATCAAAAATGGTTTCCAGGAAGAGACTATTAAAAGGAATTCAACAGGAAGGCTAATATGTACAAGACTTGCAGAACATATTTAGCGTAAAAAAGATGCTTTAAACACCGAAGTAGAAGAAGAACATTTTCAGTCTCAGATTAAGCCCTGAGGAAGCTTGCAGTATGGTCAGCGAAACGTTGGCAAAGAATTTCACTATACGGTGAAAACCAGAAGAAACACCTGCTGAATGGTTTAAAAAAATTGCAACTTATTGTATTTTTATAATATGGTATTCATATAAAAATATGATATATTATAGAACAGAGAGCAGGTAATGGCTCTCAAAGAGTAGATGAGACTCTTGACTATGATAAGCATTTGTCTAAGGGTAGAAGTTTCCAAAATCTTCATCTAGAATGGTTCTCTTCTATCATTCTTAAAAAAATATATATGTATATAATGGATTCTTATATAATGGATAGTTAATAGTTTATGATATATAATAGTTTATGTGACCAGCTAGACCTTAAAATTATAAATCCTTACTTAATTTATTTAAGTGTTTTCACTATTTCATAATTTATTTTTCATGAATAATCTGATAAGTAATAAAAGTGTTTATTTTAATAATAATACAGACTTATTTAATGAACTGATTACAAATCAATAGTTACATTATTTTTAAAATACTAACCAGAACCAATCATGAAAGATAAATAATTTTACTTTTTGATAAAATTTTAAATAAACTGATTAGAAAAATACTACTACTTTAAATATTTAAAGTTTATTTATAGAAAAAGGCATACAAAAATAAAATAATAACTGCATGTTCCAACTATATACATCAAACCCTACCGTCTCTTAACAGAGGTGATCTTTTTATAGGTTCATCGGTTATGGACCACCTTAAATACAACCAAAGTTTGTTTTGTTTAGATCTTTAACCGTTATAGTTTCTACAATGTTTTCCAAAGTTATGCTTAGCTGTGGCTTTAGCCTTTAGCAAACTTGATGTTGTTTGAGTGAAGGAATATTGAAACAACTTCCAGTAGGGCTCCTTTGTTCCTAAATTCAGAAATCTGATTATAATGGATTATATGTAGCTTATGATTTATAGAAGTACACACATATATAAATTTATCATTTCAGGTTTACAGACTGATAGAATAACTAAAATATTCTATAGTATAACTGACTCAGTTTATTATTAAAAAGCTGTTTACCAAATGAATAAGGCACTTTCTGAAAAAAAAGTTACTTTAAACAAACTTTGTAAAACACATTACAAAGATGTGGGACTAATAAAATAAAACTGAGCTAAATATAAAAAATGATGTAAATTAGTAGTAGATATAAATCACTAAGGATATCACTAATAATATTGACAATGAAAAAAATCTTTAAACTTAATTTATTTATTATTATGACATTCAAATCGGTATATATATTTTTAATTTTCTACTGCATTTAGGAACAGTCAATAAATTTTACAGAATTAAGTACAATTTTTTATTTGTGCCAATGTTCCACCATCATAAGAGCTGAGGGATCATATCAATAATGCAATATAATTTATATAATAAAATAAGATAATAAATCATAATAAAGTTACATGAGAAATGATTTTATTGCAATATATGTATAATGAAAGTCATGTCAATGGTGAATGACAAAATGAGTTGGATAATAATATTAAATTGAACAGTTAATAAGTAACATTTATTATTATTATTATTATTATTATTATTATTTAATTTTCATTTGCACCTGCGCAATTGCGCATCTAAATTTTAATATAATTTATTATCTTCATAGAATTGATTTCACTTTAGTTATTATTTCAATTTCTCATAAATTATTTTATAATTTAATCTTTCATTCAAAGTGTTTCATTATTTTGATTCCTATCATATTTGTCTATATAAATCGATATATTTTCTTTGGTATTTTAATTCTGACTTGTTTAATTCTCAGCTGTGATGATGCCGTAAAAAGTAGACTGAAATGTTAGCACAAATAAAATAAGTTGTACTTATTTGTGTAAAATTTATTGGCTGCTAATTGTACTGGTTTAATACAAATAAATAAATACCAAATATCAGAGTATAAATAATTGATTTAAAAAAATGTATGTTGCGAAAATGTATTTAAACACTTTAAAAAAATCAAAAATTGTTCTTTTATATAAATAATTCTTACATCGTTGTATTTCAATGCTTAGGCTAAATTAAGTTTCTTTCCAGGAGGGGAAAAGCTCGGCAGCTGTATTTCCTGCCAAGCTTAATTCTTCAAAACAAATTAATATCGAAATATCTAAACTCATTTTTTTGTTTAATATTTACGATCGGTGATGGAATAAATGATATCATTAAAGAGGAGGATGTGAGAAGATCTGCAGCATGAAGCACATCATATTTGGTATTATTTTGTGCACCAAATTGGAGAAAAGTGGGGGGAGCATACTGATTTGAAGTTATAAAAGTAAAGCTTGACAAAATTCGATAATCATTATTTATCATTTTCCCTAGCTAGGGGGATAATTTTGATTTTATTAATAGCAAGATATTAATTTAAGCAAAGATTAAACATTTAAGAAAAGATTAAGTTGGATTAAGTGGATTTATAGGCATTTTTAGATAAGTTTAGGGAGAAAAATATATGATTAACTACTCTAGTAACAATGTTTTTAAAAGAATCGTGAAATGAAATACCAGTAGTTTTATATAGCCAATTAGAATAATTATTGAATTACTCAAACATTTAATAAAGAATCTCTTACTTTTTATTATGTTGTATCAATAGGGTAAATTTACATGACCTATCTAAATTTATATTTTCATGTGAAATATTGTGGTGTCACAGTAAGTTTCATAATTTATTTACGAATGATTTCATTATTTCCTTCTCCTTAGAGTCATTCAATTATATGAATGTGAAAATTACACTATAAGTGTGTTATTTTTGTTAAAATAAATTAAAAAATGAATTATTAATCATATTCGATGTTGAATTAATTCCTCTTCTCTATATAATCTATATTGTTTATCAAGTTTTAAGTCAGAAGTCTTCTTATTTTCTATTAATTTTTACAATTAATATTTACAAGATGAATCTTATATATTCATATACAATATGTCTACACTGCATGAGTCAGTAAAAAACAAAGGCACCTTTTTATAGTAAATATTAACTTCTGAAGTTGTTGGTTCCATAATAGTGTCTAGTGTTTTATATTTTTTATTAACATGTAAGTTATTATTAACCTTATTAATGTTTGAAGAGCTACATGGAAGAACATTTTAATACGCAAAAACTAAATCTAAAAAAAAAAATGAATTCAATGATTTTTATCATTCTTATTTTACCTTACTCAATTTAAAATTTAAAACATTAAGGTGCTATAGTAATGGGAATTAAATATTCTTTCAAGCAAAAATTTCAATTTTAGTAACATGTTCATGCATAATAACACTTTTCTGTGTTTGTTCCAATCATTATTTCTTAATATATTTATATTAAGTGTAAATAAGCACTTGATATATTTATAATAAGGTAATATAATTGAACTGAAAATATTTTCCGTTATTTTAACGCCTCAACTTTTATGTAACTTGTCATCGTTAGAAAAGTTTATATTTAATGTTTCATATTTAGCTAATGCTATTTAAAGTAGCACATATTCAATACATTGTTGAAGTAATTCCTCTGATGTATATATTGTAATATAGACAGATAACACTGTAGTGGCAGTTGAGATCATGTTGGCTGTGCACCACAGTGTCTTGGCACCAACAGCCTTTGTTGTGTTGGGAGTTTCTCTGTTAGCGTCTGTTTGTAGTATGGACTGCATCTGCCATTTTGTGTGGAGTGTCTTGTCAAGTGTTTATATCATAATAAATTCTGTGCTTGTATCGTTATAACTCGTACTGTTGTTTCCCTGCACTCTATTACCTTTTACTCTTTATTTAACATACATCTCCAAATTCCTTCTTCGGTTTGATATCAAAGATAAGATTATAAAAGATGTTTGATAACTATCAAAATTACATCAAAGGTGTACTTCTTATATGTTTTTTATATTTATTTTTTATTTGAAGGACATGCTGAAGAGGAATTTAACTTAGAATCAAATTGTAAAATGCCAGCCAATATATCTAGATTGATCTACTGGCAGATATTCATGGAAGAAAATCTTTACCTGGTCGCATTCTTTGGTGTCCTACAAAATGAGTGAGTACATTATATCTCCACATAATTTGCTTAATAGAATAATAAAAATGGTATCTGTTCAGCAGGTTGTCGCTTCAGGCTGAGTAGCAAAAAGTTTTATCAGTTTATTCGTTTCATTTTCAATATTTTACAAACGTACAAGCTATCCTGAGCATGAAAAATAGTATGCAATGAGTAGATTTCAGATATCTTTTCTTCAAGAAATAAAAATTTCCACTAACATTGTGAAAAATAGATAATTTGTTGAAAAGTTCATTTGAAATATCCATAATCAAATGTCAAACCAAACTAAACAAAACAAAAACTATCAGCCTTTAGATGGGTTGTCAAATAAAGCAGTGTAGGCAAATCAAAGTTTGAACATCTAAAAAAAAAACACCCAGTAAATAATTAATTCAAAAAGATAGTGAAATGAAAATCTAAAAAGGAGTGGTAGCTGTAACACTGTGGTTTTAGAACTAACCCATTCATGGGAAAGGCTAGAATAAGTTCAAAGTTTTGATTTTTTTCCAAAGAAATATTTTTAGGGTAGTTTAATTAAAATTAAAATAAAAAAAAATTTTTTTGTTCAGCCATAAATGCAGTAGAAAATGTTGTGCTCATGCTATATTGGCTGGTAGAGTATTATATTTATATATATACTTTTTTTTAATTTTTTTTTTGAGATAGGTAAGGAGATATGTTTATAATTTATACAATAATACTGTTTCATGAAAACTTTTATTACAATCGTTTGAATAATAAACTCCTTCAAAGAAATAAAAATTACAATTTGCACACTATTTTCACAAAAAAAATCAAAATTTTCATTTTTTACTCGTGATATGATTTAAAACATTCTGGGTGTACTTTAACATTACATCTCTCACACCTATAAATAGTTTGGCTTTTACACATTACACACCTTTGCCTTGTCTCATCCCTGACGATCAACTGTCCGATTTTGTCCTTTCTCACTTCATCTAGCACTGTGTTCACAGCTGGTCTTCCTCTTCTCGGTTGTTCATAGATAGATCTGGCTATCGGGCTGGTTGGTTTGAACAATGTTGGTTTGCTAGAAGTAGTTCACGCTGGTAGAAGGGTGTCCCCTATGGTCAAGGAGACTGGAGAGATAAGGAAAGGTGGGGGTCGCAGACTTCCATATATCATATATTGTTTATGAATAATATATTGAAGGTATAATAGATGAGTAAATTGGTAAACAGAAGAACAGATCTCTTTAAAAGAATCCAATTAAGACTAAGGCATAGAAATAATTATGTGAGTAATCATCCTAAATGATACTCTGGCATCCTCAATATCCATCAAATATATTCAAAACATATTTAGGACTTCAAAACATTGCACATGCATGAGCACATCTTTATTTGACAGGTGGGGGAGATGAAAATGCATGGTCATGTCTTCTTTGTAAAAACTTTAAAGGGAAGGCCTATGCATGCAACATTAAAGTAAAACGACTATTCTAAAAGCAGTTGTTTAGCTGCGGACCTGTACTACCCGCCAGATGTAACGAACCGATCCTTGCTTCTAAGATCGAGAATATACTTTACCGCCAAAATCAAGGAGAGGGGAATGACGATTGGAGCTGCGGGCACTTATTGCATGGACGCGGAGCTGGGCTGTTCTACTAGATCTTCGCAGCTACGACCGCTTGCCGCTTTCAAGCCGATATTCTTTATTGAGAACGTCCAGCGTCCAGGAGGTCTTGCAGCCTGTCACGCACCAGGAGCTCGGCTGAGACACCAGATGAGAGGATAGTTGGTATAGAGAACTCACCAATCGTGATTCCTATTTCAGTATCATAAGGCCTCAAATCGCCGACTAATAAGGCTGCTGATGATCAACAACTCATTGTGTTTATATGAAACCAAAAGACAATTTACGCTAATTAGCATTAACCCTTCAGGCCGTGATCACTTAAATTCTTCAGTATATAGTTCATATTTATTTGTTATATCTTGGCCATAATGACACTCTATATGGAGCACTCTCTGTTAATGTTTCTTGCCGCTCCTATTCAATGTTAATTTTAGTATTAGTAATTAATCATATTTGTTCATTAGATCGCTATTTTGCATGTTTAGTGTGTAAGGTCTTCTTGTATAATTGCTCCCATTAAGTTTAATCATTTATCACCTGTATATTTGCTTAGTTAAGAAAAAGATATTCATATGTCCTTAAAATTAATAAACGCTATGTTAATATCTGAGATTTCACATAAATTTACTTCATATTAAATTTTATTAAGTCTAATCACGCCCTAACAGCAGTATTTGAATTGAATACAAAATTTCATCCCAACAATTAAAATAAACAATGTTTTAAACAAGGAATCTGATAATGTAATTGTAGCAACCTTATTTGGCTGAATTTAACATTTTAATCTTAGTACTCATTAGTGTTGAAATATAACCTACTGTACTATTATTTTTCAATTGGTTAAAAAAACAAAAAATTTATTTAAAAATTATTTTTAACAATTACAAACCTTAAATAATAAGCTGATGTAAAAAGATAGAAAAATATTTGAATTTATAAAAATAAAAAAAATTGTTAAATTAATGTTGCGTAAGTATACGCATCAGTGGCCGTAAATGGGTTAAAAAAAAGAAGGAAAAAAACACCTGTAGTGATAAACCATGAAGAGGCTTGGCTTCATTACATGATAGAGACTGTATGTTTCTAAGACAACGGTTGTGTAGGCCTGTGATTTCGCCGAGTTTTCCTTCAATCGTTACGTTTTTCCCACCAATATAGGTTATCTATTTTCTAGAGGGTGTAATGTAGTGTGGGGTCGGTAGAGCCTACACAGTCCTTCCGTGGCTGTTAACAGACTAAAAAATTTATCTGCCGCACCCGGATTCGCCCCCGAGACTTTCAGCAAAGCAACTTAGTACTCTACATACTAAGTTATCCCGCTTCCTTAGTTTTAGAATAAGGCTAGCTTAATTTAAGGAAGTATATAAAGTATTCCGGCGGGCACATCTACTTTCTTTTCGAGGTTTGAGGGTTCGTTAGGAAACTGGATTCCTGAAGTAGACAGACAATAAAAAAATAAAACAAGATTAGTAGATGGGTTGTTTGGCTTGACTGGGAAAGACGAGAGTAAACCAGCTGGGTCCCATGAATGCGTTTACAAGAAATCCGTGCAACCAAAGCTTTTTGGTTTTAAGCTTAGATAAAAAAAAAAAAAAAGAAGAAAATAATTCATTTCATTTCATAAAAAATCATTAAGTTATATCAAGAGCTAGTAAAAAAGAGTAATGTAAAAAAAAAAACTTAGTTCAATAAAAAAAACATTTACTTAATACGTAATTAAGTGTTGAAATCATGTTCTGGTCAAACAAGTTTTGGAAACAGATTTCTAGTAAGTTTTTTAGAAACACAAGCTGGAAAAACACTAAAAAATATTGTTATAAAAAAGATTTTCAAATAGGGCTCCTCAAAGAAAGTAAACTACTTTTAAGTTCACCTCAGAATTACCCAAAACTCTGTCATGCGATATGTCGTTAAGGCGGATAAAACGATAACGCTCAACATTGGGATCAAGCAGCTGCAGTGTTACGGCCATATGAGAAGAATGGGGAACGAGAGATGGCCTTTGATCATGTCCCAGAGAAGAGATCGAAAAAAGAGGCGCTGAAGGAAAACATGGATGCAAGGAGTTGAAGACGTGATGTCAGCAAGAGGGAGAATGGGAGGAGAGAGATTGCAGGCGATTAAATGTATTGGGTTTCGGAACATGACCCAAGGTTATAAATGCCCGAAAAAAAAATTATTACCCAAACGAATATTTTTCCATTTGTTAGTAAAACGAATTGACAATTCCAATGATAAAGGTAACCTTATAGCTGTATTTTAAACGAACATTAAGCACATCCTTTACTTCAATATTGAAGCAATATTATGTAATATGATATATTACATTGCATATCATAAACACATAAAATATTAATGGAATTCGATATTGTCTCCAGAATATTGCCCGTTAAATGCGAGCTTTAGCCTGAGGTAAAGTCTTATATAAAAGCCCCCGGGGTATTTCCTTTAACACATGCTTCCAGCGGGCCAATTAAAGTGTCTATTGGTTTTGGCGGTGTTTTAGGGCCGCCCTTACTCTTTGGTATGGTAGGGTCTACCTTAAATGGGAAAAAAACTGAAACCAGTGTAGTTAGTTTATCTATCGAAAGTTATGCATGAACCAAAGAAGCCTCACAAGGTAACATGCCAAAAAAGTGATCGTTTATATTATGATATTGAAGGCTTCAAAAACTTGTATAAATTGTATAATTCAGATAAAAAACTAATATATCTGTATTACATTTAATATTTTTTAGCCTCTTTATGAAAATATAGAAGATATAACTCAGTGGTAGAGTGCTGAGTTGCCCTTGCCCAAGGTGCCGGGTTCAAATTCGGCTGTGTTATATAAATTATTAGCTTCTATACAGTGGGTACTCTTAATTGGGAGAAAAACCTGGTGGTTGAGAATGATCTAGAACGAATTACCTCCCTGCACAACCGTTGACCTTGAGTATAAGGAATAAATCAGTACAGTCTTTACCACCTACTGAACCCAAGACCCATCATAGTTTGTAGTGGTATAGTTTTTTACTTTTTAATGAAAATAGTTCTGTACTTAGCAGGTTCTTCTGATTCTTGTTTTCCATTTTATTGCATTTGTAGGCAGTCGGTGAGTTATTCCCTGTAGTTGATGCTAATTTACAATATGATAGAATCGGGGCACACCAATTTATTTGAAATTTTCTATATACAATTAACATATATATACAGTAAATGCATACACTATACATTTTTAGTTTTATCCTTGAGATACTATTTTTTCATCTAACTGGGTGGGACACTGACGATATAAAAGAAAACCAATCTAAATGTTAATATATGCGTTTTTTTTACCACTCTAACATATTTACTTTAGATTAATTTCTTGGGAATGTCTTAAAATTAGAAAATTTGTTTGTTTATATGCAAGCCAAATTTGTTAGATGAACATTTGTTATTCAGAATCGAAATTTTGTTTAATTTATTTATATTTAGTGATTTAATATTTTATAGGCGTAGCCTAGCAATGCAATTTTTTTTTTTAGCCTTTTAATGCTCTCGGTCATTTAATTATTTAACTGGTAACTCGCCAATCACAGAGCTCAGTAGCTAGTCTCCTGATTTCATTAAGACGTTACACTAAATATTGAGCAGTTTTTGGTGTTTTATTTTAAGGGTAAACAACTACAAATGATTATTATTGCCCTCACCACTAGAAAATATGCATATTTACATTATCTACATAATTACATTGAGACATTCTTGTTAAATTAGTACTTAGTAAAAATATTGTTACATATTAAAACATTAACTTACTATACTATATTAAACATACTAGATTTTGCCCGCGGCGTCGCTCGCGTGGAATTCGGTCTGCCACATAAAGTTTCGTGACAGATCATTTTAAATGAATAATTTAATTTTTTTAAACTATAAGTTACCCGTACATCCGAAATTTCAGATGTCTAACTTCAAAACTGACGGATTCCATACAATCTTTGAACTACTATTATATTAAGGGGGAACCCTTGGGGGTGGAATTGTCCAAATTCCTTTCTTAGTGCTCATTTAAGCTATAAAAAGAACCTATCTGCGAATTTCAAGATGCTAAGTTCAGTGGTTTCTGCTGTGCGTTGACCACTGTGTGTTGACCGGTGTGTTAGTCAATCAGGTTACAGTTTTATATAAACTTCGCCTGTGTGGTGTATTGATAAAAAGTATATACAAGTAGCAAACATGCAAACTTTCGCATTTATAACATTAGTAGGATAATAGAAACATATCAACATATTAAACATATATTTATATAAACTTTAAAATATAATATAGTATACAATTTATTTTATTTATATAAACGTTATACATATTAATAGGTATTTTTTTTATACATATGGATAGCTAATACATATATGCACGCTTGTGTCCTTAATGAATAATTGAAATATTGTTGCAAAGTAAAGTATTACCTACACTCATACGAGCACATATATTGGATACATATATAAATTCATATACACAGGTACACATATACGTATATATCAAATTGACTGAAATTTATTGATGTTTTTAATAAATTCCAAGGTATTATTTACACATTGTTCGTTGTCGCCCAACGCCTTAAGCATCCGCCGAGGCACGCCACACCTTTCCATGACTCTACTGTACTTGGAACAATCCTCGAAGAAATGGCCCACTATCAAAAACTATCGCAGCTTTTGAGCAATTTTTAATTTCAAATAGAAACAATGGGATGCATCGATTTTAAAAAGATAACAATCTTTATCTTGTTCCAATATTTAGATCTTAATTTCTTTTTTAATATAGAGAATGGAGATGGAGAATAATATTAATTCATTTTTCTTATAAACTATAATTTGTTTTAATCTACAAAACAAACCTAATGTAAAGAAATCACTATTTTATTTAATTCGAAATACTATAATATTTGGCGGGTTTCTCATATTTTAATAGCCTCATTAGGGGGGCACACAATAAGTACTAAATTGAACTTAAATTTCTAGAATATTTGAATTATAGAATATAATTTGAATTCTGCTAACATAAAAGTATTTCCTTATATTGCCTCGTAACGGAAGAAATTTCAGTTTCCTTTGTTTCGTTTATTTACAGTTTTTTCATTAGGGATTAGATTATTTGTACACAAACAATTATGTTATGTACGCATAACAAAGGTACGCCGTTTGAAAGATCATTTAATCCTTTTTCATAATGAGTCTTACTTTTCCTTTTTAAAGTGAGGCAACGTTTTAAAAATAAATAAGAATACAATTATGTCTTCCTCGGAAATTCGTTTAATTTTTCTCTACGAATTTAAACTTGGCCTTAGCGTCACGGAGACGTTCCGAAATATTAATATTGTTTACGGTGAAGACACAGTAATTGAAAGAAAAATCCTCCGTTGGTTTGAAAAATTTCGGTCTGGGGATTAACATCTTACTAACAAAGAACGTGGTAGGCCGGAGACTAAGTTGGACAACGAAAAGTTGAAAAAGCTGGTCAAAGCGGGGCCTTCCCAAACCACTCGTGAATTAGGTTCACAACTTGGAGCAAGTGTACCAGGCATTTCCAGGCACCTTAAGGAGCTTGGTAAGACAAAAAAGGCTGGAAATATGGATACCACATGAATTAACCGAGGCCTAGCAGCTCACCTAATTTTTTTTTTCACGAGCTGAATATAGAGGTCCTTCCTCACCCACCATATTTTCCGGACCTTTCTCCAACTGATTTTTACTTTTTCCGTTGGTTCGATGATTTTTTGAGAAATAACAATTTTGACAACGAAACTGCCCTAAAATCGGCCTTACAAGACTTCCTTGACACCTAATTTCTACAGAGCGGAAATAGAAATGGTTGTTTCACGTTGGGAGAAGTGTATTGAAAGTGAAGGATCCTATTTTGATTAATATAATAGTATTGTTTACTAATTTTTTTGCTAATAATTTAAATTTGCACCTTCACTGACATTTCAAATGCTACAATCCAATAAAATGGGCTGAGTAACAAGACATTAATTCTAATTATTTAAAAAGGATATTGAGCTTTCTTAAAATGTATGAAGTAAACTAATAGGTTATAACGGAAAATTACTCTCTAATCAGGGATCTGTCCGCAGGTTGTCGCTTCGAGTTGTCCAAGTTTTATCTTTCTTTTGCTCCTTTGTCAATATTATTGGAAATAGAAATATTTGTGAGTTGTTATATGAAAAAAGGAGTGAATTATGGAAAATGGGTATATTTTGGTATTCGTTTCATCAAGAAATGAATGTTTCAACGAACTTTTCGAAGTATAGATGATGATGTATGTTTGTAGAAACCTTAATTTCTTGATGAAATAATTACATCTTTTGTCATGCTAAAACTCACGAATATTTTTATTTTCGAGAACATTAAAAAGTAAACGATTGAAAAGTTGAAACGTATATTTTTAACTCGATGGGACAACCTATGGAACTGATACAAAGATGCGCAAAAATAATATTGATACCAAGAATTTGGTAATTAAATGGTCACATAATAAATTACTTTTTTCTGGATTACTTGAAATTGACTCTAACTAGAGATCTAATGAAAATGACCGTCTAAATCACTTTTTATACAGTAGGTAATCTATGAGAATTCTTTCTTTAGTCGCTTATATTTTAATATTCTCGAAAATACCAATAATTGTGTTTTAATATGGAAAAAAAAGTGTAGTTATAGGAAATGTGTATAATTCGGTAATCATTTCATCAAGAAATGAAAGTTTCAACAAAAAATTTTATAATTATAGATGATCATATGAGGGTGTAGATGAAAAAAATTACATTCTCCACTTTTTATAACTTTAGGTAAAACGATTTCAATCTGATTCTGTTACAAATATGTGAGATAAATGAGTCAAAATTTTTAAGAGAGGAGAACCTCTTCTCTTTTATAACAGAATAGGTTTAAAATCGTTCTACCAAAAGTTATGAAAACGGAAGTGAGGTATGTGAGCTTTCCTGATATAGTCTAAACTAAATATGCAAGTCGGTTCTTTAATCTACGAGTATATATACGTCCAGTAATAGTTACAATATATAGTACATGAGTAATGAAATTATTTTTATTTTCAAGACTATTAAAAAATGAAACGAATGAAAAATTAAAACTAGTTACTTAACTCGTAGCGACAACCTGGGGAACTAATACCCTAAATCGCTTTAGTAACGATCATTTATGAGAATTAATTATGCAAATTATTAATAAATAATATTGTTGTTTTTTTATTGAAGACTGCGTCAAATGTACATCACCGAAGTTGTGGTTCACGAGTTGGCCGCTAGATGGTGGCAGCTGGAGTTACCGAGAGGGCGCCGGCGCTGTCCAGATCGATCTCGCCCGTGGCACCCGACGGGTGGTAACATGGACTTCGGGGCCATCAAGTAAGTCCAATTTATATATATTAATGGATCGTAACGTCATATTTATATATAATATACACTTCGCATGGTATATGTATATCTATGGATTTAAAAGAGAATTGATTATGGATCTATGTATATCGAGGTGGTAACCTTCCACCAACGGGCCAGCATGAGTCCGCTCAGAGTTCGGTTTTGGCTTCGAATACATGTGAAGCCTATTTAGCGTGTTTATTTAATTTAAAAAAATAAATTATATATTATAACACATAGAAATATATTTTAAAATATGTATATTTAATTTTAAAAAAGGATCGTTTAAGTCTCTGATAGAATTAATAACATGTATATAAACAACAGAAAAACATTAGAATAATTCTTGGAATTTTAAAAATCATAATTTTTTTTCTTTCTTTAACAACTATTTGCTAGTTTTAAGTGTTTTAGAAGCCCTATTTTTAAATCTTCCATCATTGTTATTTGTTTATTATGGTACGACCATATTTATTTTTCATAAAGTATAATCTTTTATTAATTTTAATAACATTAATAAAAAATAATTTGAAATATTTAAATAAAATTAGTTCGTGTATCGCACGCTGCATTCTGCCTGGCAATGCTACACAAAAGACCTGATTTTTATAGGTACATATAAATGGATAATTATTAAAAACATCAACAATCCTAACAGAATTAAGTAAATTTCAATATAAATTTTAACATTATTGTAGAACTTTTACTATGTTAAAGAAAAAAACTTTTTGGACTACTCTTCTTCCAAGTTGACCATCTCGACGAGCTCGGAGATAACTTGCTTCTTGAAACTTTTCTAGGCAACTAATTACGAATCGTCGGCCCATTCGGCTGAAGGATACTGGTATAAAAAAATTGGGTCCACCTGTGGATGGTTGGGCTTGTTGCTGGCCTGTTTTACAGCAACAAGTGAGGGAGGCCTAGGAACATCTTGGGCTTTCTCTCAATAGCGGCTACGTTCGAAGGGGGCGGTCAAAAGAACATCGGGGATGCCGTGTTCTTGTTGTGCCTCGAAGCGTGGTAGCATTGTCAACGCCTATTGAATCAGAGTCGTTGTGAGTATTGTATTTGTAAGAATTGGCGATTCGTTTATGAGTGGGAAATACAAAAAAAATATAACAATTTAAAAAATAAATAAACAAAATTCTAAAAAAAGTTTGTTAATCGTTAATTGTTTATTTATTTAACGTTACTTCACGTTGCTTTGTGGCTAATCGGACGATGTTACAGAGAGAGTCCTAAATTTTGCCTATCCAGGTTTAATTAGAATAGGCAATTTTCGAAGAATAGGCTTTCCGAGTACCTGGCTGGCATCGTATAAGGCTCGAGATCCCCATTGTTCCGTTGTTGCCTGCATAGGACCAGATTATTAAAATATTTTAGAAGGAGGAAACATCGAAGAGGGGTGTTCTCGATCCCCAGGAGCGAAATATTTGTCGCTTTATATTTTTCATTTTTAATAAAATAAACATGTTAACTCAATTCACACACTTCGTAAGTGAATTCACATAAATAACATCATTGCACACCGGGTTTGCAGCTAGCTCCTCGGAAAATTTTTATTGCGAGGAGAGGATTGAACACCATGTGTGCAATATAAGGTAAATACATCATTAACAAATTTATAAACATTTATTTCAAAAATAGTTGGATAATATAAAATCTGTATTTTGCTTTCAATAATAAAGAACAGAATACAATGCAATGAATATTTTTTTAACTACTTAATTTAAAGTAGTAAAGAGTTAAAAAAAAGTTTGGTACACAGTAAAACCCAATGCCAAATTTTGTTGTCCTGTACTTTATCGATTTCATTAGTTCAAGAAAAATCTTATTTATTAGTAAATTATCAGTTAAGTAATAAGTGCAATTATTAGTTATTCTAAGTTTACTTAGAATAAATGATAATTGCACTTATTACTTAACTGATTATTTACTGTCATTACTCACTCGGTGTGCAGGCCGTCTTATAGCCTCGGAAATTAACTGTACACACTGTGTGCAATCAGTCTCGAATGGGTTAACGGATACCTGACACATCGGGGATGTGTTCGGGATTCCCTTTTCACGGCCCTTCCGAAGGACGGCGTAACCATGGATTTTTTACTCCCTTAAACAATTCTAAGACCACTGCAATCTTTCTAATCTAAGATCAGAGCTGCAAACCTTGGGTATGGTAGGTTGTTATGCTAACTACTAGACCACATGTGACCGTGTATGTATTTTGCTGTTATAACCCTCTTTAATTTAGTATGAAAGATCAACTGCTCTTTTACAATATACATAATTTTAATCTAAACGAACTGACATTTATTAAATTGAGATTTACAATAAAAGTACAATAGGACTAATCTTTAATAACACTACAAGTTATTTTCAATTTTATCGTACCTCAGGTCATCTTATTTTCAGATACCTGAGAGGATTATCGGGAATATTTTCGAATGTAGGATTATAAATAGGTTGATTATCATCGATAGGGGATTTATTATGGGGGGATTGGTTTCTATATCGGGACAAATCTGGATAGCAAGTGACGCAATCTGTTTAGGAATGATTTCACTTGTTTAACAAGAAGCATTGAGGACTTAACGAATGATTTAGGACTGAAGCTCCTCAATCCCAACTTCATATATTCAAAAAAGAACTTAATATTATCTGTCTCTTTGAATTTAGTTATAAATTTAATATATGAAGTTAGACGCTTATACTGCTAAAATCCAAGTTAGCTGTTTCGCTATGTATCAAAGAAGACAGAATCTTCGAGGCGTAAAATGAATAAATAAAATTCATTCATAAGATTACTTTTTAAATAAAAAAAACCTACTCCTCCTGTAAATAGCCAAGATAATATTTACATTTAGTTTGTGTTGAAGAATTGTTATTACTTCCCACAAATTTTCAGCTTACAAAAGGACTATATTTATACACTTATACTGCAGATGCAATTTAGAATAAATAAAAATAACCTCTTACGTATAGTCAACGAGATCATTTAAGTAAGAGATTCCAGAATTTAAGTTTCTTACCGCTCTTAAGCGAGGCTTGATAGAATAAGTTAAAACCACATAGCTAAATATTTACAATTAATTTACATATAGATAAGAATAAATTAGCGCAAAAACAAATAATTATTGTTATGTAAATTATATAAATTATTTTAAATTTTTAATCATAAAGAAAAAAATGTAAAGGGAATCATTTAAAACGCATACAGTAAATGAAGCCACAAGCCATTACATTTTTATCATTGCAATTTTCTTACAAGTAAACACAATTTATATTTTGATCCCATTTAATTTTACCATCATTCATTTTAATGATTATAATGATATATAATGACTAGTTGTTTAAAGTTGTTAATACCATTATAAATATTGTAATATGTTTTATAAAATGAACTCTTGAAAATGACAAATTTTTACCATTAGGGTACATTCAATACAATTTCATAAATTATGAAAAATTAGGATGTATTTTTGTTTCGATTTAAATTTTTTTTTTTCCTTTTTAATGAAATAAAGAAAAAAATTGCACGAACTTGCACACAGCTTCTTAAAAATAATTATAAAAATAAAGCATTCAATTAACATGCAGGTACTGTGTACATATACATGCTAGCTTACATAAAATTGTATTTACATTCCATATTCATATAAAAAATTTCTTATTTAAGCTAAAATAATTCTTTTGTGTAAACTTATAGAACATTCCATCTAGGACATACAATAAATAGACAAACACCTTTAGGATCAAAACAGCTATCATAAAACAATAACAAGAAAAATAACGTAAGAAAATGACGTAAAAAATCTTGCAGTTAAACGCCTTAGGGAAAACCCTGAGCCCTAACCCTATATACAATTACTATACTATTTCATATTCTAATATATTTCCCGACTTGGTTAAGTAAATTACATTGTAATTCGAAAATTGATCTTGGGATGCCTTTAAAGTTTTGAATAACATCATATTGATAATAAAAATGAATGGTTGTTATTAATTTTATTATTAACATACTATATGTTTTATGTAATCTGTTAGAAGATACTCATCATTTAAAAATTTGTAATTATCATTAAACAATTATCATAATTGTTGTGAAAATATCTCATCTACCTTCAATTCAACGCTGTGTTTGATTTTTTGATTTATTTTGTTATTTATTAAATTTTAAGATTTAATGTTTTGTATACTATAAATTAATTTTGGCAAATTTAATTTTATAAAATATTATACGATCAAAATAGATAAGAATCCACTCAAGAAATAATAAAACTATAAAATAGTGTCGTTGACGTATGTAGTTTTTTTTCTAAGTCTATTGAATACGCCAAAACTTCTTTTCAAATTCTGCTTGTACTTTTCCAAGTTTAAACACTAGTAGCGCCTTTGAGTGAATTTCATCCATTTTCTGATTTTTTTTTATAGATCATGCTGTTTTTTATTTAAATTATTTAAGAAATAATCTTGCATAATTTGTGCGTTATATGATAAAAATGTTAAAAAACAATCAACAAAGCTATTAAAAAATAAACATCTCTGTGTTCTCGCCTATTAGATTTTCTTTCCTTTGAGAATAAAGGCGAGCATGGGGATCGGTGCAAGTTGAAGCCTCGAGCTTAAAAAGAGGTACTTACTTTACGAAGTCTGGGCTTACAAAGTTCTGTTCAGGCGAGCCAAGGAATTCATTTTGCCAGCGTGTAGCCATGTTAAGCCAGTTCAGTGAGCTTTATATATAACATGTTATATATACTTATAAACAGATTTATCAATGAAACCGACGGCACAACATAATAAAAATATACTTACTCATTAACTTCAATTGACTTAGCAATGAAACCGCAGTTACAATAAACTCTGAATATACTAATCTATAAATTTCAACAGATTATTATTAAAAATATTTATATTGACAAAATGATTTATCTATGAAACCGTCGACATAGTAGACTGCAAATATACTTATTCATTATCTTCCTACAAATTCATCAATGAAACCGCTTGCATAGTAAACTGTAAATACACTTATTTTTACACCCGGAAAAGATCCTGGCCAGGGCAAATCTTTTCTCTTCGAAATAAAAATATTTAAAAATTAAAACAATTAATAAAAAATTATAAATAATGTAATGACATAAGTCAACAAGGTCCTAATTAAAGTAATGTTCAATGAACATTCTACCTCGTGCATACATCGCAAAATTGCAAGAACATGGGATTGGTGAAGAGAACGGAGTTGTCCTGTCTATGAGGCGACCCCTGGTAGCTCAATTGGTAAGAGCGCTGCACAGAGAGGCGAACGACCCGGGTTCGAATCCCGGCCAGGGCATATCTTTTCTCTTCAAAATAAAAATATATAAATATACTTATTTATTAATTCCAATATAAACTGCGCAAAAATGAATAGGGATACCACTAATGTTGTATTTACTTTGCCTAGCATTCTAATATGCTAATTTCATTTATCAATGAAACAGCTGAAATAATAAACTGTATATTTATTTATAGGGTTCTAAAAATTTATCGCCGGCATGGTAAACAGTAAAGATACTTATTTATACAAATACAGTGTAAATGCACTAATTATTTACAACTAAAAAATAGTAAACAATATATATACTTATTTATAAACTTAAACAAGTTTATCAATGAAGCCGCCATTGTAAACTGTAAATATAATTATTTATAAACCTCAACATATTTATCTAAGAAATAGGTGGTGTAGTAAACTAAATATTTGATTATGAAATCGCATGCATAATGGTGTGTAAATATACTTATTTATAATTAACATAATTATTTAAAGATTAAACATTTATACTGCCTGTATAGTAAGATATAAATATTTATTTATTATAAACAAAAGATTTATCAAAGTAACCGCCGACGTAGTAAACTGTATATATACTTAATTATAAATTTCAACAGATTTGTCAATGAAACCGCCGGGATAGTAACCCTAAAGATTCTTTATTTATTAATTATCTTTCATAATTCTCGTTATTAATTTAGTACTTGGTAATAAATCTGGCCTATTGATTTAACATTTATTCATATGAATGGAGGCCAGATACTGAATAAAATAAAGTTACTTTGGTTATTTATTAGCTATTGTGCAACTAATAACATGAAGTTTGGTGATGAATATACTTATTATAATATATTATTATAACACTTACTTATTATTATAATATACTTATATAGCATTTATATTTATGTAATGATAATTAAATAATTATGACATCCACAATATTTTATTAGATAAAAATAATTTCATATACTTTGATTAGCACTTATAAAGGCATATTTCTGAACCTATCTCACTTTCAATATAGATTAAGTCTATTTTCCATTGAGCTTTTGTGATTAGGAATGTGAAAATTGTATTTTTTTGAACTAAATATTTATTATAATTTCCTATTTCTTTTATGTACAGTTCAATCAGTTTTCTACTGTATTTAAATATCTTCCAACTCTTGAGAGGGCTTGAGTTAAGTACATGTAAAGTACATTTTATAACCCCATTGAAGAAAGTAATATCGTAATACTCCACGATTTGTATTCATTTTATAAAGGTTTCTGTCCATATATCATTGGATTTTTCTCATTAAGGATTTTAAAAAATATTAAAACTTCCACTTATTCTCAACGCCGGGAACACAAAAAGGTTTAGCGAAGGAACGTTAGACAAATACCTGTAAAACAACAATCAATCAACTGCAATACTAGTATGGATGTAATCGAGACACACAATAGATATAAATTAATTTCCATAAAATAAATGCCAAATATTTAGTGTAAAATTTTTAATTGTACACCATAAAAGAGGTATCGCCGTAACTAAGTATTGAATGCAAGAAAACATTGAATAATATTTTAAAATATTCCTAAAAAAAAGGATTGAATATTATTTAAAGATGTTGAAAAGAAAAGATTTAGTAATATATAAAACAATATTAAATTAAATAGGCACGATTTTCATATTCCTGATCATTACAGTTGCATAAAGGGCAATCAGCAGTAAAAGAAAGGGCACTTCGATTGGAAATATTCCTTTATAATGATTATTAAATATTGTGGATATGATATTTATTTAATTATTATTAACTACATATGACTATTATATTAGTAATATAACCGTTAAATAAACATAATTATTGATTGTAAATTAAGTAATTTATTGCTAAACTGTTTGTTCAGCAATATGCAATTATTTAAAATGGCTGATCGACAGCCTTGCTGAAGTCATGTTTATTTTGTTAAAGTGCATTAAGTTTGATTATTCCATTTAACGTCACTTTATGCTGCTATGGCTGATTGGACGATGCTACAGTGGCATTCCTAAAGTTTGTCTGATCAGTTGTAATCATGGATGTCATCGCACAGACACAGAACCCCAATTTACATCCCATCCAAAGGAAGGAATAGCTAAGGATTTTTTAGTTTCGAAAGTCCTCAGGTGCTGTAAACCCGCGGTCTTGGCATTGTAGGTAGTTATGCTAAGTACTACACTACAGGTGGGCCACATCTAAAGCCTTTTATTCACTATTCTGTTCCTACTTTTGAAAAAATGCCTAAAAATCTACTCTACCTTCTGAGATTACAGTTTGAATATATGAGGCTAAAAGCCAGTGCGGGCTGAGAGAAGCGAGGAACAGGGATCTTTCCTAAGATTGGGGCGTAGGGCTTAGTGTGATGTATCTCCTCTCTAATTTTAGGAGTCGGCAAGCAGCGGTTGCAATTCCTGACTCAGTACTAAGTGAATTAATGATAGCTTGTAATGTACCGTGATGTAATGCATGATCATTAGATTTCATCGACTTTTTTGTGGTAACAGCTATTAGATACAATTTAGATTTAGGCTTAGAACAGCGGTATATAAAAACTTTATAGGCAGACGTTGTTCTATTCAAACATTTTAAATCTTAAAATCTCTCTCTCTCTCTCTCTCTCTCTCTCTCTCTCTCTATATATATATATATATATATATATATATATATATATATATAAAAGAGAGTGGCGTTAGTTACTGACCTAATAACTCAAGAACGTCTGGACCGATTTCGATGATTCGAACCATTTAGGACTGGTCTTCGGCCAAAAAAAGAAGAATACCCAAGAAATATTGAAATCGGTCCAGGCGTTCTTGTGTTATAAGCGTAATAATTAATGTCTCATTCTATCAATGAGACATTAATTATGATAGCGTTGTAGATAGCGTTGTGTGCATCAAATGCTCGTTCCATTATTGCCAGTAGATGGCAATGATATGTTAGAGTACTGGAATAATTATACAAAGAGATGTAAAGAAAATTCAATTCATTGTGTAAAGATAATAATAAAAACTTCTCTCGACTCTTTTCTAATTTATTAAAAGTTATTTAAAAAATACCTCCATTTTTATTAATACTTGTAATAGACTTATCGAACTTTTACTTCTAAACTTAATTTGCCCATAAATACAACTTCTGGTCACGAAAGATATACATTTTTAAAACGACCGTTATTCGAAACCATTCCTACAATTACAAAAAAATGAAACAAAAAAAAAA
The DNA here is from genome assembly GCA_037127475.1 of Arma custos. Classification (NCBI taxonomy): domain Eukaryota; kingdom Metazoa; phylum Arthropoda; class Insecta; order Hemiptera; family Pentatomidae; genus Arma; species Arma custos. The sequence continues at coordinate 83,449,481 of CM073764.1, read as the reverse complement.
AGGCATCGCTTAATGGAAATTATTTTTTTTTTTAATGGAAAATGATATCGAAAATAGAAAAGCCTATTGAATAATAAATAAGACTTTAAAATTTGTTGAAGGATTAAATAATTTAAAATTGTACCAGATTAAAAAACCTATCAGGTAGTCTTGGGGATAATAATAAAGTTCTAATCCTCTACTTCCTTTAATGTTTCTGTCCATTGTTTCAATTATTTGTTAACATTAAAGGAACTTGAGATATCAAGGTTATTATCAAACTTTGGGATGTTTGTTAGATTTTGAATTATTACATTCAATGACCATTTACATTAACATTACATCGATGAAATAAATTGATGACGCTAATTTTATAGTTCTTTTTCTCATACGTTGTTGAAATATTTTAATTTACATCGCAAATAACAATTATCGGATTGCCTTCAAGTGAGTCCAGAACTGAATGGGAACAAATTGAAACAGTTTTAATGTGCTATTTTTAAAAATTTTTTATTCATTACATTTATTATTTTTATTACTGTTAGAAATATTAATATTTTTATAGATCTAAATGGTTTATGCCATTTTTAGCACATTCTTTCTTTCTCTTTGGAAAATGGAAATTTAATTTGTCAAACTACATCTTTTTAAGTTTAAACAGACATATAGTTTCTTTCTTTTTGAAATTAGGCGTACTAATACATTTGGTTTAAAAAGACATCATCATATCATTAAGATTAAATAATCAAAATGAGTTTAAATTCAGTGTAAAGGTTTGCCATTTTCATAATTTTATAGTTTGTTCATTTAACGCCACTTTATGCTGCTATGGCTAATCGGACGATGCTTCAGTGGGAGCTCTAAATTTTGCCTATCCAGGTTTAATTAGGATAGGGATTTTTAACGAGTACCTGACATCGTACAGGCTCGGGACCCCCGTTTAACGTCCCTTCCGAAGGACGGCGTAACTAAGCATTTTTTACTCCCTTAAAAAAATCCTAGGGCCACCTGCCGAGCTACGAACCCGCGATCGTGGGCTTAGTAGTTTGTTACGCTAACCACTAGACCACAGGTGACCTTTAATTTTATAGTGAACTATTTTATTTCAATTAATGTTTTTTGGAAATTTTTTGTCCGGTCGTGACTATTTTAATATTATCTTTTAATTAATAATTCAATTTATCAGCCCTTAAAAAAAAAACTAAGTATATTATTTTATTACTAGAGATCTTTCTGGGTTCTTATATAGAATTTAAATTAAACTCTACAATGGAAGTTGTATAAAAATCTCCAACACTGAATGATATTAGACCATTCCCTTCTTAATGTCTATTGTTACAGGAACGAGATTTCCTTCTGCTGCCTTTGTGGCTTCTTTACCTAATGAAATTGTTATCTGTGATAATTTTGTTAGCTCAGCAGTGCTGCGTTTATACCAGAATAGGGAAATGAATTTTATTACTTTAGGAGAAAGAGTTGTTGTAATGAAAAAAAAAACATATTATTATAAAAAGTAATAATAATAATGGGACCGGCAATCCATTGATATAATTATGACACAGATTAATAAATGTTTCGACCCAAAGATCGATCAGTGAATTTTCACTGAACCATAGTATTTATCCTCTGTGGTATTAATAAAATGAAAAAATTAATTATTCCTTACTAAAAACCATTTAAATACATCTCAAATGACGAACTTAGATTAAAAGCATGCGTAGTTTTTCTCTCGCAACATCATTATTTGTCTATATCTTAAAAATATGCAGAACATGGTGACAACATGTACCAGAATGTACACGGTTAAGGCTGAAAAGGGTTTGATAAGGGATCTTGTGGAATAAGCGTTTAGTAAAATTAAAACTAGTATTGGTGGGCTGCTGACCGGGTGGTTTTTTAAATTTTTTTTTATAATGGTGTAGGCAATCAATTACGAACAAAAAAAAAAATTTTATTCTTTCATTTCCCAGATATAAGTGGTTTTCAGATAAAGCGTTCACAGCTTTATTTGTCTAAGTAATCTAGTTACATGCTAATGTCTTCGGTGACGCTAAATTTCAGTTATTTTTCCTTATAATTGTTCATTAGTTTTGGTGTTATTGTCATCCAAGCAGATAGTTCCGAATATCTGCTGTTGTAGGTCTGCCTCAAATTTCACTATCGTGTTTTAGGAGGCCAGATTTTCTCGTGCCTACTCGCTTTCTCTACATCAACATCCCTGAGAATCGACCGATCATCAAACACTACCATGCTACTTTTTTTTTAACTCTTTCAAAATTCACACAGTGTTCTTTATCAAGTATCAATCCCGTTGTTTCTGACCTACTCCCCTCATCACCACCATAGTAGAAGCTTTCGTGTATTATTCTGTATACCTGTGCATAGACGCCTACCATATGTGCTACCTATGCTACTGTTAGGCGTACATTTCTTTATAAATGATTCACCGTGGTCTTTTAACAGGTCTTTGAATATTAAAATCTTGATAACTTCTTTGAATATTAAAATCTTGATAACTTCAAAAATGTCGTCCTTTTATTCTTGTTTCTTTTCTTTTTGGTGACAAGCGTTCTAGGGTAATAAGTATTTAATGTCCTAAATGCTCATGCATGCTGGTTACCTACAGGTCACGTAAGAAGGGCTGCCGAATGTATTTATTCCTTTCTATTTCATCATCTTCTCACTTATCTAATCTTGGCCATTCTTCAATGGCTCTGTAAGTGTACAATCAACCGCTGGAAATATATTATTTCTCATGCTGAGGAACTCTTCAATAAGTTTTTTTGCAGGTGGTGGTGTTCCAAGAAAAAGAACTGATTCACGTTACCACAAAATTCTTCCTTACCCTCTTCTTCCTAGTTCAACGCTCTTCTTCAAGCCCCTCTTCTTCCTAGGGCTATGAAAATTTCAGGCCCATCAGCTTACGAAATCACTCCTACTTTCCAGAATATTTCCGCTCTTGTCCTTCAAGAAGAGTTGCCATCGTATCCCAGTTTGATATGCATTATACCGCCAAAGAAAGCCGTATTCTTATCTTCGTGTTGACGCTTTATGGGTTTCTTATTATTATCTTTCCCTTTATTTCAATTGTAGTACTCTGGAAGTTTTATATAAAGCGATAAGTTATTTCATTATATAAAACTACATGAAAATCTTACTAAATACAGTGAAACAAACTCAAGGAGTCAAGGGTCTATGAAGTCTATGAAGTCTAATTATTTAAAGATTAAACATTTATACTGCCTGTATAGTAAGATATAAATATTTATTTATTATAAACAAAAGATTTATCAAAGTAACCGCCGACGTAGTAAACTGTATATATACTTAATTATAAATTTCAACAGATTTGTCAATGAAACCGCCGGGATAGTAACCCTAAAGATTCTTTATTTATTAATTATCTTTCATAATTCTCGTTATTAATTTAGTACTTGGTAATAAATCTGGCCTATTGATTTAACATTTATTCATATGAATGGAGGCCAGATACTGAATAAAATAAAGTTACTTTGGTTATTTATTAGCTATTGTGCAACTAATAACATGAAGTTTGGTGATGAATATACTTATTATAATATATTATTATAACACTTACTTATTATTATAATATACTTATATAGCATTTATATTTATGTAATGATAATTAAATAATTATGACATCCACAATATTTTATTAGATAAAAATAATTTCATATACTTTGATTAGCACTTATAAAGGCATATTTCTGAACCTATCTCACTTTCAATATAGATTAAGTCTATTTTCCATTGAGCTTTTGTGATTAGGAATGTGAAAATTGTATTTTTTTGAACTAAATATTTATTATAATTTCCTATTTCTTTTATGTACAGTTCAATCAGTTTTCTACTGTATTTAAATATCTTCCAACTCTTGAGAGGGCTTGAGTTAAGTACATGTAAAGTACATTTTATAACCCCATTGAAGAAAGTAATATCGTAATACTCCACGATTTGTATTCATTTTATAAAGGTTTCTGTCCATATATCATTGGATTTTTCTCATTAAGGATTTTAAAAAATATTAAAACTTCCACTTATTCTCAACGCCGGGAACACAAAAAGGTTTAGCGAAGGAACGTTAGACAAATACCTGTAAAACAACAATCAATCAACTGCAATACTAGTATGGATGTAATCGAGACACACAATAGATATAAATTAATTTCCATAAAATAAATGCCAAATATTTAGTGTAAAATTTTTAATTGTACACCATAAAAGAGGTATCGCCGTAACTAAGTATTGAATGCAAGAAAACATTGAATAATATTTTAAAATATTCCTAAAAAAAAGGATTGAATATTATTTAAAGATGTTGAAAAGAAAAGATTGAGTAATATATAAAACAATATTAAATTAAATAGGCACGATTTTCATATTCCTGATCATTACAGTTGCATAAAGGGCAATCAGCAGTAAAAGAAAGGGCACTTCGATTGGAAATATTCCTTTATAATGATTATTAAATATTGTGGATATGATATTTATTTAATTATTATTAACTACATATGACTATTATATTAGTAATATAACCGTTAAATAAACATAATTATTGATTGTAAATTAAGTAATTTATTGCTAAACTGTTTGTTCAGCAATATGCAATTATTTAAAATGGCTGATCGACAGCCTTGCTGAAGTCATGTTTATTTTGTTAAAGTGCATTAAGTTTGATTATTCCATTTAACGTCACTTTATGCTGCTATGGCTGATTGGACGATGCTACAGTGGCATTCCTAAAGTTTGTCTGATCAGTTGTAATCATGGATGTCATCGCACAGACACAGAACCCCAATTTACATCCCATCCAAAGGAAGGAATAGCTAAGGATTTTTTAGTTTCGAAAGTCCTCAGGTGCTGTAAACCCGCGGTCTTGGCATTGTAGGTAGTTATGCTAAGTACTACACTACAGGTGGGCCACATCTAAAGCCTTTTATTCACTATTCTGTTCCTACTTTTGAAAAAATGCCTAAAAATCTACTCTACCTTCTGAGATTACAGTTTGAATATATGAGGCTAAAAGCCAGTGCGGGCTGAGAGAAGCGAGGAACAGGGATCTTTCCTAAGATTGGGGCGTAGGGCTTAGTGTGATGTATCTCCTCTCTAATTTTAGGAGTCGGCAAGCAGCGGTTGCAATTCCTGACTCAGTACTAAGTGAATTAATGATAGCTTGTAATGTACCGTGATGTAATGCATGATCATTAGATTTCATCGACTTTTTTGTGGTAACAGCTATTAGATACAATTTAGATTTAGGCTTAGAACAGCGGTATATAAAAACTTTATAGGCAGACGTTGTTCTATTCAAACATTTTAAATCTTAAAATCTCTCTCTCTCTCTCTCTCTCTCTCTCTCTCTATATATATATATATATATATATATATATATATATATATATATATATAAAAGAGAGTGGCGTTAGTTACTGACCTAATAACTCAAGAACGTCTGGACCGATTTCGATGATTCGAACCATTTAGGACTGGTCTTCGGCCAAAAAAAGAAGAATACCCAAGAAATATTGAAATCGGTCCAGGCGTTCTTGTGTTATAAGCGTAATAATTAATGTCTCATTCTATCAATGAGACATTAATTATGATAGCGTTGTAGATAGCGTTGTGTGCATCAAATGCTCGTTCCATTATTGCCAGTAGATGGCAATGATATGTTAGAGTACTGGAATAATTATACAAAGAGATGTAAAGAAAATTCAATTCATTGTGTAAAGATAATAATAAAAACTTCTCTCGACTCTTTTCTAATTTATTAAAAGTTATTTAAAAAATACCTCCATTTTTATTAATACTTGTAATAGACTTATCGAACTTTTACTTCTAAACTTAATTTGCCCATAAATACAACTTCTGGTCACGAAAGATATACATTTTTAAAACGACCGTTATTCGAAACCATTCCTACAATTACAAAAAAATGAAACAAAAAAAAAAAGGCATCGCTTAATGGAAATTATTTTTTTTTTTAATGGAAAATGATATCGAAAATAGAAAAGCCTATTGAATAATAAATAAGACTTTAAAATTTGTTGAAGGATTAAATAATTTAAAATTGTACCAGATTAAAAAACCTATCAGGTAGTCTTGGGGATAATAATAAAGTTCTAATCCTCTACTTCCTTTAATGTTTCTGTCCATTGTTTCAATTATTTGTTAACATTAAAGGAACTTGAGATATCAAGGTTATTATCAAACTTTGGGATGTTTGTTAGATTTTGAATTATTACATTCAATGACCATTTACATTAACATTACATCGATGAAATAAATTGATGACGCTAATTTTATAGTTCTTTTTCTCATACGTTGTTGAAATATTTTAATTTACATCGCAAATAACAATTATCGGATTGCCTTCAAGTGAGTCCAGAACTGAATGGGAACAAATTGAAACAGTTTTAATGTGCTATTTTTAAAAATTTTTTATTCATTACATTTATTATTTTTATTACTGTTAGAAATATTAATATTTTTATAGATCTAAATGGTTTATGCCATTTTTAGCACATTCTTTCTTTCTCTTTGGAAAATGGAAATTTAATTTGTCAAACTACATCTTTTTAAGTTTAAACAGACATATAGTTTCTTTCTTTTTGAAATTAGGCGTACTAATACATTTGGTTTAAAAAGACATCATCATATCATTAAGATTAAATAATCAAAATGAGTTTAAATTCAGTGTAAAGGTTTGCCATTTTCATAATTTTATAGTTTGTTCATTTAACGCCACTTTATGCTGCTATGGCTAATCGGACGATGCTTCAGTGGGAGCTCTAAATTTTGCCTATCCAGGTTTAATTAGGATAGGGATTTTTAACGAGTACCTGACATCGTACAGGCTCGGGACCCCCGTTTAACGTCCCTTCCGAAGGACGGCGTAACTAAGCATTTTTTACACCCTTAAAAAAATCCTAGGGCCACCTGCCGAGCTACGAACCCGCGATCGTGGGCTTAGTAGTTTGTTACGCTAACCACTAGACCACAGGTGACCTTTAATTTTATAGTGAACTATTTTATTTCAATTAATGTTTTTTGGAAATTTTTTGTCCGGTCGTGACTATTTTAATATTATCTTTTAATTAATAATTCAATTTATCAGCCCTTAAAAAAAAAACTAAGTATATTATTTTATTACTAGAGATCTTTCTGGGTTCTTATATAGAATTTAAATTAAACTCTACAATGGAAGTTGTATAAAAATCTCCAACACTGAATGATATTAGACCATTCCCTTCTTAATGTCTATTGTTACAGGAACGAGATTTCCTTCTGCTGCCTTTGTGGCTTCTTTACCTAATGAAATTGTTATCTGTGATAATTTTGTTAGCTCAGCAGTGCTGCGTTTATACCAGAATAGGGAAATGAATTTTATTACTTTAGGAGAAAGAGTTGTTGTAATGAAAAAAAAAACATATTATTATAAAAAGTAATAATAATAATGGGACCGGCAATCCATTGATATAATTATGACACAGATTAATAAATGTTTCGACCCAAAGATCGATCAGTGAATTTTCACTGAACCATAGTATTTATCCTCTGTGGTATTAATAAAATGAAAAAATTAATTATTCCTTACTAAAAACCATTTAAATACATCTCAAATGACGAACTTAGATTAAAAGCATGCGTAGTTTTTCTCTCGCAACATCATTATTTGTCTATATCTTAAAAATATGCAGAACATGGTGACAACATGTACCAGAATGTACACGGTTAAGGCTGAAAAGGGTTTGATAAGGGATCTTGTGGAATAAGCGTTTAGTAAAATTAAAACTAGTATTGGTGGGCTGCTGACCGGGTGGTTTTTTAAATTTTTTTTTATAATGGTGTAGGCAATCAATTACGAACAAAAAAAAAAATTTTATTCTTTCATTTCCCAGATATAAGTGGTTTTCAGATAAAGCGTTCACAGCTTTATTTGTCTAAGTAATCTAGTTACATGCTAATGTCTTCGGTGACGCTAAATTTCAGTTATTTTTCCTTATAATTGTTCATTAGTTTTGGTGTTATTGTCATCCAAGCAGATAGTTCCGAATATCTGCTGTTGTAGGTCTGCCTCAAATTTCACTATCGTGTTTTAGGAGGCCAGATTTTCTCGTGCCTACTCGCTTTCTCTACATCAACATCCCTGAGAATCGACCGATCATCAAACACTACCATGCTACTTTTTTTTTAACTCTTTCAAAATTCACACAGTGTTCTTTATCAAGTATCAATCCCGTTGTTTCTGACCTACTCCCCTCATCACCACCATAGTAGAAGCTTTCGTGTATTATTCTGTATACCTGTGCATAGACGCCTACCATATGTGCTACCTATGCTACTGTTAGGCGTACATTTCTTTATAAATGATTCACCGTGGTCTTTTAACAGGTCTTTGAATATTAAAATCTTGATAACTTCTTTGAATATTAAAATCTTGATAACTTCAAAAATGTCGTCCTTTTATTCTTGTTTCTTTTCTTTTTGGTGACAAGCGTTCTAGGGTAATAAGTATTTAATGTCCTAAATGCTCATGCATGCTGGTTACCTACAGGTCACGTAAGAAGGGCTGCCGAATGTATTTATTCCTTTCTATTTCATCATCTTCTCACTTATCTAATCTTGGCCATTCTTCAATGGCTCTGTAAGTGTACAATCAACCGCTGGAAATATATTATTTCTCATGCTGAGGAACTCTTCAATAAGTTTTTTTGCAGGTGGTGGTGTTCCAAGAAAAAGAACTGATTCACGTTACCACAAAATTCTTCCTTACCCTCTTCTTCCTAGTTCAACGCTCTTCTTCAAGCCCCTCTTCTTCCTAGGGCTATGAAAATTTCAGGCCCATCAGCTTACGAAATCACTCCTACTTTCCAGAATATTTCCGCTCTTGTCCTTCAAGAAGAGTTGCCATCGTATCCCAGTTTGATATGCATTATACCGCCAAAGAAAGCCGTATTCTTATCTTCGTGTTGACGCTTTATGGGTTTCTTATTATTATCTTTCCCTTTATTTCAATTGTAGTACTCTGGAAGTTTTATATAAAGCGATAAGTTATTTCATTATATAAAACTACATGAAAATCTTACTAAATACAGTGAAACAAACTCAAGGAGTCAAGGGTCTATGAAGATTATAGCTTAACCTTTGTTCGCTAAACTTTGCAAAGGCTTTGTTGTATAAAGTTATTCAGGTGCTCCAAACTTAGTTTTTGAGTTATTCCTTGTTTATATTTATTTGTTCCTATCTTTATTATTTTACTTTTCTATAAGGAGTGGTAGAGTGCTGAGTTGCCGCACTGAAAGCCCCAGGATCAAATCCGCCTATGTCAGATAATTTATTTAATCAGTTAACAACCAGAGGTGGATCCTGAGAAATCTGGAGTCCCTTCTGGAGCTCACCCAGCCTCTATAAAATGGTTACACTTTTTAGGAATAAACCCTAGCGGTTGAGCGTGAGCTCGTTGTTTTTGGATCATTGCATTCTGTTTCTTCCACCTGCTGAAACCAGAAACCCTTCATGATTTGTTTTTATAAAGTAAAATGCTAGTTATTAATTGGTGGTGAAATATTTGATATTTTATTGGCTTTGCTTTATTCATTTATTAATGTTTAGAGATTTTAAATCCGGAAAACTGCAATAAAAATACAGCTTAAAATATTGCTTCATGTGAATTTGAAAATTGTGATATATGGTTAGTTTAAAGATGGGTTGAATCGGTCAGGAGGTGCAGTCAAAACGAAATAAGCAAAATTTATTTTTTAATGTTTCCAACGTTTGAGCTTACGATGTAGGCCATCTTCAGGGCTAGGGAAGAAACAGAAAATAACTATATAAATCATTGCAGTAGCAAGGAAGAATTACAGAATTCATAGTAATGTAAAGAAATACACAGCATGAGATGAAATAAAATCTCTCAAAATCAAATCTCAAATACTCATGCATAATTCTATTATAATTTTATCATACTCTGTGTATTTGTTTACGTTACTATGAATTCCATACATAAATTCTGTAAAACTTCCTTGGTACTGCAATGATTTATATAGATATTTTCTATTAGTTTCTTTCCAAGCCTTGAATATGGCTTACACCATATGCCGAAACTTTGGCACAATTAAAAAAAAATAAGTTTTGCTTATTACGTGTTATCTTTTCCTTTACCCCCTGTCCAATTCAATCCATCATTAGAATTATCCAGTCAAATATTTTCCACTCGAATAAGGCTAGTTTTTTAATTGAGACCTACTTCCATTTTATTTTATTCTTTCCTGATGGTGCCTAATGCGAAAATTGTTTTCCGAAATAAAACTAATCAAATTGATTTGGAAAAGCTATCACTCCGATGATTACTAACTAATCAGGCCAAGTGGTGTACGTAGCTAAGACCCTGGGAAAGTCTACACTAATGTTCACTTCACACTTGGCCAACATTTACATAAGTAATCACTGCTTTGCTGGTACAATCTTAGACCTCGTTAAGCTTAGAGTCCGTAGTAATGGCTTTCGAGCTAGTTCCTCTGGAAACTCAAGACCTTCATGTTTCCCTGCGCGATACAATATTTAATTATAATACAATTTAATAAATTGTGAACATATTAAAAGGCAATTATTTTTAAATAGTTAAAATAGTAAGTTGTATGTATGTTAAAGGAAAATCTCAAGATAAAAAGTTGGAAAATTGATTGGTGAATAGATATAATAAATAGAGTGAAATGACTTATATCTGCTAAATAAGTTTGATTAAAATTTATTTGTCATAATTTTACAATTGGAAGTAGTTAACTTATATGTTAGTAATTATTTTATGCCGTTTTGAGATTACTCTCATGAGATGTCCCAAGTTTGTCCCGTAGAAGTTCTTGAGGCTTGTGAAATATGTGTACATTACAACCATACCTGGGCTAAACTCTTATTATTCGTGGATTTATATATCTGGGAATTCAGCTGTAATTCAAACATGGTCTTTTTTTTTCTTCGTTTAATGTTGAAAAAAATAATCGTTTACTAAATTTTAAAAATACAGCCGATCTGTATAACTAAATAAAATATTTAATTGCCTTAAAAAATCTTTTGATTCATTGACATACATTTAAAGTCATTTGAACCCGAAAATTCTTAGATATCTTATGCGATCATTCATTGAAGTATCATCCGTTAGCATTTCATTCATTAAATTCTAAAAAATAAAATAAAAATATAGTGAATATTTGATGTTAAAATTGATAAATTATAATGTAGCAAGTTAATATTTAATATTTAAAATAATGCATTTGTGGTGTACTCATAAGCATATATATTTTTTGAAATTTCTGAAAAAAAATATAATTTTCTTGTTCAGCAATATAAGTTTTGCATTTTAATACTTGAACACGATAAAACAACAAAAGATTAACCGAAACAAAATAATTATTAAATCGTATTGATTTGAAATTTTAAATATTAGAGATCTGTGTTTTCTTAAATTTGTCAGAAAGTTGAATCTTTGATAAAATACACTATATAAAATTATAATATTGTGAATATATTTATGAGCGTGGTAGCTCAGTGTGGAGTGATCGGAGTCGCTATGCTGAATGCTCGGTGCAAATACGGCTGTCGCGGAGAAATTTTTAATCTGACAGCTACGGATGGATGCGCCTGATAACAGCCTCTGCAAAGTAGGTACCCTGAATTGAGGGGAAAAACGAGCGGTTGAAAGTGATCTCGGGATCTGAAATTATCTCCCTGCTCTAATGCTGTTCTAGAAACTGTATATTCTCTACCAAGTACTGAACCCAAGACCAATTTTGACACACGAACTCCGACATTTATTTTTAATTAAAGAGTAAACATGAAACGTTCTTTCATAAGAAAAACATAAGTAAATTGTATTTTATTTATGCATATATTAGACAACAAAAATTCGGTAAACATGCTGTATAATATAGCGATACAATAACAAATAGGTCTCACTCCGAAAAAAGGTAACCTTTTGGTATGACTTCTGTTTCAAAGTGAAAACTCGGGAGTTGGAATGGTTCCAGTTCTATTGACCCCTCGCTCGAGCCAACAAGGGATGAAATATCCTTCAAATTAACTACTGCCAAAACCATACAGTATAGTGTTTGCCGAATCTCAACGATTTTTTCTTCATGTGCAGAAAATAATTTAATCGGTATAAAATGAATTTGTTCTCCATATCAAAACCTGTGAACCAACATATACTAAATTTCATGACACTTTATATAGGTAGGGAACACTTTATAAGAGAAATAAATTGGCCGTTGAAAGTGATGTCGGGCAAATCACTACTTGAACAAGCGTTACGGTTAGGAGCAGTTACGGTTTACGATGAACTGAACCCAATATGTAGGTTGTAGTTTTACTCTTTTTAAATTTTTTTTTAAGGGATCTTTAATTTTTTAGAAACTCCTCACTTTTTGGGCTTTTTCTTATCAGAATCGCCCAATCAATATAATAGTTAAATCAATTTATATATATTAAAAAGTTTAATTACTGATAACCACATATTAGTGCACTCATGCTTTCTTAAATGTCAGGTTATGTTGCATTCACTTTTCGACGTAATGATTTGTTTTTCTTAGGATTTATTTTGTTTCGGTTTTTATCAGACTGTCTTTGCCATGGCCCTATAAATTATTCTTACTTCCGTGACCTTTTCCTTTCATGCTCCTATTCCTGCCTCCCAGGTCAAACATTCAGCTATTGCTAAATTATTTATGCTTAATGCATTCTTTGCCTCTTTGTTTATTTCCTCTCTGAAAATGGAATTGGACGAAGAGTTCTCTACAGCCTATTTCTCTTTTATAATTTGTTTTCATCTATTACGAATCGTCCAAAGTAGAACATCTTTAACATTTTCGTTTTACTTATACATTATTTACAATCAGTTTATTTTTGTCAATTCCTCGATTTGTTTATTATTTATAAGCTAGAAAATATGGTCAAATATTGTTTGATTGAGAGCTCAATGAATTAGCGTTTTATGTATTATATCTTAGTTCAACCACAATCTATGCCTATTTCAGAAATGGCATTCTTAAATGACAGTCTTAAATTTGACTGTGCATTCACTTAAATCGTGGATTCAATTATTTTTTAATTTGAAATGGAAGAATAAAAATTATTAAAAAAACATTCTCGGAATTTTATTGACCATTTTTTATACGTTTGGAGAATCTTGGGAAGTGGAGTAGCTCAATGCGTGGGTGCAGAGAGACTATGCTGAATGTTACGGGTTCAAATCCGGCTGCGGCAGATTGATTATTTAATCTTTTATCAGCCATAAATGGAACTTGCGGTTTCTGCAGACCGTCCTGTGGCTCACTCATCCTCAATCAAAAGGGGGATATAACCTATATTTGAGAGTGAGGGAAAGGAGTGGTTCAGTGGTAGAGCGCTGAGTTGCCATGCCGAATGTCCTGGGCTCAAATCCTGCTGGCTGGTAGACTTCTATTTAATCATTTAGCGGCCGGAGATGGATTCTATGGGATTTTTGACCCTTCTGAGGCTCTCCTAGCCTCTATAAAGTGGGTACCCAAAATAAGAGGAAAATCTGGCGGTTAAATGTGATCTCGGACAACTCATCTCTCTGCACAACCGATGTCCAAGAAGCAGCACAGTCTCTACCATGTAATGAACCTAAATGAATACAACCCGTTCACAGGTTGTAGTGGTACAGGTTTTTTTAGTTTGAGATTGATCTCTTATAAACCACAGAAGATCCTAGAAAGAGTACAGTCTGTAGCATGTATTGAACCTAACCCTTCCTAAACGGGAATTGTGACAAAACACTATAGGCTGGTGGTTTAGAAGATGACCTTGTCACATTAATATTAATAGCTAAGTAATAAAATTGCCCAATAATGCCCAAGACAGGTTTAATGCACTTTTTAAAAATATTTATAACACCTCGTTATTAATCTTGGTTAGGCCAGAATATGAAAGCCATCAGTGACTGTATTAATTGCCGCCATCATTTATAATTCGGCCAATTAATAAATCTGTTAAGATTTATTTTTTTGTTGAAATTAATGGATCTAGGAGGGAATTCTCCAGAAGTAAATCATAATTTTATAAAACTTGGTATACTTCCTGTCTGTTTTGATGAATATTTCGATATTATTATATTGATATTTCGTGATAAGTAAATGCTATCATAACTGATATCGGTATGACATTTTTTTTTTTATTAATATAATATACGAATCCTAGAATGTTTCGTCACTGATTGATAATTGGAAATATATTTAAAGAAAAAGAAATTAATTGACAAAAATGATTGTAAACCAGGCTAATTATAAAACCCGATGAATCGGTCATAAGTAAATCCCCGAATTCGTGAAGTAGAAGAAAAACTGTTAATTTCCCAAACATAGCCAACAAAAAAATAGAATCATTGTTCGGAGTAAACAATTCTGTCCCTATTAGTGTAGTTGAACTTATACAAAAATAAATAAAACCAGACACACATCAACATAACTAACCGGATTTTCGACAAAACAAAAAAAAAAGGAAAAGGTCTGTTAGTGGATAAAAAAAAGTTTGTAAAATAAAATTCACATATGACGATGCATGTATACATGGCATTGAAGGTGTTTCCGATCCTGTACTACCGATCAATATGGCTTGATGTTTTACATGACCTCGAGTTTTCAATATTATGTTATAAGTTTTTTATCAATGTTCATTTTCAATTAGTCAATGATAGCTTTGCGATATCGTCCCTGCCATCAAAATACACTGGTCGACAAAAATGAACTTTTTTTCTTTCACAAGAACTAAAATAACATTTTCTAGAAGTATTTTTCGTGCTGAATTCAAATATAACTTTAGTTTTTCTCCATCGGGCAGTTTTGTATGATATTCATTTAAATTTTTTTAATATTCGAAAAAATCGATCAAACTCAAAATTATAACTACTCATTCTGACTGACCAAGAAAGTGGTAGATAGTGATTTTCAGGCATATTTTGCCTCTGGAACGTCTCTCTTCTTGGTCCAACAGTAGTCAGCCAGTATATTATAACTTTACGTGCCTTGGTACCTCTTTTTCAAAGTAGAAATTCGCGGATGAAAACGCTCACCGTGCTCATCGCTGACAGCTCCAAGATTTTCGGGGAAGAAGTCTAAGTGAGAGTCCAAGAAGGGAATTTTTCAAGACATGTTGCATCCCATAGCTTTATAAGAATGCAGAAGATCAGTCACTAAGTCACGATAGTTTTCTACTTAATGGTTTCCAAGAAAGTTCAAACAAACTTTTGAAAGACTGCTTTCACCAGTGGATTTAACAGTCCTTCGAAATGCTCATCACCCATTAATGACTGGATTTGGGGTCCTATAAAAAATCCTTCTTTCAGTTCAGCATCATTGACTTTGGGGATTTTCGATTTTAAGAACAAGAATCCATCAGTCTGTTTATCCATAGCTTTGACGAATTTTTTCATTACTCATAACTTGATGTGCAATGGAGGTAATATTTTTTCAGGTTTCATTAACGGGACATATGACACATTTTTTTAGCCATGGATAAGGGATTCACGTTTAGGCCATGTTTTTGTAACATAGTGAAACTTCCTATCTCTGCTGTCCCAGAGGCACAAAATTTGGTGAACACAAGATGCAAACCAAGCAATAAAGCAATGGCCTTTAAATCAGCACAGATATGCATTCATATTTTCCATATTGAATTTTCTCTAAAATTAGTTTCATATTTTGATATGTCTCTTTCATATCAGTGGTATGCGCTTCAGGTATTGATGGAAGTTCGTTGCCAATATGTAGCAGCACAGCCTTCAAACTAATTTTAGACGAATCTATGAATAGTTGCCACTCATCTTGCCGGTGTTGAAGCCCAAGAGTTTCCATAACTGAACAAATATCATTACAAAAGACAATATTATTTTCTTCAGAGAAGTAGTCCTTGAAATCACTATGGCGGCCACGATAACTACATTTCTTTCTTCTTTTTGGAGTAGATTCCACCCTTTGAGTCTGGAAGTTAAACCTTCAGCTTGCTGATTAGACAGATTTAAATACCGAATCAGGTCATTAAGGTCTTTCTGGTTGGGAAAGTATAGTTCTGATGAACAGGTATTGGCTTCATATATAGGATCATTTTTATGGTCATCTGAAGTATTTTCAGTTTTAGTTAGGTCAGATTCAGAGTTATCACCCAAGATCGCATCTGCATATACTGGTACAGGGAACTGTTCATTGTATAAGACAGGTCTTATTACAGATTGCAAATTCGGATACTTAACTGTATGTTTTGTTTTAGATGTGATTCCTTTAATATTTGTCAAACAGAAATAACAACCACTTAAATGGTTCTTCGATTCCCTCCAAACCATGGGAATTGCGAATGGTAATACTGACACATCACAATGCCAGATGAACATGTCCAAACATGAATGAACCTGCACAGCCTTGTTTTATGGTGCTTCAGTATAATATTACAAATAAAATTTCCTTAAATACAGCTTGGATGAAATCACTACATATGAGGAAAAGGTTCCTATGACAGATAAAAAAACAATAACGCTAAAATCAGATTTTAAAAAGTAGCTGTCACAAAAAAACTGTGCCTGATGGAAAAATTCTGACTACATATACGTATTAAGTATGAAAAACTGCACTAGATTAACTAATCAGATTTCTTGTGAAGAAAACCTTGTCGACCAGTGGTATCGAATGTGAAAAAAACACAGTTTTCATTTTCGACTTATAGCAGTTGCTGATAACTGGTATAAAATTCATATAGAGGCATCTATCATTCACAAAAACAATGTTAAAGGAACGTCATTGATTTGACTTTAGGCACTAATTTGTATTGAACCTTGAAACTGTTTTTTTTTTTAATCCTCCTCAAAAGTACCAATTTTCACATTCGATGGTTGGAAATGGCAGGGACGATGTGTACTCATTTATAGTGGAAACATAAATTTAGTGATATTCAATTTGATAAAATTCTTATATTAATGCCACTTTTTGTATTTGCTTGTCTATTTTGTTCGTTGTACAAAAATATGACAGCACTTGTAATATTTCATTTAACATGTAGTATCGAAATGAGAGAATCAAATTTATCATTTTAAGTATTATGCTATTGTTTAAGTTAGTAAGGAATGTCTAATGAAGTGCTGTGGCAAAGTTCAAATTGACTTAGTCTTAATATTTACCATCATTATGATTGTAATACATAATCATTTGTTAACTGTAAAAACTAATGAATGTAATGTAAAGGTTGTTGACTTTACTTACTCTTGTCGGATAATCCTTATATCTGAGGCGTAGAGATGTAAAAGGGGATAAATCCATATTTGAAAATTTTTCAGGAAACACAAACATATGCATAATTCAGGTTATTATGAAATGATTATTTATTTGAGACAATTATTTTTAGAAAAATTAGATTGGCTTTGACGTGTTTTGAATGGTGAACTATGTACCACCGCATAGAGTTGTGAAATTTGTGAAAAAAAAAAAAAATTAAAATGATAAAATATGGATTTATCCCTTTTTGCATCTCCATGCATCATCTCAGGTATATTGTTTGATTTGCTACAAACTAACTGTAGTAATTTTATAACTCATCATCAACCCTAATATTCGACCATTAATGTAAGTGCAGTAAAAGATTTTTCAAATAATTTGTTTGTTTATCATTAATTATTTTATAATTTAAGTGATAGCGTCGCTGGAATTATAAGTTCGTTAGGTTGAGATCGGCTTTTGAATTTGCTAGGCTTAGTAACGATAGGATAACTAAAATTTGATGAGCGCTGAGCCGACTGGTAAACCTTGGGGAGAATAGACCGAGGCGTAGGTGGGGGAGATTGCGATTAGAAGCTTTTAAGCAGAGATTGGTGGTATCGGCATCGATCCTTTGGGTTCGCAATACCTTAATTTTATTATTATCATTGCCTATTTAACTTTATTACGATAAAAACAACAGTGAAAAATGTGAGTACTCATCTGTAGCAGTTCAAATTTTTTCAGTCTGATTTATTTACTTCATCTTTCACACATGTTATGTAAAAAAGCATGAAAATGACATTCGTTCAAACTGTAAAAGCTTTTGACCGGCTAACTGGACGGTAAACAAGATAGTGTTCTGTTTGCGATGAGGAAAATCTAGGTCGGAAAAAGAAAAACCTCGTTATATCTGAATGTCAATATAGCCTCCGTACGTGGGTTTCCACTTATTCAGGGGCGCCTGTATTTTATTTAGAATACATTTTACAGAAGGGTGTGAAGGAAAAAACGAATTTATTTTGTCTTTTTTTACTCTACCTCAAAGTAACAATAATGTTGGAATAAATGTCAATCATGTCACGAAGGGAATTCAACAGAGATCCCCATTTTCCAAATACCTCTTTGGGTTTTCCGATATCTAATTTTAAGTTACTTATTGAATTCAGCTAACTCTCTCTGTCTATATTTTTTTGTTTTTTAATAAGTAAAACATAAGACGCGCTTTACTAAGATCTTAAAAAAACATATAAAAAATGAAAATTAGATTACAGTTACCGAATTTAGGGTCAATGAAGTAAAAAATAAATATAGGTTCTTTTTCATAATAACAAAATTAGTGTCTATCGCAATAGTTATTACATCCCATAGTGCTTTTATATTTAGTAATTTTTTTTTTCCTTTCAAACTAAACCTTTAAAAGGATAGTTGGCATATCCCTTGCAGTTTCATGGCATATTTTGTACCACTATATACCATTTGACTTTTAATTACCTATTTAGAAAATTAAATCATAACATATCTGATATTAAAAAATTTGTAGATCATAATTATTTCGCCACTTCTTCGTTCGCTTCATCTTGAAAGCATCACTGCATATAATAAATATTTTTACATTGTGATGTGAAATAACTGACATTAACTTTATATTATATAAAAGCATAATATATGAATTATTATGCTATATTACTATTTGTTAATAATAATTAAGCCATAACAATCAATGTTGTAACATAACTTCAGGTTCTTAAGCTTCAGGTTCAAATCTCCGGATGAGGGAAGAAACGAATAGAGAAAATTTTTTCCCCGTAAGCAGATTGTTTCCATCAGTTTTAATTTAAGGCAAAATAAGATTAAACGGAGTATCCGATAACGGTGTTTTTTTTTTTTCATTCAAAACCCAAAATGCCTAACATAGCCTCAGAACTCGATACTTTACTGATACCTCACAACAGAACAGTTTTCGCATTAATTTCATGGCAGAAGATATTAGGGGATATGTTTGTATATAATTTTTCTATCTTATGATTCAGCCGTCGTTTTTCTTATCAGCAACAGTACACCCTCGAATTGCCTCTCTCATTGTATGAGGTGGAAATTTTAAATTAAAGATAAAACACGTTTCGGATATGGACGTGATATTTACGGGATGTTTTATTGCCTAAAGTATTCAAATAATTTTCGTAACGGTTGGTGTTTCACGAGTGAGATATTAGACGGTTAAAAATGTTCTGGTGTTTAAATTTCTTCTTGGGTCGTCAATGCTATTCTGACAGAACCTTTTTCTTTTACTTGAATGATTGTTTCTTGGACAACCGTTGTAAAGGAAGTATAGCTGGATTTGAACTTATGATACACTTATGATTTGCAACTGAGCGCTTTACAAATACCCACTCCCTGTTTAAGGTATAGCTGTACATTTTTATTGCCCATATTTAATTTTTATGATCTGTTTTCCAATTTTCCATGCAATAGATTAGTTGGTTGTGTTGTCTATATTTTTTTTTAATTTTTAGTTACATAAAGTAAAAAAAAAACCCTGTACCACCACAACCCGTGAACGGGTCTGGGGTTCAGTACGCGGTAGAAACTGTACTGTTTCATGGACAACGGTTCTGCAAGGAGGTGACTTTCCCTAGGCCACGCTCAACCGCCAGATTCCTCCCTTATTTTGGGTACCCTATTTTTATAATACTTTATAGAGGCTGGGTGAGCCCCAGGAGGGTCCTAGATCCTATATCATCCATCTCCAGCTGCAAACAGACTAAATGTTCTGAGTTGATGAGTCAAAAAGCTGAATGTTCCGAGTTCAAGCCTGGCTGTGGGAAATAAGCAATTTAGTCTGGTTACTGCCACGGATGGAGCCAGCCAGTATCTCTAAAGTGAGTACCCTAAGTTGAGAGGAAAAACCTGACAATTGAGCTTTATTTCGGACAAACCACTTCCCTGCAGAAACAGTGCTGTCTCTATCATGCACTAAACCCAAATCTATTCAAGGATTGTTTGGGTTTTTTTTCTTGAGATAGGTATCTGTGGTTGAATCTTTCATTTTGAATTAATTATTAACAAAAATAATTGAATACTATAGTAGATTTCATTAGTTATTTAGTTGTCGATTACGTTCCATGAAAGTGCTCGTTCACTCTGACAGATTTTTTTTTTACTCGTCATCCAGTCTTTAAGAGTAAAGGCTTATATAAAGCTAATCATTCATTCCTTTTATCTGTAATTTTCTTGTGTAAAGGGGTAGACAAATAAAATAAAAAACAGCGGTCTTTGGCATGGTGGGTTAAGCTAGACCGCTGGTGACCACGTAATTTTCTTGCGCATGTTTCTTCTTTTTAGATAAAAAAAATTTGGATCCTAGAAAAAAAGAAAACCATTAAATAATGCTCCTCGTTTGTATTTTCAAAATATAGGTTTCACCTTTATATATAAGTCGGGTTCTAATCCGTTGTTGCAGATAATATGTTTAATCTGTTGACACCCAGGGATGGACCCTTTGGGATATGGAGATCCTCCTGGGGGTCATCCAGCCTCTTTAAAGTATTTATTCGATGTAAGGGAAAAACCTACAAGATTCAGATTGAAATCGGATATACCACCTCCCGGTACAACCTTTGTCTCTACCAAATAATACAGCCTCTACCACGTACTGAACCAAAAACTCTTCATGGGTCTTAGTGTTACAATTTTTTGTTACATTATCTTTTGATATTGCTATTAACCAACTCCAGGAATTACGTTGTCGCCTTAGTTTGGAGAACAAGTCGATGTTACCTCTTGTCTGAAGGTGTCGCAGAAGGTCCTGAGAAGGAAAGCCACCTTAATGGTTAACCACGGCCACCTCCATCCACCCCCATTTCATCCCCCCAACCCCTAGGCGGGGAAACCAATTGGAGCCGAGGCTCGGTCATTCCTACCTCCAGTAAATTCCCGTCAATAACCCTGCCCAGATCCCCGAGGAAATTATATTGCATTGCGTTTCTGCTACTGGCTCGTAAAACCCGGAGCAGTATTTATTTTTTGTTAAAATATTCCGTTTAATATTCAAAAATTATACAGCGGAGTTTCTCGTCTGTATAACCGATTCCTAGGGGGTTGGATGTTCTGTATTTAATTGGAGATGTGAATTATTGTAATAAAGTGTTATTTTATATTACGAAAAGTATTCGTTTTAGTTTTCATGCGAATCTATTTAGTCTTAGAAATTTTATTTGTATATATTACTGTATAATATTATATGAATTATTATGCTATATTATTATAAATATATCATATCAGATCATATTCTGTTACAGCACATATCATTATATATACTCGTAATTATATTAATATATTCATTTTTTTTTCTATTGGCTCCACAGGGCTTCATCATTGGTCGCCTTCCTATTACCTATAACAGCGTCCTCCTCAGTCTATCTTGAGTCACTGATTTCCAGTTTACTGAAATATTTAATACTATAAAATTCAGTCTCCACAACTTTATGATATTGAGACTTTCCTCAAAATAATTAGCTTTCCAGAAGTATATTATAAATCAATATCATTACTCTTATTTCCGGAAAATCCTTCATCTTTTATTCAATGATGGAATTCTCTCATCATATTTAAATTGATTTATTTTTTATTGTTATGAATATTGCGCGATAGTTAATTATTTTAATTAAAAATTCTAAGGAAAAATATTTTGGAAATTTGACATTCAAGCTCCGTCAGTATATTTCAACCATAATATTTAAACACCTATGCCGTTATCAACCATAGTCATGTCGAGAACAGATCTGTTGGAATTGGTAAAGTTCATCTACCTATTCAAGATATTCTGCTCAAATTTGTTTGTGGAGTATAATATTATCAATGGTTTTTTTACATCATAGTATTACCAATATTTTAAATCACATCAATCAAATTTAATCCCCACTCCCAGAATTTAAAGAAGTATTCTGCAAATATAATACTTTTCTTTTGTCATTATGCCTCTAAAGGAAACTCTATTAGTTACTTAATAAGCTAAATGAAATAAATGATTTATTAAAAATAAACAAATAATTAATTTCATCTCAAAACACAAACAATAATTATTTAAGATAAAATAGCCTTGTTAGGCATTGCAAACTGAGATGTTTTTCGTGATGGAATAAAATGGTTTACAATTTTTAAATTGTCACAGTAACCGTATAAATGAAATAATATGTTATTTCAGATGTCATAGCATACATTATTCCCTATAATCCTAGTTATGCCAAGGACATATTTGGTGTATGGGTACGAGTTCAGAATGTAACCGTTCCTTCAGTTTGATCCGCAAAACCCTCACAACCGTTCAGTACTGCGGGTGCTGTATAGTAGTGTCTTATCTTTTTTTTCTTTTCTAAAGATCATTCGCAGTCATATATTTGATCAAAAGAATGATACAAATATCAATTCCAGCTCAAGCATCTAGTAATTCTAGAAATAATTTAGCAATCATGATACAATGTAATTGGAGAAATCTTTTTGCAAGGGAAATACCTGAAATTCTGTCTTAGTTACATTTCGCATTATTTCATTTGCCTTACACAAATTTTATAGTTATTCTAAAATTTAACTTAAAAAATGTTCTTTGCACCCACTAGATACCCAAAGCACTTAATCATCTGCAAAATGTAGCAATGAGTTAAGGTTTTTGTTAATTTGGTTAAGTTGGATCATCTTTTGGGTTAAACTGTGTTAATTATAAATAAAATTTATACTGTTTTTAACTTGATTCTAATGAGTTTATGAGACAAGTCGGAAGAGAGAAACCTATGCTGTAACATATCTGTTTTAGAACAACAAACACCGCTTGTGAGCTTTGCATTCAATGGTAGCCGTCACTTCTTGTGAAAAATGAACTGTCTCTCAGAATGTGCTTCTGTTTTCATGAATCATATTGGTGCATATTGCCGCTCTTATATCATTTTTCTGCTGTCACGGTGTATTGCCATTCTTTTTCATAACTAATTTTCTAACCAATTTTTTTATAGGTGTTACTATTCTTTTCTCCACTCATTGGGTAAATGGGAGCTCTTGATCTGGCTCGGGATAGTTTTCAAAGCGTATTGTTTCATTAAATTTGTATATGCATACAAACACCACTTGAAATATTTCATATATAATATGTGACAATACAGAACAAGATGATATCTACATTACTCTGCTGGGTGTTATACCAAGGTATTATTTTGGGTAACAGCATAATCCGATAGAAGCCAACGTTCCCTCGCTGACGTGTAAAGCCCCCATTACTTACACCAGCTGTACCATTCCGCACCCCGGCTGCTAACTCCTCAGCGACCTCATGTTGATAGGCTAAGGTATAACTTCTTGTCTGGGCTTCATCCGTACTGACACTGTTTCCGAATTAATTGGACTCAGACTCTCAGCAGTTCCTAGTACTTTAAGAATGTGTTTTTGAGAAATTGTGTTACAAATCTAGCTTGTGTGGTTTTCTCAGGGTTTTCTAATAACAGTTTTTATTCTCATATCGCCTCTTGCTAAGCAATCATTCTCCTCCATCTTTTTCCATTTTTCCGAACAAGTGCTTTTCCTAAATTAAAAACAACTTGTTTCAAACATTTACTTGATTTGGTCTGCAATAAGTCTCTTAAGAGAAGTGGGTTAGCTCAATAGTAGAGCACTAAGTTGTCTTTCCTAAGGTCTTGGGTTCAAATCCGACTGTCACAGATAATTTATTTAGTTTGTTAACAGCCGGGGATGGAACTTGTGTCATCTGGAGATCTTCTCCGGGAGCTCACCCATCCCGTTATGATCAAGTAGTGGTTGAGCGTGATCTTGAACAACCTCCCGCCATAACCGTTGTTATAGAACAGTGTTCTCAACTACAGAGAGATACACCTACCCTAGAGGGATAAATATATTTTATTAGTTTCTCTCTAACTAGGACTTATTTTTGTTTTGTAAGTGTTTTGTTTTCAATATAACATTTTTTTTTCATACACCCATAGAATTCATTGTGGAAGAGAGGCGTGGTGCCAAAAAGATCGGGAACCCCAGAACTAAAAACACGGTAGTCTCTTCTTCGTACTAAACCCAATGTCTTTCATGAATTGTAGTGGTACAGATTTTTTTTTTTTTACTTAACTCTTCAATGATTTTCTTTAATTGGACGACCGTAGTGCTCATTATTTTTAGGTAGTTTTGGCGTAACTCATTGGTCAGATTAGTGATTTATTAGAGTATTGGTTAAATTGATGAAACTAAGACTACCTACCTCTTGCGTTGTTTCCATTGCCGCTTGTTTTAATTTATGCTATAATATAAAATAGGATAAACAAACGTCATTTGAGCTAAAAGTGCCTCATAAGATTGCTAGTAAAATAAAAATATATTACTAATTGTAGTAAATCTTTCAACATGTCCAAAACTGAGGTTTACAGGAGAGCGTAATGAGGAGTGATTTGAACTTTCATTGCGCACTCCTATAACCTCAGTTTTGGACATGTCGCTATGTACGTAAGGACGGTCGCACAGACATATATTTTGACCTAAAACCTGGCCAAAAATATATTGGCACTTTTTTCTTGTCAAAAGGGTTTCAAATTACTAAAAACGTATTTCGGAAGACGATAAACTGAAGGTTAATCAATTTTACGGATTTTACGAATTATATATTAATTAATTAATGCAGGTAGAACAATTTATCGTTAAGCCATACTTTGTTCTTATCAAGAAAACGAGCTTCTGTGCTATTACATGCAGGCCATTTCCGTTTATAAACTACTTTAAGCAGCTTAATAGTTTTTTAAGGTACCTATTTTCTAGTGGAGACAGTTTGTTATATCTACTAAATCTTCAAGTTTTCCGAGAAGCCGTCGTTCTGAGCTTCCTCTAACTATCTCGTGCAGCGGTTTTCTAGTCATAGACATGACGGAATGATCAATTTCAAGAACAATATAAACAAATGTTATTTAAAATCGCAATGACGGATGTTTTTAAAGGGTATTTATTTCTGTGATGTGAATACTTGAGACTCTTTTTGACAGCTAAAGTTATAGCAAACATATTAAAGTATTATAACATGTACTATAGGTCTGATTCTGTTGCGGGATGTTGCATACATTAAAAAATACAAATGTTTGCGAAAATACATAAAAAAAGTCATATATTTTTAGGCAGATAGTTATGCTACTTAGTGTCGAATCCAGGGATGGTTGTGAGGTTCTGAAAGTTATTTGTCTTATTTAACACAGTGTCCTGTGATGTAGTGGTTAGCATAAAAACGTTCTATGCCCAAGATCGCGGTTTCGAAGCCTAGGAGTTGGCCCTAGAATTTTTCAAAAGAATTAAAAAATTCTTAGTTAAGCTGTCCTTCTGTAGGGATGTAAAATGGGAGTCTTGAGCCTGAGTGGTGTCATGTGCTCATTTAAGATCCCTATCCGAATTATGACTGAATAGGCAAACTTTAGGATTTCCATTGCAGTGACTCGAAATTAATAAATAATTAAATAAAAACACTCAACATCTATAAACAAGTATGCACGAACATTTGCATCTCAGAATGAATCAATCAACACAGGACCTACCACCCAGTACGGCAGTCCTGTGCCTAACATATCCAAGCTCTGGATCCAACGTTGCTACTTGCATCTCTCTCGACCTAGTCTGGCTATCATAGTCTTGGGTGTCACGTTTCCTTTTTCCTTCAACGTATCCAAATAGCAGTTTCTTATGAGTAGCTTTCTCTGGCCACATGTCCAGCCCATTTTATCCAAACTATTCTTGTATGTTGCACTACGTCTTGCTCTTGATTTTTGTGATAGCTCGGCATTTTGCCGAGTCTGAATTGATTAACAACTCAGTTCCAAAACTCCTTCTTAATATTTTCCTTTCAAAGAGCAGTAAACTGTTGGTATCTACCCTGGAAAGAGGCCAAGGTTCTGATCCATATTAAATAGATCTGGAAATATTTTTGACAAGCATGGCTCTTTTCGATGTCAGATGACTTTTTTTTAAATTTTTACTATCCCAAAATAAGAGTTATTAGCAGCCAATTTTTTTCTTTTAGGGTTTGTCACTTTTAAGGTTTAACACTTTATTTTTTGATAATTCTCGAACTATTTTATTTTATATCTTGTCAAGACAAGATATTTTGACAGCCCTTCTCCAGAAGTCCCAAAATAAGAGTTATTAGCAGCCAATTTTTTTCTTTTAGGGTTTGTGCCGTTTGAGCTATACGTTGACCAGAGGTAGACAAAGCTGTTAAAACTTTTAAATGTGTAGGTGCCAAATATGATGGTAGGTTCTGATTAAAGGGTTTCCCAACGCATGAATTAATGCTTGAAACTATAATGACAAACTGGCTAAAGGGAAGCTGTCCTTAATGTTTTTTGTTTTTTTAAAATATATATAAAAATTTCTTTCCATTTTTGTTCAGCAGCCCGCGTCCTCTAATATAGGGAATATCGCTTGGCATTACTCTATAACCGTTTAGAATATATCGCTCGTAAGCCTTTACCGTTCCGGGAGCAGTTAATAGAATCAGTTAGAAGCTATCAGGTTCCGGTAGGAGATTAGTTTTGGGAGGTTGTGATCTTTTGGGACTTGCTGATGGCCGTGTGGGGAACGAAATTACACCCGTTCTTAATATTGGCATCCCTGACCTTTTCCGACCCATTTTCCTCGGATATTCTGGTTTAGCCGTTCCCGTTCTTCTTTCATAAAAGATTCACCAATCTTCTTCAATACTTTAGTAAGTCTATGTGTCTTTATTCTTTGTTAGGGGTTTAAATAATGTTTGTAACAAAGGAAGTATACAATTTCACGTAAAAAGATTTAATGTACTGTAATTAAAAAACAAACTTGATGGCATTTTTTTGGAGATTTCCTAATTGGCAAACGACTGAAGCATGAACGACTGAACTATGTTGTCACGGCAATTTAACTGGGTAGTACTCATTATTATATTTCCGACCTTTAATCTAGGTTATTATACTGTTAGAAAGCTCTTCACTAAATAATTATATGCGTGAATTGAGTACTGAAAACCCGCAGTTTCAACCTGCGTAAAAAGAGGTTTAACTTAAATTTTCTGTAGTAGAGTATGGGAGACATAATGCGACCCACATACTGCTATATGTGACACTGTTTACAATGCTATGAATATTAAAGAGATGAAGGGTTACTGACAGGTGTATTAAACCCTCATCGGGTCTGGATTATCCTAGGGCCTGTATCTGGAAAATGTAGGAAGGACGGCAATCAGAGGAGATACAGAGGATCTCTTGTAGGAATGTTCAGAAAAAGAACACTCAAATAAAACAGAAAGATAATTCTCGAACTATTTTATTGTATATCTTGTCAAGCGAAGATATTCTGGCGGCCCTTCTCCAGAAGTCCAATTCAGCGACTATGAAGAATGGACTTTCTTGGAAGAATAGACGGACAGAATAGGTTTTCTTTAATCCTCTTTCTTTTGATTTTCCTTTTTATAGTGTTTTTCATATTCTTGTATTTTTTTGTATGACTTAGTGCTTCCTAAACGTGACATTTTTTTATTATTGAGACATCATGTGCTGATGGTAACTTAATTTTAACTTTTTGTTATTTATGCCCCTCAAAATAAAGGTAAAAACTTAGACACCTGGCAGACGCAACCGTCTTGTGATAAATCTCGATTTTGTCAATTACAGATTCTAATTTTCATTAATTAATGAATTTTAAGGAATTTTATGGAGATAATGGATATTAAATCTTATTTTCAGGCACCAAAATCTTTCTTAATTTAACTTAAACGGAGATTAAAACGAAAAGGGTCGAGCTTCACGAAAGGTTCAAAATTTAAGAATATGTTTTACCATCTTGGATATTGAAGGGAACGAACAGCGAAAATAAACTTGCTTTTGTTGAAGATTAAAAAAAAAAAATTATTTATGCATCAAACTCGGTCTTCAAAATGTTATGAGTTTCCAGAATTTATGGATGTTAAAAGATAAAGTATATGAAGACTAAAGTGAAAACTTGTAATAAACTGAAAATGATCCTCCCTCGGCTATGAATAATGTACCCTACTCTCTCTATCTTTTAGCCTCAATTTATTTCACTTCATTATTTTCTCTGGCTTTTAACAGTGCGCTTAATTCACTCTTAGCGGAATTAATTTTTCAACCGGAGAAACAAGAGTTACCATTTGAATTGCCATTAATCACCCTTACATAAAAACTGGACAAAGTATTTAAAATTACTGTTTTTCTGTCAGCATACAAATTAAACGCTTCGGTCTTTTTCGATAACGATGTCCTATCCAACCATTTCTTGAAATGTCCAATACAATTACACAGGTCTGGAAAAATCTTTTTTAAAAATTGCTTTGATTTAGTTAACTGATCGGTATCTAGTTTTTTGCACTGATTTAAAAAATGACATTAGTTTTTTCTATATTGAAATTTTTTTTGGAAAAAGTACAAAAAGCGGAAAACATTGGATTTAAGAACATTATTATACTGTAACATGAAGTAAAAGAAAAAACAATAACGATCCCTAGCTAAAATGAGTATAAAAGTGATTCACATGTGTTGTAAATTTATTATAAGTCTTTGTAAAAACGTTTTCTTTTTCCATCAAAGCTTCTTTTGGTTCTTTTTCGTTCGTGTTCCTGTGAATTTTCCCTTTTTAACATCCAACAGTAGTGATGGAAATGTTCTCCTTGTTCGTCACTTGCAGCCCCAAGATTTTCTGGAAAGTAGTCCAGATGTGAGTGAAGGAAATGAACTTTTGACACTCATGTTGCAGCCCAACATTTTATAGTTTTGTAATAATTCAGCAAGTTTAAATGAATTCCAGGAATCATTGATAAAGCTTTCATCTTTTAATAGTTTTCTGATGTCAAGGCCAACAAAAACTCCCTCTTTCAGCTTACCATCGGATATACCAGGAAACTGTTCACAAAAATACTTGAAACTCTCTCCTTCTTCGGGTAATGCTTTCACAAACCATTTCATTTGCCCCAATGTGATATGAAGTGGTGGAAGTAAGATCTTTTTAGGATCCAATACTCTATGTCTTCAGCATTTTTAACTCAAGGAATGAGAACCTGCCTGATTGGCCACGTCTGCTTGACATAGTGTTGTTTCCTGTCACGGCTATCCCATTCACAGGGGAAACATGGAAACTTTGTGTAACCATTCATCTCAGACCTGCGTTATTAGACTTCTGTTGTTTCCTAGGTTTATGTTTACAGATTGTAATGAGATGTTATTAATCTTATCTTTTTTTGTAAATATTTACCATCACTGTGCTAGTGACACAGACTAATTCTAAAATAAATAATAAAATTCATAAATAATTAATATCTCTTTCCTACCCAGAGGTGAAACGACCACTTCCACACCATTCAGCAGGTATATTGACAAAACAAAATGTGATCGGAACGGACACGACAATGTACAACAACTAATAGACAAAAGACAGTTAAGAAACAAAACGAGATAGGTTACGAAGTCTACCTATTCCCCCCTTTTTCGACAGACTTTTCTCAGACAGATTTCCATCTGTTCAGAAATTATTAAAACTTCCTTTGTGGAAAAATTTTTGGAAACTATTTTCAAGTCAAAAACGCATTTTCAGACATTATTTCATCATCAAGCCCTGAATTTTGATCAGGTATCATCAGGTATAGGATTGAAAATTTGACAAAACGTTAGGAAAATTCTATAGGAAATGAGGATAAATATTTTGAATAAAAATGTTTTGATTACGTAAAGTTGTTTTACTAAATAACCTCTCCTTTATTAACAAATATTTTGCCCTCTTGTTTTTTTTTTTATCCATTTCATAGTTATATGTTCATTTAATACTAACATGTATTTTTATTAATTTTTATTTCACTAGCTATATGGTTATAATTTATCCCTTGACACAACGATGCTAAGTCTAGGAGACGCCATTCATTTCTGGGACCCCTGAAGATTTGACGTCTCCCACCATTCAGTATTATTAAATTATACAATTATTTCATTTGAGTATCATTCCGATTTGTTTAAAATGTCCGTTCCATTGATTATTCAAGTAATTACCGTTGTTTTTTCGGACACGCCTAATTCAGTTGTATTTGTATGTCCAAGGGCTAAGTTGTACAGTGATAGAAATAATTTTAACGACGGTAATATTTATATGCAGTGTGAAAGGACCGATGAAGAACTATAAATTTCATACAGCGACTGAAGAAAAAAAATTCTGGAATTAAACATTAGTAACAACGCGTAAATGTGGACGTATTAAAAACTTCTCAATGCTTAGAAATTAATTAATTTGAATCAGAAAGTCTTCTATCACTCTGAATATATTATTTTGTATCAAATAATAAGAATTAATAATAATTCAGTTCACATGTTGTTGCTTTTTACATTAATAGGAGTATATCTGAGCACTTGTGAACAAATTGAAGTAAGATATTTCGTATGGTGATTGCCATCCGCTCAAGACGCCCACGTACAGCTCTCAGAATTCCTATCTAAGTTTGGATAAAACCTGCAGAATTTATGCGATGCCTATTCTATTCCCTAGGAGTTTGTAAGGCTCAGACGACACTCTGTTTTCTATTTCTTATTCGTATTCCTCCCACTCGCTATTCGGTTTTCTAAACCTTTCTACATTGTAAAAAGGGTAATATTGAACCTTTCTTCTCCTTTATTCTCCATGTTACTGGAGTTTATGATTATTTCATAAATGATCGTAATTGCATCCTCGTTTCCAAACTATAGCTCATAATAACTTGTATTTTTTGAAAATATTAAAAGAGAGACGAATGAAAATGTAACAAATTGAGTAAAGTTAAAATTGATATATTAAATGTTGATTGTTAAGGCTCTCATCTGTGGTCGAGACTAGGGTTCTACCGATACCCAAAAATATCGATACCAGGCCTTTGCGATATATCGGAACAAAGTATCGATACCGAGAAAATATCGAAAGAAAAATATCGATATCACTCGGTATCGGAAGATTTGTAGTCGTTTAAAAGCACGGTTCGTCAAATGGCTACAAACATTCCATTGCCAGGAAAACGTCACACATTGGATAATCAATCAAATAGTGAAAGACCTTTTATTTTTTATTAGAATAATATGGTTCTCATTCGATATTCTCAAAGTATCGAAAGATCTTTCCGATATTTCACAGATGGCTGATATATAAATTTTTTATTATGTTATGAACCCCATCTGTACATATCAGGGAAAGTATTAAAAGAAAAAAAAACATATACATGCATAGGAAAGGACATGCTTTCGATACTAGAAGAATATGGTACTCATTCGATATTCTCAAAATATTTTCCGATACTTCACACATGACTAATATCTAAATTTTTTATTATGTTATGAACCCTATATGTGAAAGGCTAGCCTTTGAGCAGAGAGGATCTAGAAGCTTTAGCACCGAGGACAGATAAGAGGCTTTATTTTTATATTAAATATTTTCACTCTTTCTTTTTTCTTTGAAATAGGTTTACATTACTTATTTTATTTATAAATTAAAAACGGGAATAATATCACAAAATAGCGATGGTCGGGATGATATCCCCCCGATAAAAACCAGTAAGAAATAACAAATGTGATTCTTGATAATAATTTATTACATAATTTAGTTAATAATAATTCAGTTCATGATTTGAACATTAATTTCAGTGTTATTAATTCCAGATGGGGAGCTGACCCAAACATATCTTTATTATTTTGTAGATCTACGATAAGGGCAATTTTTGATTATGGAGCAGTCATAAACGGTGAAGCCCCAGATTCATCATTAAAAAACTAGACGTAATCCAAAACCGTTGTATAAGAATTTATAAGAATCGAAAGAGTACCTTGTTCTTCTAGTATCGAAAGAATTTCCATTGCTATGCATATATATTATTTTTTTCTTTTAACTTATTTCCCTGATGTGTACAGATATTGGTCATAACATAATAATAAATTTAGATATTAGCCATCTGTGAAGTATCGGAAAATATTTTTAGAATATCGGAAGAGTACCCTGTTCTTCTGGTATCGAAAGAATTTTTCTTTGCTATGCATATATATATTTTTTTCTTTTAAATTATTTCCCGGATATGTACAGAAAGGGTTAATAACATAATAAAAAATTTAGATATCAGCCATCTGTGAAGTATTGGAAAATATTTTTTGAATATCGAAAGAGTACCCTGTTCTTCTAGTATCGAAAGAATGTCCTTTCCTATGCATGTATATGTTTTTTTTTCTTTTAATTAATTTCCGCTATATGTACAGATAGGGTTCATAATAATAAAATAATAGGGTTCATATACGGAAAGGAAACATATCATTCTATTTTTTTGAGAATATGGAAAGAATGTGCCGTAGGATATATACAACTGTTTATTCAGGTTTCGTTTGGATGAGCAAAAAAAAAAAAAAAAAAAAAAGCAGTTAACTGTTTCGATATTTAGTTTTCCATACCGATATCGATAAAATATCGGGAAAAAGTATCGATACCAAAATATCGGTATCGAAAGGAAAAGTATCGATACTGTACCCATATCGGTAATATCGGTAGAACCCTAGTCGAGACGTGTTGAATAAACAATTCATAGGTCCAATTCTGGAATCGAGGCCGGATATGATTCAGGGGTTTCCACTTCCATCCGGAAGCTAATCGAATATTTAATTAAATTAGATTTTATTTGAAGAATGTTTATCTAATTTTGGTCACAAGTAGCAGCACCTCCCGGACCCAGGGGTGAAAGTGTTTATGCTAGCTCGAATGATTCGTTAAATAACTGTTCGTTTTCCCCATAATTCAGAGTTGATGACTGGTATTAGTGAGAAATATCGAGAAGCCAGATGGACTCGGAAGGTATGAATTTTCCTTTATACTGTAGTCAGACTAGATTCTGGGCGAAGCCAGATAGTAGTTCAATTGTTGATTAAATATTTTATTTTTCAACATTCGTTCATCCCATTTCGACTACAGAAATGCTGAGAGATCTTTTATGTAAATTTTAATTATTCTTAGTGCCTATATGACTATTGTTATGGATGATGGATCAGGTTTTAAATTGAAATTATTATTTTATTAGTGGTTTTGGGGATAATGGTTATTGATGGTGAATCTGGTATATGATTTTAGCTCTTATGTTATTAGTCAGATTTATTATTGATGGTGAGCCTTATTATAATTTTGTTGTGTTGTCTATTATATCTTTTAATATATTATTTTATCAGTCACTAGCATTATAGGTAGTGGTTGGGTATAATTATTTCAATATAGTAATTGATTTGAAGATGATTCTTACGTTTTTCTATCTCAAACGTTCCCCTAGGTACACTAGACTGTCTCACTTTTTCTAACCGACCTTTTTTAGGTTGTCCATAGGGTCCAAGAAAAGTGCCGCAGGTAACAAAAAGTTAATACTTGTTGTGACTCTACTCGAAGCGACAACCTGCGGAATAATTATTGTAATTTGAACACATGAGATACTGTCCTTCTAAAAATCAGATGTAGTGCACGAAATTAGCTTTTTC
Source organism: Arma custos (assembly GCA_037127475.1). Taxonomy (NCBI): domain Eukaryota; kingdom Metazoa; phylum Arthropoda; class Insecta; order Hemiptera; family Pentatomidae; genus Arma; species Arma custos. The sequence continues at coordinate 83,415,703 of CM073764.1, read as the reverse complement.
CAGTGTCATTTTATTTCAGTTCAATGTCAGGACATTTTTGTATCAGCAGGATTGTAGGAAGGTTTATGGAAAGGAACTTAAGTATTAGCACAACATACACTTGTAATACATAGACTTGTAAGCATCTATTTGATTTCGATAGATTTAGAATTATTTACAATTAGAATAATAGCTCTTGGAGGAAGTTTTTTGAAGCTATACATATTGCGGAGAATTTGGATATCACTGTTAATTATAAAACAGTTTATAATAAATATTATTCTGAAACAATAATCCATTTAAATAAGTCTTTCTAGTTTTACATATGAATATTTAATAGCTGATTATTTGTTATACTGATCAGCTATTTTTATAACCATCTGTTCCTAAATAACAGTTGTTTGTGTGTTATTTTCCTTTAAATTGTGGAACGTCTTGGAGCAAGATCGCTGTATCTATGTGATTTTCATGTTTGAACTGTTGATGTGAGAAATCTGCAATATGTCTTATTTTAGTTTTCATTTAATGTTTTTCCTGATGATTCCTGATTTTGCGAAACGTTTACTAGTTGGTATTTTCAGTATTTCAAAGGCTTAATTGCTTTACTTTTTGGGACTTTTCCTAATGCATACTATTAAAAATAATTATTGAACCATGTACGATTTTGTAATGAAAAAAGTTAAACATTTTTTTTAATTAAAAAAAAAAACGAAGGAAAATACAACCAATACAACCCTTGAAAGTACTTGGGTTCAAAGACTGTAATATTTCTTAGTTAACGAATGTGATGGGAGGTAATCTGTCCTAGATCCTGATCAACAGCAAGATTTTTTCTCCTGTTTCGAATACCTACTTTACAGAGGCTAGGTTGGCCCCAGGAATGTCCTAGATCCCAAAGGATTCCACCTATGACTAGGACATTTTAAGCTACTCAATTTAATGAATTTAATATTGAAAAATATCATTAGTAATTAGTACCTCTAATAATATTAGAAAATCTTCAATTCGTTATTAACAAATCTGTTATAAAATTAAACGATGAAAAAAGTTGAAGTGCAAATGTCATAAATTGGTACATTTTCAGTTGATAAGACTAATTATTTAGTCTTAAAATTAATCTTAAATATATAAATAGCGCTATTTTATCAAATAATCCCTTAAGACCCGGAGCTTAAGAAAAGGCCAAGCTCCTTAGGCTTAGGAATAAAGTCAACCCTTCATGCCTGAGTTGCATAATCATAATCCTCACGACCTAGACCGCATTTAAACTCGCTCAACGGTAAATTTCAGGGAGATAGCTGGATGCAGAACAGGAATTTGAAGATGGATAGTTGAGAAGGTGCAGATACATTTAATGACTTCATACACGGCGCATCTAATTTAATTTGTATGAAGAAATTAAATAAACTTTATTATTAGTGGATCTGTGGTAGATGATATTAGTGGCTTGTGTAGATGGCTGTGTGAAGTACGGCTGCAACTGAATACAGTTGAGATCAAATAGAAAAGAGAACATTGATGCTTCGAATTCTAAAATTACATTTCATTTGCACTAACGATTTTATGATTGATTAAATAATGCGATTTTACCATAAATTAAATAATATCGTTCATCGTTTACCATAATGACTGTCCATTATTACCTTTTATTCCGTTTTGAAGGTCCATGTTTTTTTATTCTTCAGCAAGGATGAAGCTAAAATGATGAATTAATGGCAAAACATGTATTAATTACTGTCTGCCACAAGGCAAAGAATTACTATTATTTATTTCATTCCAATTTTACTTTCTAATACCATTCATTTATGATTATCATCAAATCAGCCTTTGTTGAGTTTATTAATTCAACGCCACTTTATTTAGCTATTACAAATCGGACGATGCTCCAATTGAAGTCCTAAATTTTGCCTATTTAGACAAGAATAGGGATATTTAACGGACATCTGACACTGTACATGCTCGGTAATCCCATTTCATGGACTGAAACGATTTTAGTTTTGTATTTGTGCATTTTTCTGAGTCATAGATGCGACGTCCACACAGGTTCAAAAAAATGAGAGAATTGTAATTTTATCTATGAGAGGAAATATTGTTGTTCAGCCAGCGGCTCCTCTCCCATCGTCGCTCTGAAGATGACCTACACTGTAGGTCGAAACGTCGGCACTTACTAAATATAAGTCTAGTACTTATTTGGTGTTTTTTTGACTGCACCCCCCAACTATCTCCATCCTCATTTTGTCGTATGGACTCCAAGTATCCTTCGATCGGATATTAGTCCCAAGTATGCTAATTTATCTGCCTAAGAATTTAGTGGTCACCGTTACATCCTGCTGTTTATTTATCTTGATGGATTGTGTTGTGGTTTGTCACAATTTAATGAAATTTCCGAAAGGAGAACAAAGTATGTAAAGTCATTTAGTAATAAGGAGGCCAGGCCAAGTTCATTAGGTATTGCTAGATCGTGTCTTTAGCGTAGTTGGCAGTCAGTTTATCGGGGTCAGCAAGTAAGTTGTATGCATGTTTAATGTAACTAAAGTAGCCAGAATTGATCCGGTACTCTTTCCAAGACTCGTCGAATAGAAGACCTTTTTAATTTTGTCAAATAGAGAAAACTGTGTAAAGAGGAAAGGTAGTAGATTGACATAATACGGCATTGTGCTTTAAGAGAACCAGATGACAGATTATATTAATTTCTGCGAGACATTCAGATAAATTCGTTGTTAGCATATTTTTTTTTGCTTTTAGCTGCAGAGATGTAGCCAATGACTCAGTATTTGGTGTGCAGTTGATTTTAACGTTCGAAATCTGAATTGATAGCGAGTTTATTATTGGTCATTATGTAAACGTCGGAGCACTTTTCAGCTATAAATCGTATCCTGGAGTATTTTTCTTCTTCAACAAGTGAAGGAGTCATGTCAATCGTAGCGGGATATCTTAAGTACTATGCATTAAGGTTTGGCATTTTTCGTTTTTATTCATGAAGTGGGTACCCAAAGTAAATACAGAAGCAAGAAGATTGGAGATTAGTTCAGATTTTCATCTTTCCAAACTGCCATTGAATCTTCATTTCACTTACACCAATATGCATCAACAGCTTTTTAATACGCCTTCATAGACAGAACGTTGACTACCTAGTAACATAAAATTTTATCGTTCCTCTAAGTGTTAATGGTGTTCTTTACCATTGCTGGTCTAGTACAATCTGTTTTATTCGTGTCAATCCTTTGTCATTCCATAGAAAGAAAGACAAAGAGCAGTAAAATTATTATGGGCCATTACCAGACAGTATGACGAGCTCATCAGCTCAAATTGTCGGAGAGCGCTGCGATGGAATGAAATCAAGAGCTAATTACACCTTATATATAACTGCTGGGTCCAGGAATATTCATTACTTCCTAGGCAAATTAAATAAGATAAAAAGGATACACATTCCTCCGGCATGAAAACTTTACGATCTATAGCCTTGAGATATTGCCTCATAAAAAGAATTATGGACGCAACAGTACAAACAGCGAAGGGTGAATAAAATAATTATTAAACGGCTTAGGCTGAATAAGATTCATCTAAACAAGATTATAAAATTACATTTGTAATCTGACTGCCGCTGTTAGATTGAAATCAAGTGCTTACTTGCATGAAGCCTTAGCAAATGAGGGACGTTATTGTCTTGTGATAGGCTTTAACTTCATCCATAGAACTTTGTGTCCATTGTTATGTTTGGTAAGCGTTTTCTCCCATTTTAGCACGTTGCAAGGAGGTTTATTTTCTATTTATTACAATAAATATATACATATTTGTCCTGTACGCATTTCTATATTATATGAATGTCTTGTACTTGTTCTATATCGTATCCTATACTTTGGTTATTAATTTTATTTATTTTTTAGGTACACCCTTCCTTAACATTTGGCGACAGGAGTATTAACTGCTTCTACTAAGTTAGTTCTCCCAAAAATCAACAACATATTTATTTTGTATAAGGATCGTTTTACATAATGACATGATACGGTCAAATTTTATTAAACTTAAGCGCCATTTTCGAAAAAAAAAGTACGAAACGTTTATTTCCGAAAGAAAAAAAGTAGTATCAATTTCATCATTAGACCTAGGAGTTTTTAAAAAACGTTTTAACAAACTAAGGAATAGGGGATAGGTAAAAACGACTGAAATGTTTGTCACTTAAATAGAATGTCGGAGGAACGAAGACATGGCCTAAAACTGTCTTTGCCTATTTTTAATTTCTAGGCGACTCAAGACGAGATGATTGGAGGAGACCATTGGATGGAGGAGACCACTGGAGCGTGAGGACTTCAAGATTCCTCAAAAGAAGAATTCAAAAAGACTCGATTATTTGGTATTAAAACCTTAAACTTAGAACGTAAAACTACAGATGTAAAAATCGTTAAATAAAAAAAAACAAAATAAAAAACTGTTCTACTACAACCCGTAAACGGGTCTGGGATTCAGTACATGGTAGAGACTGTTCTGTTTCATGGACAACGGTTCTGAAAGGAGATGACTTGCCCTAGGTCACGCTCAACCACCAGATTATCCCCTCCCCTTATTTTAGATACCCTATTTTTATAATATTTTATAGAGGGGTTTATATTTATATTAGGGTGAGCCCAGGTGTGTCCTAGATCCCATATGATCCATCTCCGGCTGCAAAGACACTAAATAAAAGTATTAGCCTACAGTGGGATTTTTATCAAGATTTCCGGCATGGGATCTCAGTGCTCTAACACTGAGCCATTCCGCTCCCTAATAAAATTTAAGCTTTTATAATTATAATATATTGTCGTTAAGGCTCTAGCATTAGGAAACTCCACAAAGTGCCTTCAATATTTTTTTCATACATCATCAATCGTAAATTTATAAATCTTATTTATTATTATAAATTATTTTCGGTCGTAAAAGTGAATCAGAAGTGGAGATTGTGTCCTATAAGAAATTAAAACCTAACTTTCGAATTTTCGACGTTTAAACCTTTTCTAAAAATATTACAGGTATAGCTGAACATTGCACATAACATATGTATTTCTATTCTCCTGTTGGCTAGATTCTAGAAATAATGGTGGATATAATGTAGCTCCAACTACATATTAAACATGTGGAGATTTCAACTTATTATCATTATCATAATTTATATTATGGTTAATCATTATTTGAGGCGATGAGGTTCAAAAATGGATTACTCCAAAATTTTTCACATTTTTCGATAGATTTGACAAATCTCATGGTTTTATTTCCGCCTTATTTCTCATGGTTTTAGTCAGGTTTCGAACATACTTCGGGAGCATAAAGGATAATCTAGAGGGACTTATGAAAATGTCAATTTTTGAAATTTGGAGTTATCTATTTTTGATCCTGAACGCCTCATTTGATTTTATCTGTATTCAATTATTAATTTAACCAAATTTATTTTTTAATGCCGGTGACTACCATTGATTTATTCCTTAACCGTTTATAATTCTGAACCAAAACTTTATAATTTTAGATTAATGAATTATTCATTTTGATTTTGTTAGGAGCGATTATCTAGTATTTTTTTCTATTCCACAGTTGTAAGGTGGCAGAAATATTTTTAGAGACAGTTTAAAGATTTTCTTGTTCCACGGAGGCTTAGGAAAACACTGTGTACGAGGGAGATATAGGACACGTAGCACCTCTGTGATCTCATTGAGTTTCTTATTCTGTCGGACAAGCGGGAGTCTTTATAGCCTGTCTATGTCCTGTTTATTTCATGATTTATTTTCTCTTCTTAATTAAATAAACAGTGTATTTAATTTAGGTGCAAAGATTTTTTACTTGTACAGCAAAAAATTTCATTCCCTGGATGTATTAAGAATTAAATTTTATAATTATAAAATTCTCTGTTTAATTTTACGATTTTAGATGTAAAGGGAGAATAGGTATAAAAGTTAAACTAATTAAGAAAAGGCACTGTCCAAGGGAATGTAAAGCTAAATTAAATACGGAAATAACTTTTAATATTTGTGTCGTAAACATACTCAGACCAGGTAAAAAAAAAAGTAAGAGGTTAAAGTGCTGTTATATTTTCTTTAAATTGTTCGACAAAATTGTAAAAATTTTTGTTTCACTAGGGTGTAACAGGTAGAATGATATTAAATGTATATATTTTTTAAATTATATTTCTACCAAAAGGAGATGACGTTTATTAAGTATTTTTCCTCATGTCCCAGAACCATAGGTACATTGGCAGGTAGTCCCATTTTATGTATTGTTCTTTTGTATAAGGCAAAACCATCTAAAATATGGTCTATTGTTAAGCTCTTGTTATACTTCTCATAGATTTGCGGATTTACTACAGTGATTGGATGTGCGTTGGTAAGTCTTGAATGTCCTATCCTAAGTTATGTAAGGACCACTTCCTCTCTTCGGATGCTAAGACAGGAGCTGCTCACCTATGTTTTGATAAGCTTCAATATGGGCTAGTGCCCCAAAGTGTCTGCTACTCTTCGACAACGTTCCGTTTTTGTGATCGTGCTAGCTCTGGCGGGATCGAGATGAATGGGATCAATTGAATGCTGTAAAATTATGTATGATCCTACCCTCAATTTAATAGTCTGATCTGAGTCAAATTCTGAACATTCTTTAAATTTGAGAAATTTAAATATTTATTGCATAAGTTCGATGATGATGTGTTTCGTAAGCCTAGTAGATTTAAATAATTTAAGTAGCTAATATAATTTAACAGGAATAAACAGTTCTGTATAAAATAATGAATTATTTGTAAAATAAATTTCCAAATTGTACTCAAAAATATATTGTGCTCCATATTGCAGCCGTACAGAATTTTTTTATTAATGTTCTAAGACAAGACATGAAAATTATATTTCACGCAGTAATTTTATGACTGACTGCCTTAGAATGGTTGAGGCGTTGACATAGTAAAAAAGAGTAAGTCATGTAAGATGTTTTTACAAGAGAATCAAAAACTATTTCGACAACTAAAAATGAAATAGTAAATTGAAAATAGTAAGTGTCGCTGAAACTTGGCCACTCCCAGTTTTGAATTACATTTTTCTATTCTATTGTCATGATTAATTACTAAATTTTCTATGAAAAAAATGAGACTAATTTTTCCATTTCAACGCCTCAATTCTTTCAAAAAATAATTATTACAAAATTAGATATCAAATTTATGTTGTTCAGGTTAAATATCTACTGATGAATCGTACTAATGATCGGATCAAAACTACATCTTTATTTTGATTTAACTATTTATTTTCCATTGGCATTATATATAAATATATTTATGAATATAATGTATATATATATATATATATATATATATATATACATTATATTCATATTTACCGTAGCTCCGACGACATATAACTTACTAGTTTTATCCTTTCATTAGTAAAATTTATCCATTTATTTTATTAATTAATAATGGATTTATAAATAACATATATAATATATATAACCACGGATATCCAAAACTTTGACAAAGTGAATATAGTTAGTGAATAACAGGTAGTTGACGACGGCTTCCGTAGCTGCCTCCAATATCGATCCGGCTCTGGAAGCTAGAGAGGATGGAATATATTGCCCAAGAACATACGTAGGATATACACCCTAAGTAGTACCCAATGTCTGGCGAAACGTTGGCGAAGAAAATTTTAACATGGTCTAAACCAGAAACCAGTGAAGTTTTATGTATAAATAATGGCCGTGGAAACCTGAAAGAGTATATACGTAGGATTATTTTGAAATCAGGTTAAGAGGCAAGGGGATTTACAGGAGGAGCGCAGGATAAAATATAATGGATTCGAATGAGAAATAAAGCCTGAATACGATGAGGACGAATCTGAAAAGCAAAAATAATTGAACTCCCTTTTTTTAGGAATTGAAGTATCATAGTATATATGAGGCATTCAGGGTCAAAAGCAGATAACTTCAAATTTCAAAAAATTGACATCTTCACATTGTTCGTTAGGCAGTCAAGCAGTTTTGTCTAACACGACATTTTGTCGGAATTATTTTTCACAGGTTTAGTCCTTTTCTGAATCTGAAGTTCCCGTAGCATAACGCTGCTTAAAAAGAACCATCTAACTGAAAAATTGGTATTTTTTATCTAAGCCTTCAGTTATTTATTGGGTGAAGTTTCGTAATACAGGAACGATGGATCTGATATTTCATTTCCAATTTCTTTTTTTAATAAAGTCATATTTTCAGTTGTATCGTGTTTGAACTTGAAGTTTCATGGGAATAATTACATAAGCTAAAATCGAAAATTTCTAATGGCTAATAAAAGAATTTCAATACCGCCATTACAATAGGAATTCTTTGTTTTAGTAATACCCAAATTTTAAACCCACACGTAACTTTCAAATACTTCTGTTGAACAATTAGGCTGTTTGAGTTATGACATTGTTCTTTTGAAGGAGAGTTAAAACATCACTAGACCAACTTTAGAAAAATGTTAAAAAATCAATTTTTGAAATTTGGGGCTATCCGCTTTTAATCCTGAGGATCACATATATAAATAAATGTATTTTTTTGGCATCTTGAAGTATTTTTTAAATTACAAAATGGGCCTTAGTACTGCATATTTATATTTATTCCGAAAATCGGAGACTTCTTCCAAGAAGACTGCGATGGTTGAATAAAAATCTAATCATGGATATTTCACTTGGGACGTTCAGTACCCAATGATTCGGAACCGAACTAAAAGATAAATAAGGCGGCAAATTGTCGTTCTATTTCTTGATTAAACTAGCAAAAATTGGACAAAAACAATTTTTGAAATTTCGGAATTACCCACTTTTGATAATGAATCATTTCAAATAGTGATGTAATATTTTATTTTACCTTTGTAAAGCCTCATTTGAGAAATAGTGAAATGAGATATGTTGTTATTAGTGGCCTATGTACATTCCTTTGTGGCTATTGCTGAATACTCTTCTTCTTCTTGTGCACACACTTATACATCTACATTTTTTCACTATAAGGTGAGACAAAAGAGTACATTGCTGTGTCGAATGCCAAAACTTCGTTTCATTTTTCCGTTTTACCCTACATGCCTCATATGAAGGATGGTTGGTCGGCATGATGTTTTAATGGGCAAAACATCTTGGCCATTAGCGCCCGATCCATGGATGATGGATGGACTTATGCTTCAAAACAACTTTTTTTCTTCTGTTCTTCAGACCTGTGAAACCCATGGTGGAGTAAGTCTACACCATACTCCACATTGAACATATTCCTGGAAAGCTGACTCCTGTAGAGCAGATTTCTGGAGAACTGAGCAATTAGTGGGTGAGCCGTTGAGAGGAGAGAGCTCACGAGGATCATGTGTCGAGTGCAGGTTGGTGGAGGTGGGTTATTTATCCCGAGCAAAACAATCTGCCTCCACCCACCTGTACTCCTCATATCTGCCTTCTACTATCACCTGTAGTTATTAATTAAATAATATTAATTAAAATAATATAAGCCTTGCTGTTAATTTATGAACGTTTCAAATAAAATAAAATAACAAATCTGTTTAATTTTTATTATTTTTAGAATATTGTTGTATTATTTTAAAGATTATAGATGACTAACTTTGGTTATCAGTTTGGTATCTGATTAATATGTTACTTTCACTGTTTGCTGTAATGAATATTTAAATACATAAATACTTCTATTCCATAAATAAAAATTTTAGTGATTTAATATATTATTTTACCTTTGTAAAGCTGAATAAACCGAAACGGAGACACCTCAGTTGTTATACCCAGAATTATTTCTCCCTTGGATTATATATTGTTCAATTTGTATTTGCAAACACTCTTCTCCTTTTTCGTAGTAAATATTACTGTTCAACTGCATACATATGTAAATATTACTGCGAACAATCGAAGAAATCAAGTCAATTTCTTCTCCAAAATAATAAATTAGATAACAATTCACTTCTTATGCATACTCTTTGCTGTATAACATAACATTTATAATATTTTACTACGTATTACAGAATTAAAAGATTAAAATAAGTATATTATTTAAATTAAAATATTTTCTAAGAAACCATTTACTTTGAACATTGGAGACTACAGGTCCGTGCAGGTTCGTACGGATTACTGCGATCTCAGTGTTGGCCCTAGCTATGAACCGAAGTACGTTTAACAGTCATTGGTTATGTAAAGAGCTTATTAAACTATGTTTCAATTTGTATTATTAATATTGTAATAATTACGTATTGCTTACAAGTGGCAGATTGTAATAATATATATTAATAAATAAATTATTGCCCAAAATTATATTGAGATTTTTGCAGAAGATTGTAATATTAAGACTTATGGTTGTCTATTTCTCTATTTATTTTAATACCCGTGATGCTTAAATATCATTTTCCATCATATGTTACTTTGTGATTTCAAGTCTGTTAAGATCGTCTATTCTTGACCTAAAGTTAAGTTTTGACTGTGTATAATAATCATGTTCAGCCAAGACTCGATTGCGGATTGTAGAGCTGAAATTATTATTTTTGCTGTTCATTAATTTTGGCAGTTGTATTGTTGGCTGATTTTTATTATATATTCTCCACCCAGTTTCATCTGTAAAATCTTCTTACTCAATTGGAAGCTATGTTTCAATTTTTAGTGTTCAATTAATTAATACTAATTAAATCAAATCTCCTCGTTTAAAACCGGTGCGAATTTCGAACTTCGAGGAAAAATAATTACTGGCTCTAACTTCATTGAACGCTTCGTTTCCTGGAGCCTTGAAATTAACTTAAAATTAATTAATTTTAAATCCGGACTCTAAATGAAACTTTACCAATCAAGAATATGTTTTCGTTTCAAAAGTAGTCTGAGAGATTATCGTATGTAAAGAATACTTTTACTTCGGCCTTTGGTTCTATAATAAGGCCCTTATATTTGTTCTGCAAAGATACAAGTAAATAACCAAACAAGACAGAGTTAGAACAAGGACAACATAAAGTAGTGTGGGAACGGACAGAGGCAGAAGGGTCGGACAGGACTGTTCTTGAGGTTAAAAGATGTGACTACCTTTGAAATAGTTCGGTAGGGGTTGTCCCCTCATGTTTCCTCAGTTGTCTACCCAGAAAACGAAATTCCGGTCCGGAGCAGAGTTTCTTGGATTAACAAAGGTTTATTTTTAAGTATATAAAGAATATTTATGATATAGCTTGATAAGTTCAATTTAGCTAATTTTGTAGTTATTATTTGTTTACTTATTCATCTATTTCATTTTACAAATTTCCTTTTTTCCCTACAATCACATCTTCATTGAATCGATCACACGGTGCATTTTCAGACGTATCAGACGTATCTTAAGGCGCGTTCAGGAAAACATTGCATGGGCGTAAAAGATAAGCGCTCTATATGATGATATCACCTGAAATTGCCTTTTTCACCCTTTGGCCACAATATAGAGAATGAAGTGGCTGGATCACTTGCTTAGAATGGAGGAAGAAAGACCGGCTAGAAGAGTGTATGAAAACTACATTAATGGAGTGAGGCTAAGAGGAAGGCAAAGGTGCAGGTAGAAAGACAACTCACTGCAAGATCTCAGGGAATCGAGAATTTGTGTTCTACACGCTCAGGACCGAAGCAGATGGAACTTGGAGATTGAGCAGGGCTAGGATAGATTTGAGCATCTATAGCGCCATCACTAGAAAAAGAAATAAACGGTAAATCACAATACGGACCTTCCATAAGACATGTACTGTTACCATAATTGGGGAAATGAAGCGTCAATTCCAATCGGATTTACGTACCAATCAACAGACATTGGTACTACGGACAACATTATCGATAATATGATTGTGGGGCAATGTATCGATTTAGTTTAGCTGGATATCTACGATATTTAAATGAAGGATTATATCTTCTATTTTTTCATGAGTAGTCAAACAATATTCTCACTTTTTCAAAGCACTGCTCATTAAATATCTTGTATCGAAATATTCAAGACACGTTCAACCACCTGGTTTTACCTCCGATAAAGCGTACCCACCTTGTCGAGGCTGGGTGATCCACGGGAGAGTCTATGGACTCCAAAGGGTCCATCCGTGATTGTTGACAGATTAAATAATTAATCTACACAGTCACAGCCTACTTAACATTATATATAAGCATCTAAGCACTCTACACACTGAGGAACCCTGCTCCTCCTGATGCTACTTACTAGTAAAATACTTACTAGTAATTTAAATACCTACTTATTTTGGTTTTCTACATCAGAAATACTGTACATTTCTCTCTACTTTAACGCCAGTGTTTTGCTATGTGGTTTGAGTGTGCTTGTGTATTCTATGCCCATTTTAAACAATGAAAGAACACCGCTGCAATAGAATAATCTTATAACTTTTATTATTTTTTTGATCCAACTCGGAAGGTTAAAGTCAAGAGAAGGAGCTAGACTACCCTAATTGAATTTTTATGCTAATTATTATCATAGCTTAACTTGGGTCATTCTAAAATTTTAGCTATTTTCTTTTTTAGATATTTAAAATTGCTTTCTTTCCCTAAGGCGGATGATATTGGACCCTTGAATAATTGGATCTCGAAGGGGAAATTAAATTCCTCGGTCGGAGTGAAGCACCTTTTCATCGAATAAAACACACAAAAAAGTTAATGCGATTTGGTTTGAAAAACCTACGAAGCTCAGGGTGACCGATGTGAGGCTGACTGAAACCATCTATTACCTAGAACGTAGTGCTTAAACTGCTCAGAGTATTGCAATGAAATTTTCCTAGTCTTTTCCATCTTAAATCCTATTAACTATTCTTGCTGGAACTACATCCCCGACAAAAAGAGGGAAAAGTTATGGTAAATTTTTTGTTTTTGCATTCAAGTTGGAAAAAATTGCTAAATCTTCCTATAGCGAAAATATATTCATAATTCCTAAAAAGTTAATAAGCGCTGAGGGGTAGATCAGGCCGTAGGTGGGATTGTGTTAAGAGTGATCCGGCGGATTTGGGTTTGGGTAGTGGTCCGTTGACAAAACTCTCATTTTTAAATTGAGGGTTTGAAAAAAACAACCAATCATTTTTTTAACAAACCAAATTTTTGAATTATAAAATTATAAAGGGGTATAATTTTAAGAATAAATTATATTAATTTAACTTGCATCGTGGGGAATTTGAAACCAAATTTGCATTGTGTGATGTCATCACGGTGGGGAATTTAGATTTAACCTCTCCTTCTTTATCCACCGGGATTCCCGCTTTTTTAGTTACATGAACTTGTTACCGAATTAAAATTCAAATTTAGACCTCTACTTATCTTTAACTACTAGATTCCCGGTTTAGTTAAGTGCCCCAGTGAGACAGACAATTTTTTTTTTCAGATATATTAGATACTGATCGCTATTGTTTACAAATTGGAGTTCCTCCCGGCTATCTCCGATGGTTCTTGGTATTGCTGACAGTTTTAGGTATGTTCTTTTCTAAGAGTGTACAAGCATGTAATATATTATTTCAGCCTATTCTTTTTTTTCAACATATTTTTTTTAGAGAACGTATTCATGTAGTGGCTTTTTGGGAGAAGTTGTCTTTAGCAACTTAACGAAAGTTTCTTGACAATATTTGTTTTATCAACTAGTTAATCAATTCAGTAAAGAAAAGAACAAACGATATCGTGTTAAAATAACTAGTATAAAGTAATATTTTAACATGAAAGGCGAAAAGGATGTGGAGTGCAACAGGGCTGTGTACTCAGCAAAAGGTTTTTCTCACCAGCTTACAGCGACCTTGAGAATATCCTATTCCGCTGAGTAAAGGAGATGCTGTTAGTAGCTAAACTATGGCAATCTAAATATACTTTATCTGTTTTATGAAATCAAGAACTAATTTATTTTAGGTAACAACCACGTTCCTAAAATGTTACCATTCTTTATGTGACAATTACACAATAAAAAGGAAACAAGTAGGTCTGTGATAGAGATAATTTTTTTTAATGGAAATATTGATATTTATTAAGGTACAGCGCGTCGGGCATGATAAAAAAATAATGGCACCATCCTTCTACATTTTCTGCTCCCCCGAGGTTACGCTGACAAGGAGCTCTATCTTCAACCCTCGGCTTACATAGTATTAATCTTGCATATTTACTGAAGGAGTATGTTTGGAATTTAAACTAATCTAGGAGAAGAGTGCGTGCTTTCCATGAATAGTTGTTAGAGGGAAAAAAGGGATCGAATTAACACCAATAAATGTGGATTCCTATGTTTTTGGTGGTCCAACTTCGTATTGTGCACAAGATTATATGTTAATAAGGTATAAAAAATGTTTCATTCTTATAGCATAATGTGCTTTGTCATTCTAGAAATAGACAGATATATGCCACTTTTATGGACCGGAAAAATTATGGACCCGCTTATAGCTATATATGGATCCCATGGGACCTGCAGCTCACCCAGCCAGTGTAATTACCCTAAATTGGGAGGAAAACTTGGTGGTTGAGCATGATTCCGGATCACCTCACTGTACACCCTTGTCTTTGTGTCGTTGTCTTGTTGTCGTTGTTGTTGTGGAGCAGGGTTTGTTAGAGCTTGTTTTATGGAATTGTACTGTACCTTTGGACGCCTTTGCTTTTTTACAATATTTATTTATTTATTATCTACAATCTTTTTTAAAAAAAAAAACGAAAAAAAACCTGTACCACTATAACTTATCAAGAGTCTTGGGTTTTATAGTGGTACCGTTTCTAGGACAACGGTTGCGCAGTGAGTTGACTTGTCCTAACTACCAGGTTTCTTCCACTAATTAACAGTATCGACTTCATTAAGGCTGGGTGAGCCCCAATAGTGTCTGAAGATCCCACAGGGTCCATTCGTGACCAGATTAAATAAATTATCTGCCACAGGCATTTGACCCCGTAACCCTCAGCATAGCAGCTTAGCTCTCTACCTACTGAGCTACCTCGCTCCCTAGTATGCAAACAGTATATTTTTAATAGTATTGTGGCTAGTTATTTTATTTTAAGAGAAAAAATGAATAAAAAAAGTTTTCCGAATCATGTTCTGCCTTAGATTAGTGTATTTCTCCATTAGTCTATTTCTCATGCTTTTGAAAAGATTCTATAAATTTTAAGGCTGATTAACTGATTTCACCCCATTTCTTTCTATTCCCTCGAAGACCTTGGCAAGAGGGAATAAAGGCTGCCGTTAAACTGAGAGGGGTAATAAATCCATAGAGGTAGTTGGTAGGACTGAGCAACCTTTAGGAGCGGGGTAGTTAACTTACTAAGAGATGTTAATTGGGGTCAGCCAAAGGCCGCCAATTACCTTCGTCTAGAGGCCTTCGCTTCTCATCTAGTTCACTTTATATCGTAGTTAATGCTAATACATTAAAATTATAATGTATAATTACATTATAGTAATGTAATATTCAATAATAATTATAAAATATCTACCTAATAATCTTAATGATTATATAATATTAGTATTTTTGGCGTATTAATGTATAATTTAGAATGAAATATTTTTGTTTTCTATAGGTATTTCTTCCTTTGTTTTTATTTCAGAGCATTAAGTATTTTTTTTTTTTTTTTTTTTTAAATTTTGTCATTCTGATCTTAACAATTATTTTGTCTCTTTTAGTTGTTTTTTTTGGGGGGGGGGATAACTCAGCTAAACGTAATGTTCAAATATGGCTGTGGCAGATAATTTATTTAATCTGTTAACAGGCGGGCATGGATACCTAAGGATCTGGAGACCATCCTGGCGCTCACCTAATGGGTAACCGAAATAGGGGAGAAAAACTGGGGACTGAGAGTGATCATTCCTCATCCTACACAACAGTTGTTCCAGAAACATAGTCTCTACCATGTACTGAACACAAAAATATTCATGTAATGGTGCAGATATTTTTTTGAACCTTTGCTCTACAGTATTAAAATATTTTATGGCCAATGAAATAAAATAGCCGAGTTCTTGATTATGTCATTTTTGTCTTGTCCGTTTTACTTCCTTTTTTGATATATTTTTTTGTCTTCTATGCTTGTAATAAGTTTTATTTTCTATTTACTTTGCGAATTGTTGAAGTTAGGTGGATATATTTTCTATTCAACCATTTCCAATTATTGTCCTATAACTTGTCTTGTGCTTTAGTCCCTGCATTTGTTCTTGGTGGTGGTGGAATGTTTTCTCAGGTTACTGCATTTTGATGTTATAACCTGTTTTATTTCTTTTATTTCATTTGATGATTTTTTCGGTCCTGATAACACCTGAATTTAGGAAATTACGACATTTTTTTTTCCTTTTTTTTCATTTTAGAGGCTTAGGCCCTTTTCATTTGTATTTTTTTCAAACAGTCGTTAGATAACTATTCTGTTCCTCTTCGGCAGGAAGAAGAAGATGCCTACTAATACTTTCCTGGATTTACAAAGTTCCGGAAGATACGGCAGGATAAAGCTTCCAAATTGTTTTTGACAGGATGGCCTGGAAAAAAATATTGTGATGAAGTTTGGTTGGATACAACACCAAAGAAGGGGGACTGAGAGACTAGAACCAATCCCCTTCTTTGTTTTGATTCTGTTTGCTTTGATTTTTGAATTTTGATCCTGCAGATCATCTTGGGGCTAACCTAGACTCAATAAAGTTGGTACTCTTATTAAAACAAAACCCTGACAGTGGTGTGTTATCTTGGACAAATCACTCTCTTAACAACCGCTTTCCTAGAATCAGTGCAGTCTCTACCGTAAGCTGAGTCCTGAAACCCTTCCTGGGCTGTAATGGTAAACATTCACCATTACAGCCCAGGAAGGGTTTCAGGACTCAGCTTACGGTAGTGGTTTAAATTCATTATTATTATTGTATGCTATGGAGAATACAGTTGCAACGTGATCCAGACGTTTTCATATACGTCAAAGATGTTTGACGAATGTCCATGTCCATGTTTGACGAAATGCAACATCACTAAATTTTATCTTCCTGAATTATGTTGTCTAACATAAGTCCTAAACTATAAATGAAGTTAGCGCTTTTGCATAAGATGCCTTAGTACAATACAGGACACATTTTTACGAGGATTCCAAAAGGTCATGCTTGGTGATAAATTTTATAGCAGTCGAAATAGAAATATAGTGATTTATGGTGATACGTACACAGGAACTGAAATGGACCACAATCTAGAAAAAGAAATGATGGATGGTTAGAGAGGGAGGAGGGGGTGAGGGCTTTTAAAATGACAATAGGAAAGGATTTATGGAGCTCTCTGTTTTAATGACCAACTAATTGAAAATCCTTTACTCAACCACAAAAAGTTCAGCGACATAACCCAAGGAATATATGGAAGTATCAGGAATATATAGAATTATCAATTATTTTGTTTGGAAGAAAAGAAAAAAAAGTTATCGTTTAAGATGTTACAAATATTAGAAGAGCTGGCTCCGGAATCTTTCTGCTATGAAGACAGAGACCCAATGCGAACAACGGGCTTTCTGTAGATGTACGTGTACATTGAAAGGGACACAATCATACACACCGATATTAAGAAAAGGGAGCATGGATGTGAACAACGATAGAATGTCATGGCTTCTATATTATGTAATGAGCATATTGTCAATACAAATGCAAATTATCGAAAGAGAAAAACAGGATTTTCAGAAGAGTGAAAAAACCCTGTTTCATGGTTCTTTCAATATCAGTGCGTTCCGTCAAATGTTTTTTAATTATAACATTATACATTGTTTTTGTTAATTATAGTTGACTTCTTATCAATTTCCTTATCAATTATCGATTTTAAAAAAACGCTCAAGATCGAAAACGAAAAATGTTTTTTTTTTAACATAATTATAATTTATTTTATTATTATATGTTATATTTTTTTAAATATTTTATTTGAAAAGAAAAGATATGACCAGAACCGGGACTCGAACCCGGGTCTCCCACTCGTCCGTGGTGGTGCTTTAACCATCTCAGCCATCCCGGTCCTGGTCATATCTTTTCTTTTCTAGTAAAAAAATTTCTTTTCACACTCGATACTTCGCATTTATATCGACGATACGCTTGTGGTAGAATGGAAATTACTCCTACTTCAAAAATGACAAATTTTGGAATCGAGTAGAGATTACACATGAAGTACAATAATTGAAGGATGCCAAAAAGGATGATATTGTTAGTAAAAAGAAGGTTTATTGCTAACTCATTCCAATCTTCCAGGAACAAGTTTTGATTCTAGAATAAAGTAGAAAAAGGAGAAAATATTTAATATGTGAACTCCTGGGACAACTGGTGCATACTGCATCTATCTTCTATTGCTTGATCAATTTTTAATTTTTGAAATGAAATAGTGGTAATTGCAGAGGTTGGTTAAAAGTATATCCGATAAATGGTCGAAGTCGAAATGAAAGTATAGAGTGTAAATTCCGGTTAAATAAAATAAATACAGGTCGAGAGAAGGGACGAACAGTTTACAATTAACTGCTCTGGAAAGAATCTTAAAGTGGTAGATAATTTTGATTACTATTGTACTGAGGAAGGAGAAGGAGGCAGGTCGATCAAGATACACAAAATAAGTAAGGTAGATTGTGTGTTCTTTCAAATATCTTGGATGATGATAGACAAACGAAAATTATCCTATCTGAGCCGGTTTTTCATTATGGATAAGAAAGCTAGGTGGCCCTTAACATGCAAGCCAACTTACCGCAGAGGAAATGAGACACTTTAGGAAAGTGGTTGGAAAAACCAGACGAGACTGTAGTGAAAGAAATATACCCCTTATTTGACAATAATATCATATTACACGCCCTTGGTATTTCTTTCTTAAAACGTCACGTAAAGTTCTCGAAAATTGTTTTTTCTTACCTTATTACCTTACTTATTGTTAAACTTCTTCTCTTAAATATTATTTCGAAAAATAAAAAAAAAATCCAACACCACCCAATAACTTTATGTTCTTTGGCTTTTCTTCCACATCACGAAAACTGTTTTTTTTCAAAGCAACATCAACTAAGTACTAAATTAAAGAAGAAGAATTCCTTCTTCTTTAGTTTCTTCTTATGCCATTACGTCAAGGAATGAGCAATTATCTGCATTTTTATCCATATTTTTCTTTGGCTGGAACCTTCGAGTGGGAAACATTAAAAAATAATATATTATTTATTCAAATGTATTATCTTAATATAATATATTATAATAATATTACATATTGTATTATTAATATAAGTGCGACCTGTGGTCTAGTGGTTAGCGTAACAAACTACTAAACCCAAGATCGCGGGTTCTTGGCCCACCAGGTGGCCCTAGAGTTTTTTTAAAGGGAGTATAAAATCCTTTATTTTGTTACACCGTCGATAAACGGGGGTCCCGAGCCTGTACGATGTCAGGTACTCATTAAAAATCCCTATCATAATTAAACTGGAAGGGCAAAATTTAGAGTTCCCAATGTAACATCGTGCGATTAGCCATAGCAGCAAAGTGGCGTTAAATGAACAAACAAACAAAAACAATATTATTATTATGTATTGCATATTATATTATAATATATATATAATACATGTTATATTATTGCCGAATGAGACAATAATACATTATAGGATTATATTATATCTTCATTAACATCTTTGTGGGGTTTTTGAATGTTAATGAGAACTTATGTTAATTTTTTATATATTTGAAAGTATTAAGTTAAACAAAATAAATTGTATTCCTTTTTTATTTTCTTAGAATTTTAAATCATCCATATTTTAGAAAGATTACACTTATCAATAATGCATTTGATGATAATCATCGGACAAATTGGAATCTTAGGTAATATTTTTAAGTTATAAAAAAAATATATGCTTTTGTTTTATTTGTATAGTCGAATGAAATTCATGGTAGCAATTTTGAAATTCGCAT
Organism: Arma custos; assembly: GCA_037127475.1. Lineage (NCBI taxonomy): Eukaryota > Metazoa > Arthropoda > Insecta > Hemiptera > Pentatomidae > Arma > Arma custos. Next base: position 83,395,903 of record CM073764.1, on the reverse strand, counting down.
TTGGTACATTAAAAAAAATAATTGGGAAAATTTCAGAATTTTTCCAGATTATTCCACTAAGATACTTTTATTGTTCCTATCGAGACTCCAATAGGAGAATACTACACTGGCCTAGGAGTTGATATTCGGATTGAACAAATTATAATGTGTTTTAAAAATAAATTAATTTACTCCTGTTTAATTTACTATTTGTTGCAAAAAATATTGTGTTTTCATGCCATGAAAGAAAAAATATTAAATTTTCCATATATTGTTAAATTGAGTTATATTTATATAGCAATAAAAGAGATTACAGAGTTTAAAAAAGTAAAACTTGTAATATCAGCAGGAAACAACTTTTAAACTGCAAAAGTTTCACCGCGACTCCTTTCTTTTGGTCCCAAGCTGAGGGAACTATTATTGATTTTCTGCTCAACTACTGAGAACCTTGTCCGCCCTGTAAACAGAGTCAAACTATAAATAAACCAAGTTTAGCTAGAACTTCAATATTTTAACTATTATTCTTATGTTAGCTACGTGTATATATATATATATATATATATATATATATATATATATATATACATATATATATATATATATATATATATATATATATACAAATATATATATATATATATATATGTATATATATATATATATATATATATATATATATATATATATCATATTATATTTATTTATAATATTTTGGAGCTGGGTAGCTAGAGCATTCCGTTGCTAATACAAATATATTAGATGATTTACTAATACGTGAGCATACAACATATAATTGCCATGGGAGAAACATGGATATTTTAAGTCCAAACCGCAAATGGACATTGTATGGCCTTGAGACCTGTTGATGGGTATAGCAAAACCCAAGCATATATCAAATTGAAGTCTTTTGAGCGGTATTATGGGTTCTGATGGTATTATTGAAATACGTTCCAACATGACGATTTCTTCTTTAAAGATTCCAGTCAACATGGCTGCTTCAATAACAATTCCAGTAATATTTTGTATGAAAACATGTATCCTTTCCATAATTTAGGTGGATTCAAATTACGCAGAAGAATAATAGGTGAACCATTATTCAACCGAAGATTGTGTGGTATATCGAGAGAATTTAAAAATTCAGTTGGATAATTTACAGCTTGGTTTTCATCAACAATATTATTGATGGATTTAAAGGGCATTAGATCACCTGGTAACAACAGTAGTATTAAGAAGTTAATTTCATCAACATCGGCATTTTTCGCTGTCAAAATAACACAATTACTGAGCTAATTATGGTTCATGTAATTAGTTAGTACATCCAGGAAGACACTCCTAATTAATTCATCTTTTAAATCAAAAATAAATATATTATTTTTCTTTATTTAAAAACGTTTCAACAATTCTATGTCTAGAATATATGACTGGAAAAAGGTTTTAATTTACTCACTTGAATGATTGACTAAGAAAGATGTACTCCAGTTACAAAAACAAGGTAATTAAAATCAAAAATAAAATAAAATTAGAAAAAAAAGTTGGTAGAAACCTTCCTTAGAGTGTACTGAACTACTTCCCAAAGTTTCATGACAATCAGATGATTGGTGTAGTAATGCATAAAGGACAAACACACATACATTCATTTATATATATATATATAGATTTCGCTATGATATATAAGATTATCCCATATGTTTGAGTTGTCTGATTTGATATAAACGGTTTGAACAATTTTTTTCTAAAGATCTAAAATAAAAATATGAATGCAAACTTACAAAAGGTGTACTAGTGTTACTCTTTAAATTATTATAGATTCCAGTGAAAATAGTGCCCAATACTTCTGCTAAAGTATTCCTATATTTATTTTTGCCAATGGAGATGTGATGTACTTTAGGATTTTTTGATCACCAAATTTGGGGAAAAAATTAGTATTTTCGGAATAGTGTTCAATTGAAATTCTATTTTAAGTAAATAAAACAAGAGGAAAACGCTATTTTATATTAGCCAAGTAATAGAATTAAAAAGTTAATAATTTTTTATTAAAAAATAAACTTCAATTATATATCACAAACTCAGTGTCAGTGTATAGAGTGCTAAGTAACTATGATGTAGGTTCCGGGCTCAAATATGGATGTGGCTGATAAATTATTAAATTTGTTTTCAGCTATATGTGTAATCTATGGAACCTGCATAGCCTACTATATCTAACCCTGCCTTTATAATGTAATCCTGGTGGTTGAGCGTAATGTACTAATCACTTTCCGTGAGGCGAGGCATGACCGTCGTCCTATAGACAGAACAGTCTCCACCATAGTGAACCCAAGACCCTTCATGAAAAAAAAATCTCCTTCATACATAACATAGATCGAAATCTATGATTTCAAAGTTATTTTTAGTATTTACTAATTAATCCTACTATTTTTCTTTACTATTTAATAAAGGAACCTAATGATTTCATTATCACACAGTTTATATAAGGTTTAAGAAATATCAAAATCCAAACCGTTAATCATTAGGTAGTCCCAGTAGGTTCAAAACCATGATTTATTTTCTACCCGTGAGGTAATTTTAGGGTTGAATAGATCCGATGTATGCCTATCAATCCACGGTTTCTATAACCTGTCATGGGTAAATTTAGTCTGGCAAGTATATAAACAAGGTTCTTCCTGAATATATTGGAAAAATGTACCTAGAAGAAAAATATATCGGCCATTATTATCAGCCAAAATAAAAGTTTCATGTTCAATGCTATCATTTTTCAATACAAATGAAAATCCTGATAACTAGTCTCTAATTCCATCCTCCATTTGCAATCTGCATGTTTAGTATAAATAGATATATTTAGTAAGAATATTATGAGGTGAATAAAATCCCATAGGTAATTTTTTATAAAATGTATTTTTTATACGTACTTTTGTTTGTTTGTCTTAGTTTAACGAATAAAAACGCAATACGCATTAGATGGAAACTTTTAAGTTTACTTTTTTCAAACCTGTGTACAATATATATTCATTAGGTATTCAGGTATTCATAAGCCGTTATAAAGTAAATGTATAATTTAATAAATTAAATTGAACCATAATGAACTTTATAAACTGAATTTAAATCAATGTGAATTGTTAAATATTTAAAACTCTTGGCAGATTAAATAATGATATTGATCTTTCAGAAGATTTCTATAATTAGTGACCTCTAGGAAAAGCCATTGTAAGTTTAAAACTTGAGTTTTAAAATAAAACAAATAAAAAACATTATACTAAAACATAGAAATATTAATTAATTAGCAAAGCAAAATTAATTAATAAATAACCATCAAGCCAAAATGCATACCTCCCTTATTTCTAATGAAAAGTTGAAACCAAATCATGATGAAATATAAAAAAATATTTATTTTCTAATATTTTCTTTAGCAGAACAGAGAATTTTTACTGTGTTTATCTTACAAATTATCGTAATTGTGAATTTCATAAGTCATAACCATATTGACATACCTTCGATATAAATGCAAAGTATCGAACTGAAAAGCATCACTAGCTAGAAAAGTGATATACTGTATCAAGGTTCATTCAAAATCAGTGAATCATTTAACCATTATACGAGTTTTAAATATATAACGAGCCTCTTCTAGTTTAAGTGAGATTATAAAGTTTAATATAGTCCATTTTAAATTCATAAATAATAAATTTACCATTTAATAGATTGTGAATTCCTTAATACATAATGGATATATATTATAAAAAGGCATAGAGTGGATAAAGTTATTTTAAAAAAAAAATATATCCCACAATTCAGGCTTGGTTCAGTACATGCTAGAGACGGTACTGTTTCTAGAGGTGATTTGTCCGAGACCAAGCTCAACCGTGAGGCTTTCCCCCAAGAAGGGTACAACTTTATAAGGACTGAGTGAGTCGGAGGAGACTCTATAGATACCAGTGTCCATACGTGGCTGTTAACATATAAAGTAATTTATCAGTTGCAATACGATTTGAACTCAGAAAGTTTAGCTACTCGGTTCAAAAAAAGTAAAATTAAACTTATTAAGACTTTCCGCATATTTAGAATAGAGTTTTTATTCGTTAAACATAGAAAACCAATAAATACTCGAATGAAACTGCAATTTTTCGTCCTATATTAAAATATTATTATTTATTCTATTCACAATATTATATATTTGTATTATTATTGATTATTGGCTTTGAACTTGAACGACTGTCTATCTGTCTAGACTTACTGTTTCTGATAAAAGTAAAAGTTTTAAAAACAAAAAAAAAATTGGACTAGTTGCCTTTTTGCAGTTAGAAATTCATATGCAATTAAAATAAACCTTTATTTAGATGTAAATCTTAAGTATGGTTTGATTATTCCATGCAGATGTCTTGTACAGTGATTTTAGTAGGTTATTTCATTGTACAACATCGATTTATGGGAATTATGGTTCTTTGGGATTTGTGTCATACTCACTATATTCTACATAATTTAGGATTGATTGTAAATATTTATTATAATAATATTTATTTATTATTACTTCTGTTGTTACACTAGTGCTCCTGACCAGTTGTTTACTGGCCTGGCCCATAACTCGCGATCATGGTGACTTGTCGGAGGGTCCTTTATCTGGTGTGCTCACCCAGCTCGCCCTAAGGACCTCCAACCGCCCATTAATTATCCCAAGAGATTTCTTCAGCGTTATTTAGAGTTATGTCCTCCCACCGGCAGAAAATGGAATAGGTGTATCTCCTTCTTAATGGAACTCAGTGGAATAATGTATCACCTGTTTTGTTCAGGCACTATACAGTATTTTACTCCTCTTAGAACCGGCCTAATTGAATAATTTTCAGGAAATTTTAACTTTTGGCAACTTAAGCCATTACTTGTAAAGCTTGTTTTATGAAAGCTATAAATTACAGTTATGGTAACAGAGATTAATTTGAATTCGCTCTTAATTTCAAGCTAAAATTAAAAGTTGCTGTGATAATCATATTCCGGATGCTGTGAAAATTTCCATTTTTTAAAAGCTAAAACAAAAATACAGTATATTATAGAAATTGACGATTGTTATACCTAGGTCTCACTTCTTGGACTATTATATAAATTTTTGGAATATTCCTTTCTGTTTTCATCTATAAACTGTCTTTGCCATACCCTTACAACCCTAGGCTGGCTGTCGTGTTGTGGTACAGTTGTTTTCATTTAGGGAAGATAACTGGGTTCACCTGTAGTGCAACGGCTAGCAATCATACTACCCAAGTATAACAACCTTCTATGCCCAAGGTGGTGGGTTTACGCTGTTCTTTGGAAGGGACGAAAAATGCGGCCCCAATCCTTTGAATATACCCTCTATTCCTAACTAACCTCAATCTATTATTTTTTTTATGGTAAAAGAAGATTCTAAAGGAATAGTTCTTATACATTGTAAAACTATGTAAATAAATATGGAGGGTAAGAAAAAAAAATAATGGAATTGTAATGAAACACGCATGCAATTGATTTTTACGGAAATCGGATTCCTGCGTCACTATTCATTATTCTATCTTCATCTCGCCTTTTGTAATAAAAAATAAACGTTGGCTACATTTGCATTTATAATTTATGGCTAAAAGTTCTCAATGACTCCCGGTTTGAACATTGAATAAAAAACAAATTATAGTCCCTCTCTTTAAACATTGTTCCATTTTCCTGCAGAGGGGAAGCTTTCAGTTCTGAATTAAAATATTTCGCTTATTTTCTTCGGCATCTTTAGTTTCCATATTGTTTTCGTAATATTGTTTCCGAGAATAGTCAATTAGGTTGAGAGAATGTTCCTTTTCTCAGGACGATATATTATTTTTTGCGTCATTTGCTGGAGTGTTGCGCTCCAGTTGTTGGAAGAATAACCGGGGCAGGTGTGGAGATAGGATAGTGGTAACGAAGGTACTATCACAGCTCAGCACCTTGTTCAATTACATTATTCTCAGTCATCGTGATGGAATTATTTTGAAGCAGACCTTTCAGAGTCCTATTTGCTTTGAAGGAGTCTGGACATATAAGCAGTTCCATCAGTCTCAAACAAACATAACCTAGTAATCTACTTACTGAAATAAACTTAGCGATATATTTTTAATAAGTTCGTTAAAAAAAAAACCTGTATCAATACAACCCATTGGGATCCACTGAGTCGTAAAGAAAAGATAAGATAAATCAAAATTTTGGTATTTAGTTGGCCAAATAAAAATGTACCGATGAGCTCAATGATAGGTAGAAACATGTGATGGACTAGATCAGTGGGAAAAAAAGTAACTCGTTACAATATTGTATACAGATATTATTTTATCGAGGATGGGTAAGCCCCAGGAGAGCCCCATAGGATCCACCACAGGCCATTAACAGATTAAATAAAAGTTTGCCAGCGTGAGGGATTTAAACCCGGACCTTCACCACGGCAACTCAACACCGCTGAGCCACTCCGCTCCATAAAATTCTTTTAAACTTCAACGAAAAAAAGCCTTTTATTAACCTTTTACACGCCGCCCCTAGATGTAGTAAAAATATTTATGGTTTTTTAATAAATTTCGTTTTGTTATTTTTCTATTAAGAAAATAAAGTAAAAAAACAACAAAAACAACATTATTTTTATGGTTTTTTGAAGTGTTCCAGAAGTGGAGCATTGGCGGGTAAAGGGTATAGATAAATCGATATTCACTAAAAGTTTTAAATTATAGATTTTTATTGAAATTAGCATACTCATCATACAAATAAAATCATATAAAGAAAGTTGTACATATATTTAGCATACATATAATACATTATAATCATTTTTTACATAAAATATCCGATTTGAATTCATTTTATTCATCAGTTCTTGTTTTTTATCTCCCTAAATCGATTTCTTGACATAACAGAAGGGACTATGTTGACGTCCGTATCTTCTGCTGTGCTCCAATATAAATCTTCTGTTGGTACTGAATGATAACCACTCAGAAGTAATAAGCCTAAAAACTGGGCGATATCAATCCATTCACATTTGATATTGTCATCATGCTGTGCAGCATAGGTACACGTCATGTATGCCATATGAGCAAGGTATTCTTGATTGATATACTCAAAAAATAGGTCAATGGGATCTGCAATTAGGAAATTTATCACCAATATTTTCATAGTTTTGATTAGGAATCTCATGTTTGAAATTTGTGTTTTTGTGCCAGCTACGAGCATCAACATCTTTTTTGCCTTTCTGTACTTTACGTCTTTTAGGTTTCTAAGTCACAGATTTTTGTAAGGCATTTGCTTTATGAGAGGTTGGTTTATTAGCAGAAGATGTAATTGTGGATGGGGTGGGAAATTGTGGGTCTGTACCATTCGATTCATTGGAACGTTTTTTTAAAAAAATAAACTAAGCTTACCACATACATCAGCAGGCATAACTTCTTGTAAGCTATTTTCGTCAATATCTTCGGTATCAGTTATTCTGTTGTTTTCATCTGGAGGTAACTGACATAAATCAAATTCTTCATCCGAACTATAAAGCATATCAGAATCTTTTAAAGTGTTCATGTAATCGAGAGCATCCTCTACTGCATAAAATATTTTTTCAGTCTCCATTATCACTATCACCACTCTACACTGGACACACTAAAACACTGGACAAGATAGCTTCTAGACTGCTAAAAGTAAACTGAGTAGGGAAAGGTAGAGACAGAACTGAGAAGCCTGTACATACCTTGGCTCTATGCTCGAGTCTTACCTCTACCCTCAACTGGCCATTGTTCCAAATCTGGAACACCGAACTTTGTATTCAACTAGTGAATCTCACAGGCAAAAAAAACAAATTATTAAAAGCAATTCTATTTCAGGTATATGCCAAAACCAATAAAAAAAATTGCCATAAAATAAATATTATTTGAAATTACATAAATAGATGAAAATCATCAGATGCTTACAACACCTAAAAATAAGCAGATTTGAATTTTTTTAAAAGTAATTTGATGAGGATCAGTGTTATTGAAATAAAAATTTCTTACACAACTCACCTTTATTTATTTGAAAAAACATGTACATACCCAATAACATAGTAATAAATAATTAAAAATAAATCTTTAAGTTATGTTCCATATGTGGAACAATGGCAGGTAAAAGGTTAAGAAATAAAGCATGAGTTTCGGCAAGTATGTTATTACTAAGAGTGGGGTTATAGTAAAATACATTTCGTTTACATAAAATTGAAATATAAAAGAGGAAAAATGTTGATCTGATGGTTGTACGTGTTCTAGGACAAATCATCTCTTTGCACGACTGTTGTCCAAGAAACAGTACAGTCTCTTCCACAAACTAAACTAAAGGCTCTACATGGTGTAGTGCTGCAGGTTTATATAGGACCCATAAAATAGTTGGGACCCATCCAACTGACAATCACTCCATTAGATTTTTATTGTTAATACATAAAAAGAAATGATTTAGGTAAACTTAAAAAGGGAAGTGGTAATATCGTAATAATAGTGTCTCAAAAAGAGCTATAACACTAAATAATTTAATGTTAAATTTCTCTCCGAAAGAATAATAAATATTTGATATTTTGTCCTCGTAAGAATTTAAAGTTCATTAAACATTGTATTTAATATCTTAAAAATTAAGTATTAATATTTTAGTAACATAATTAACAGTAGACGAAAACCCGAAATTAAAAGTGACTTCTCGTATAGATCAAGTTAGGATTTTCAAGTATTGCGTTTGGAACAAGCTTTGATGTCCGCTCAATAGTTGTGCAGCCTATGACTGTGTTTTTCTTTTCTGTCCTTTGTCCTCCTTCTTTCTCAGTGGTTCGTCCAGCAACCTCATTCAGATATGACTGATCATTTTCAACCTCTTCAAATTCTTTTAATTCACTGCCACTCAACTGACGTCCGATTAGCCTTAATAGTATAAAACTAGGATCATTACTAAATTAAATGAATAAACAAACATATCTGGAATTCCGCGTTGTGCAGCGTTCTACATTCTCCAGTGGAATATTCTTTCCGCTTATTTTCAAAACAACATTTCATACCCATACAGAACAGTTTGATTGATTGTAGTTTACAATATTTAAGTTTCGGATCAGAGATTAGCCTTGCCCAAGAATAAATTCCCCAATCCTCAAAGGGTTCTATAGGAACAGTTTTGACTATTCTATAACAGAAGAGTTCCACGCTTGGACGATCCTCGACACTACAAAGAGATTCCCCCCACCCTCATCCCCACCCACGGGACAGAATGGTATCTGGGGACAAAGCTGGCACAGCTGACTGCTTCTCTCTAATGAGTCCTCTCTATCGTCACCTCCACGTATACCTCCCTCTTTCTTCACAGCCCGAATATTACCCACTTATATCAGTATCTCATGAACAAAGGCTACTTCTTAGAGTATGCATCATTCAGTTCTGTCACTGAATATTTTTGTTTATTGTTTATCCATTTATTGTAACTCATTGCTTCTATGGGTAATTGGACGATGTTTCAGTGGAAGTCATAAATTGATCTCCATTAACAAACATTATCCTAATAAAGCTTGAGCTATGGGCTCTACTAAACCATCCAATTCCTCTCGTATCCAATCCTTGCAATCCAAAATCCTTCGTAAAATCCTCAATCCTCCTTATTATGTCACAAACAAACTCATCCATCATGATCTTAATATCCCATATGTTACTGATTTGGCCCAAACTAGATACCTAACCTTCCATGACAAGCTCCATACACACTTGAATCCGCTAGTCTCTCAACTTGCTTCCCATAATATTCCTGATAACCCTCCGAGGCGTCTCAAAAGAAGATGGCCTCGAGACCATCTACTATAGATTTTTATTGGGGTGCTACCGATGTGCAGTTTCTCCACAAGTTTTTTTTTTCATGTCATATTGTACATTTCAGCAGATTTACTTGTAATATTATTATAGTTGTAAATATCAATAAATTAAATTAAAAAAAAGAAAAAAAAATCCATTCCGGACGACGCCACAACAGAGAATTTTTAACTCCGTTTAAAAGACCTCAAGGCACCAATCTGAACTGTGAGCCCTTTCCCTTGGGTATAGAAGGTTGATATGCTAACCACTACACCATAGTGCAGAGAGGAATCACTCCGAATATTTTTGTTGTTCCGGCTGTTGATAGATTAAATAAAATCTGCCACAGCCAGATTTGAACCTGAGACCTTCGGTATGGCAACTCAGCGCTTCACCACTGAGCCACTCCGTGCCTTTTAAACAGAAAAAATATTGTTGAAAAGTACAATATGATCCCTATTAAAAGTACTTTGATTAAGAGTTCATATTTGAATTATGTAGATTAATTTGTTGTTTGTTTTAGATTCAGTTGTTTAGTTAATGCTTCATTTTCTTATTCTAAATACCACAAAAGAAGATGGCCTCGAGACCTTCTACTATAGAACTTTATTGGAGTGCTACCGATGGGTAGTTTCTCCATAAGTGTTTTTTTTTTCATGTCTTTTGTTCATAGTAGAAAATTGACTTGTAATATTATTAGAGTTGTAAATATCAATAAGTTAATCTAAAAAAAAATACCACACTACATTTCATCTGTAGAGAAGAAACGTCGAATAAATAAACAAAGTAGATTTAGTAATAACAGACTTCTTCATGTGGAAATTGCACTCTAGGAATGTTTCCGGGAGTTCGACTGTCGTGCTAGAAACTCAGTTGGCAAATGTAAATTAAACGATATCGCGTGATGCTTTGTTACTTCGTGATAGATTCCTTTATTTTGAATAATTCTTTAATTGAATATAACATGTTTCGTGTAGAATGTCTTTTAAATATTTATACGATGAATTTGTATATTAAAAATATTTCCATATCTGTTTCTTAAATATGCCATGATAAAACAATAAAGGATTATTATGTTGTAAGCAATTTTCTGAAATGGCTGTGATTGTTGGCAATTTAGTATATTTTTTTAAAAATTAAATAATATTAAAATTTAAATATTTGTACTGCATTAAAGTTTACTGTTAAAACAATATTTTTTATGATTTAGGCGATATAAATTATTGTTGGCGTTGAAAATATTATGGTTGAATGTTTATAACTATCACTACTTCGAAATGAAATTTTTGTTGTTGTTACTTATTAATTGAATATGTAAAAAAAAGTCCCTGAAGAAACTGAACTAATGAAGAGTCTATGGCTTAGTACGTGGTAGAGACTGTGCAATCAGTATGACTGTTAAGCAGAGAAGTGATTTGTCCTCGATCATGCTCAACTGCCAGGTTTTTCATCCAGTTTTGAAAACCCACTTTATAGAGGTCAGGCGAACTGTAATCTGTAAATTGGCTATAAATTAAATGAAATCTTTTAAGCTACCTAGGCTTACTAAAGCTTATATACTTTGTATATATATATTTTAAAGTAAATCATGTGTACATTAAACTCATTCTGGATGGAATGGCAGATGGCCATTGAATTAATAAATTTACAGGCCATTGTTTTGCAGTTTTTCGAATTATTGCCTTTTAGTTTTATTGACCATTGAATGTTTGTAATATTAAACCAAACCAAAATTATTTTACATTCTCAAAGATATTAAACCTAGAATAAGAAAAAGGAGTATTAGCTGTTGAGAAAATGCCATTCTAGCCTCACAATTCGACGATCTGTATATCGAACTGTATATCTGAACACGTTTGATTGACGAATGCAATGGCATCAGGGCGCAAGATTAAACACTGCAGTCCCGGCAGATAAAACTGTATAGTTTAGAACCAAGATTAAGTATCTTTAATTACATAAATTATAATTATTTTCATTATGATTTGATTATAGATTTATTACATCCATAAAATAATCGAGGCTGAAGCTATCTTCTTTGGAAATGTTTGAAGGGATATGCATTATTCATCATTATTCAGGTTGGCTGTGCTGATCAATTTTGTATAAGGACTGATAGAGTTTAAGTCCGCTTCAGAGGCAAAACAAACAGTTAATGACTCAGTGCGGAGTTTGCCACATGGTTGAGCCTTGTGCACATGCTAGCTTAGTTCACTGTCGACCTGTGAACTTTTTGTTGTCATGGCAACATTATAATTATAAACACTGTGTACAAAAACTTTTGAATTAGTTTTAAATTGCAACGAAAAAAAAACCTCTACCACTACAACCCATGGAGGATCTGAGGTTCAATACGGTGTAAAGACTGAACTCTTTCTTGGATAACAGTTGTGTGGGGAGGAGATTTGTTCTACATAACGCACAACCCAGATTGTCCCCACTTATTTTGGTTTCCCACTTTATAGAGGCTTGGTGAGTCCAGGAGCGTCCTAAATCCCATCTCCAGCCGCGTACAGATTAAACAAATGTCGGTCAGCGAGCGTGATTTGAACCCAGGGCCTTTGGAACAGCAGTTCAGCGCTCTACCGTTGAGCCACTCCGCTTCCTGTAACGATAAAGCAATTTGTAAATATAATTTGATTATCAGCTCAAATATTTCGTTCGTATAGATGTTAAGAATATTTACGAAACAATACGTTATTATTGTATGATAATACTGTATGAGGGCCATTTAAAAAACGCCAATTTCCACCTGATACGGTAACTAACGTGACTCTTTATTAGCAATTTATTTTTTAATTAAAAAAAAAAGAGTGCTTCAACGCTAAATTTTAATGCCTAGTATGGTTGTACACACACCAACGATTCACCTTATAAACAACTTGATTAGCTTCAAAGATAATATAAAGTTTTATGGTAACTATGTGACAGAATATAAAGACGTACAGTTTTTTAAGGATAGTCAAAGGACACAACTGCAGGCATTTGTTCAATTCAAAATATTAATGGAAGTGGAACTTAACACCAACTTGGTGAGGCTTAGTACATTTACCACTATTTCCCTGAATCAGTGTTGCCACGGAATCAATAACTTATGTGATGTAACTACTTGGGCATATCTGTGCAGAAACGATTTTCTTAGGATTTATATCCTTAATCTTGAAGTCAATCTTACTAATCCTTTGAAATACTAATTGCTCTATACATTCCAAAAGAGAAATGATGTCAGGTTAAATTCATAAGAATGCTTTAGCTTGAAGCAGCCTTTCTCACCAATCAGCTGGAAACAAACTGAGCACATGATATTAACCCCTCAGATGTGTAGTTTATTTAGTAAGTTCAGTTGTTTGTAAAGAAGCATTGTTAGCGAAGAAATGGATGAAAGTAGGTGAGTGAAGGTGACAACAATGAAGGTGACATTTTTTTTAATGATCATGGTTATGGTTTTTAAAGTTCCAAGCTTTTAACAATAATTAAAAAAAATATTGGTTGTTAAATTAATATTTCTGTATATGTATAATATAATAATAATATATTTGTGTATATGTATAATATAATAATATAATCGAAAATTTCTTTTGATGTAAATGTTTCGCTGCAGGTTATGGCTACTTTATGCTACTTTCTCCATTATATCTTATCTCATCTTTCCTTTTCCAGAATACAAAAATTGAGAAACAGTTAAATATATTATTTAACATTATAATGAGACAAGCAAGATTTTCCTTATAAACATTTTATAAAATACTGTGTTTACGAAATGGGCATATTAGTTCGTATGAAAATAATATTTTATGGCAAACCACTAAGGCATTAAAATCCGTTGAAAGTTTCTCTGTAGGATTAAGGTGACTAGTTTAAATTAAAATGGGAGCACTTAGTCTATAATTTAATATGAAACATGGGGATAGCAAACACCAGGTAATAGCATCCTACATTTAATCTTTGCTCTTATAGCCATTATTAATTAATTTAATATCTCTGTTAATTGAACAATATTAAATTTACAGCCTCATTAATTTTATAGCGAACCTTAAACCCGTTTAATATTGTCAAAGTCTTGTGTCCTCAAAGGATTATCTTATAGATTAGAGGTTTCAGGAAAAGTGCTTTTTTTAAGAGAAAATCATTCTATACAATTATCAAATCTATTAAAAGTATTCTGTATTTAATGTTAGTGACATAACACCCTCCAATTGATTGCAATGCCCATTTTCTATTGTAAAATTTTATATTATATCGTTATATATTAAAATTTACAATTGTGTTATAACAATACAAGGAAATGGCAGGAATGATACATAAAGGCATGGATAAAGAATATAGAGAAACTACCTAGTGGCAGTACTCAAACTATTATAAAATAATGAAAGAACATAATGAACATAAAACTATAATAAAAAATCCCGTGTTTGCTATTGTTGACCTTAAAAAAAACGGCAGCATTAGAACCCATGAAGCGCTCTGTACGTGGTAGAGATTATACTATTACTACGACAACTGTGATGTGAGTTGACTCGCACTTGATCACGTTCTTTCCCCTGGTTTTTCATCTGATTTAAGGAACCCACTTTATAGCGGCTGGATGAGCCCCAGGAAAATCTATAGATCCAACTGTACTCTACACAGCTACCCGGCTCTCATACATAAAGCTCAACTTTATTAAATTTACTTAAATATATAAACGTGAATATTCATATTTGATATATCCGTAATATTTATGACAATACATTATCGCAATACTCTATAAGCAGTATACCACATCGTATTGTACATCATAATAAAGTATGAGGTCATGGCTTTGAAGACAAGCCCATCAAATTTATCTTCTATAAATCATCCTTTAGAAACTTTGCCTCCCTCTGTAACTATATATTCTTGTTAAACAGAAAAGATCGTAATATTAATCATAACACAAACCCGAAATCATATAATTTTCAATCATTGTTAAGAGATTAATATAGTTTAATAAAGTATAAATAAATGATTGACTCGGAATCCGTAGAACTACCGATAAGTTCGTATTTTGAATTACCTATATTTTAGAACTAAAATCTAAAATTGGAAAGCCAAAAATATTGGGGCCTGAGAAGAATTCGATCTTATTAGATAGATAATAGATGTCTTATAGACATTGAGAGATCCTCATAAACTATTTAATTGCTTTAGTTTTTTACACTGGATTGTTTCAAATTATCATCAATAATGAGTATACATGTTTAGTCGCGGACCTGGACTACCCGCCAGATGGAACGGACCGATCATTGCCTTTAAAATCGGAAATTTACCGTACCGCCAAAATCAAGGAGAGGGGGGATTGACGCTCAGAGCGCCCTTCACTTATCATCAGATCGCCGAGCGGAGCAGTTCTATCAGCCCTTCGCAGCTAAGATCATCGCACACTGCCGCCAAGTAATCCGCTTTCAAGCCGCTACTTCTGTGAGGACGTCTAGAGGTTCCAAGATTGTCACTCGCCAGAAGCTATACTGAGATGATAATTGAGCATACATCACACAAATTGTAAGTCACATTTCATTACCATAAGGCTTCAAATTGTCAACTAATTTTTCTCCGGATGATCAACGTATCACATGATATCAACCGGACAGTTCAAGTTAATTAATGATATTATACTCATTGTTCCGTCATGCCGTGATCACTGGCGATGATAATAATTATTCGCACATCTTCGCGCCTTATTGAAAACTTCATCATTACGTTCAAGTTTATTTTGTTGTAATTATCTCTTTGGCCGTTATGCTAGCATGGAGCATTTCTGTTATTGTTAATTGTCTCTCCCATTCATATTAATCATTTTTCTTCTTTTGTTTGTTTAAAATTAATTTGTTCATTAGATCGCTAAGGTACGTGTTTAGTTTTAAGTTAATTTTGTAATACTAATTTGTATTTTCTTTTACATGCATATTTAATAGTATTTAAGAAATCTCGCATGTTATTTAAATTAATAAATCAAACGCTTTGTTAATATCTGAGACTTCATTCAATTCCCGTGGTACTTCGATTTGCTTCCTATTTAAAATTATTCAGTCTAATCACGCCTTAACAATACAATAATAGTTATTGGATTTTTCCCAAAGTAAGTTTTGTTTTGTAGTTATCGGTATTGTTGTTTGTTGATAAATTTGATCAGACATTAATTTTTCTCTTTAAAATTTAATCCAGACCTGTCGAATACAAATTATGATTAATTGACAGTAAGCGGATTGGCTGGCAGGAAAATAATACAGAATGACATAAAATGCATGAAGAACAGTACCCAGCGGTACCTCTTTAACAGAAAATAAGTTTTATATTATTTATAAATATTATTTTCCAAGTTGTTAGATTAAATAGTAATAAACATAAATATTACATACTGAGTAATAGGACGGTTAAAAGTTATGTGATCAAACGTCACAATAGTTGTATTTAATTTTAAGTATTTAAATTATTATCGAGATAAAAACCTTTCGAATGACACCCATCCTAACCTATTCATCCCCAGTCAGAAATTGAATCGATCTAGCTGTTTGGTCCAAGTTGTAGCAGAGTAATTGCTGGGTGATTTTGCGTTGTATACTGGTCCTGATTGCAACCGTTTGTTGAATCTGGGTAGCCTTTGTTGATGAATTGATGCAAATTTTGTTTTGAGAAATATATTGGTTCAACTTTACAACTAGGTACGGGCATCATACATATCTCTGACCATCCGTCGTGGAGTAGTTAGCATAACAAGTTTTTATGCCATAGTTTTATTCAAAAATGGTGTGATATTTATTCGGGAAGTATGCCCTATGTATTGTGCATGTTGGCTGAATGATTTTTCTACAATTCAAAACTGTCAGTCTTAATATTTGTATTTACTAATTATTACAATAATACAGAAATGCATAAAATGTTAATTTATTGAATGAATTATTACAATAATAATAAATGCTGCAAATGATATTTATTTGCAGCATCGGATGTCATAGTTGTTAGTAGAAAAAGATGTTTTTTGAAAGGTCTTATATTCATGGATTAACAAGGCACATTAGTTAAATCTAAATTCTGAAAGATTGGGGCGTTGTAAGAGGGTTTATAAAAAAAAAAAACCTGTACGAATACAACAAAAATCTGTACGAATACAACACAAGAAGATTCTGGAGGTCAGACCGTGGTAGAGACTGTACTGCTCCTAGAACAACGGTTGTGCAGGGTGTTGATTTGTCTGAGATTTGCGGGTGTGAGAATTTTTTCCTTTTTTCATTTACCGGTACTCACTTTACATATATAGGCTGGACGAGCCAGCGGATCCGACAGTGTTCATCCGTGGTTGTCCACAGATTAGATAAATCTGCTACAGCCAGATCTTGGGATCTTTAGAAGACCAACTCAGAGCTTCACACACTAAGCTACCCACCTCCCATGTAGTAAAATGTTTGAACTTTGATTAATAAAATTGATAAATAAGCAACATTCTAGCTAAACTATGAATATTAACAATTTGACTCAACATAGATTATGGACAAGGTTCTCTGTAATCATGCAGAAAATCAATTATAGTTCACTCAACTCGAAACCGTGATAAAGTATTCACGGTTTAAGTTTCTGGAATTTAAAAGTTGTTTCTTAATGACAATTACCAATTTAAACCTTTTAAACTCTATTTTACAATTTATGGAAACTATTGTTGTACAGCAAATCAGTGCTACATGCGGAGCTACCCCGTTCTCTGAGGGCGTAATATATTTATGAAGTCGATGTAAAGCAAGCACCGAATTCCTGAGTCAACTTGGAAGTTTCTGGGTTGGGACGACATCAAGAACTGTTGGCACGAATACACACTATAACTTTAACGTTATTTTTTACAGTAGCCATAAATGAAATTATGTAAAAAAAAAAGACTCGATATTCAAGAAATATGCCTGAGTTTAATTTGTTCAGTCCTGAATCCTTTTTGAAGTATTGATTGTTCATTTATACGTCAGAAATGAAATTATTCCAGGAAACTTTGATATACTTTTTACTTCAGATTCAAATATAACCCATATTATAGTATTATATTATTTCAAATGTGTTATTTTATATCCGGTGTTCCATTATAAATTCTATACTCGAGTTGGGAAAAATTGTATTTTAAATAAGGAATCAATTACTTTTAGAGGTCTGAAAATTTCTCCGGTAAGCAAACATACAGCAGTAAATATGCTTAATTGACGGAGTGCAATATATATATATATATATATATATATATATATATATATATAGTTATAAGTGACACAGATGTGCAGTTCTAGGAACTCTTATCGGCTAGTTGCTGATCCTTTATAATGGCATAGAACAAAGGTGCAATAGCCAGTCCAGCCTAGTTGATTCCGCTCCAGGCCGTCATTATGCCCGTTTAAATATTGTTATCATTAATTTATTATATCATTCTTTCTGTATGTCATTTAAAATAAAGTTCATTTTTTTAAAAACTCGTTTGCATAAAGTCAACATTTATACGCCCGAACACAGGGACTTGGGCAGTTTTCTTTTGCATGGATATTTAGTAACTTTGCGGGAGTTTTGAGTCCTATCGCGTCGATTAAGACTGACTTCAAAACAGCATCATCATTCTCATAGTCTCGAGGAAGATCGCCAACGCCTACAGCGAGCATCTCCACGGCTACGAGGTATCCTGAGGAAACTGAATATTTTTATATTCATTCACCCGAGTCAAGAACTTTTTGTTAAAGACTTCGTGCTGCGAGGAACTGCATTCACTGAAGACATCACGAAAGGTGAATAATAGACTAATCATTTAAAAATTAAAATTTTTATTTTTATGTTGTAATATTTTTATTAATTTAAGTTTTTAATTATTAATGACAAATTTGTCAGAACGACTGAACCAACTTAGACAACTTAATCCTACCTTTTCTACAATCTTAGAAATAGATATTATAGAATCAGATATTAACATGGAAATTAAAGACCATGATTTTAAGTTAATACCAGAATACAATGGTGATCCCTTACACTTGGTTGATTTTGTTAGAAATACTAAATTTATTTATGATCTTTATTGTAAAGAAGTAGTACAAATAGGCGGGTTGAGCCGGAGCCGTGACCTTGAGGTCATTGTCTGCTGTAGCAGGGTCGTGGTCGTGACCTTGAGATGACCTTGAGGGTGGGAGGGGTGTAAGGCAGGGCGAGGGGGTGTTGACCTTGAGGTAGGTCCAGGTGTGCAAATTAAGATTTGGCAACGTCGCAGATGAGATGTGGCAACACCGAAACTAGGTCACAGCATAATGAAAGAGAGTATATTGTTTTCCGAATGGGAGAGTGTCATCATTATGTCTTATGAATGAAGCACGTTGTTGTTTCCTCAATCAGTTAGTTTAGTATGGGTCGGCTAAGGAGCAAGAACCTGAGGTACGAAGAAGGAAGGTTGTCAACATTCGTCGGCTGGTCGTCACCGGTGAGTCCATTGAAACTAGCGGCTGCTGGGTTGTATTACTTGAAAGTGTCTGATAGGACAAGATGTCCATTTTGCGGAGTAGTCTTGCATGAATGGAAGGAGTATGACGACCCTTTTGCCGACCACAAAAAATGGTCTAAAAACTGTTCGTTTATAGAGTATTGTGAACAATTGAATGAGCTGCAAATCATAGTGTCTGACGAGAATGATAGCGAAGAGACGGTATGTTGTTAAAAGGCTTCACAATTTTCTACATCGACTCAAAGATTTGCAATTATGCATTTCCTTGTATGAACTAAAAAGAAGGGAAATAAATGATGTGATAAAAAAACTAGAACAGCTGCAGCTTTCTCCCCTCCACTCCGTTATAGTCTTGTCGTTGATGATACGCGAGATGGATCGTCGAATGGACCTTGTGACCGAGTACCCACTCACCAACAGTAAATGTTTTCGAATCGGTTTGTGTAACTTTGTGCCGACTATCGCCATTAGCGAAAAGAAGAAAACTGTCGTTTACATGAATGTTGAGGAATGGACATATATTACCACCCGAGCTCCGAAAATTTTGTTATTGCTGCAGAAACGAAAAAAATCCTATGAAAAAGACCGATCAAGATGTCAAAACGTGATTTGTGAACTTACTACAAGAGGACGCACTAGGGTGATGCGGATAGAGCAGGTAACGCAATGGTTTGCAATGTTTAATCATGAGACCCTTCCACCATCGTCTGCATCTGCATGTTTCAACAGGAACGAGACGGTCAAACTTTGCGCAAATATAGAAAAAATCAACGATTCACTAGCATTGATAACAAAGATGGTTGAACTTTATAATAAGAATGAAGCAAGTGTAGTTAGCGAACCAATTGATTTTAGCATAAATACAAATACACTGTTTTACAACTTAAATGAATTGAATTGTGATGATAATCAATAAAATAAGTTTCCTTTAATATGTTGTATTTTTTATTTGTCCCTTGAAAAATAAAATAGGAAGAAGGAAAAAAAAAAAAAAACAAATACAAATTTACTGAAATCAAATATTTTTATTTTATGTAAATATAAAATTTAATTAAAAAAAAAAATTAATAAATCTGAATCAAATACTGATAAGGTAAATATAAAATTTTTAACAATTAACAATCTTGTAATGTTTCTGATAAACAGCTGATCTGTGGGTTGATTCCAGGATAGGACTCAGTATCTTGGAAATATGTTGAATCCTGTTTTCGAATCTTACTCTGTCCCTCGCATATGTTTCCCATGGACTGATACGTGCTGCACGATGAGCATAATTCCATGTTACAAGAGTACGAGTTTCAACAAGGTCCTCATCAGGCTTGAAAGATACCTAAATAAAAGATATTATTACTCGATATTTTGTATTTTCCGAATCGAGTTCTAATTCGTTTATATTTTTTTTTTTTGGTTGTACGTTCATTTTACATCTACTTTTAAAATAAAAAGAAATTAGTATACTCCTCTTCTAACAACCACAAAAAAAACAAACAGAGAGTCAGTACAATTTACGGACCAAACCCGTTCCCATTTCATATTCTATTATTTTATCATGTAAAATGAGACAGTAAGCTTTAGTATTGGCTGGAAAGTTTTCTTTCGCCTCTAATAGTACTCTGATATCGATAGTCGCACTTTTGATTGCTTCAGATTGCTTAGAACAATCTATAATCACTAGAGGCGCTAGTTTCTCGAAATCGGATCTTGAAAGCAGGGGCTGAGAATGTCTAACGCCATAATAACTCGTTTGAAATTCGTTATACATTTCATACAACAATGCTACTTTTCCTTGCTCAAAATCTAAATTTAAGTCATCGTACGGATATTGTTCACTATTCAAATAAAGTTTCAAATTTTTTAATTTGCAACTATCGAACAGACTGCTATCTTTGTTAGAGGTTCTATTTCGATCACTTTGAAATGCAAAAATGAGATAGCGCGGTTTTTCTAAATTTGTTGAAGTTTTGACCGACCAATTTTCCTGCTGCGTCGCAGGTACATTGGGATATTCGTAAAGATCCCATGATCTGAATGGAATAGAAACGACCTTGTTCTTGTCTACTAGTTTTAATAACCTCAGACGTTCATAATCTGAAACACGAACATGAGGCATTCTCCACACCAATTTGTCAAGTTTTATTTGTACATCATCGTCACCTAGCACGCAGTTTAGGTCAGTACTTGATCTGATCAAAACGAGCTCTTGCTTCAGATTGATTAAAATTTTACGATAGTCCTCGCAAATCCCAAAAAGAATATCAAGTGGTAGGCATACGCTAAAAACGCCGTTTTTATCCAAAGAAAGAGTTTTACCGGGCATTGTCCACCCCGCATTTTCTAATCCCATTACTCGATTAGGCGAAAATGATGCATGCCCTTTAAGAGTAGTAGTTATCCCCGGATTTCGTACTCGATCGACTTCTATACCGTTTAGTTCATATCTAATTTCGTCAAACAAAAACGCGAATGCGTTATTAGTCAACTTTGGAGTGGCACCGATAGTGCCATCACTTTTTAAGATCCTCCCTTCGAGATAAATAAAACTTTGAGAAGGAAAGGTATAAATATCTTGTTGATGAATAGGAATTCTAATCTCGTCGGATTTGTTAAAGGTATTTCCCGTATAAGGCTGGTGCGAGTGATATTCAAATTGTGTAAGAGAATCGACGAATTTTATATCCGTCGTAACGTCTAGTATGTCATTCATAATGTTTGTTTAACCGAAAACCACACTGTTTTAAAAATATAGCGTTCGCAGTTGTTAGCGCTCTTGTTGATTTAGGTTTACTGGTTTTAACCGTTGTTTGACATCTCCTTTTATAATAATCGATGCAACAACTATCTCTAGAAGAAAAATCAATCCCCATTCTTTTTTAAATGCAATCTCAATGTAACCGTTTCTCCTCTAAAGTCGATAAGCTCTCCGTTCTGATCTACTAATCGAACGATGATATTGTCTACAGTCCTCACGTTGGTTGGAAAGTAAATGACCGGATTCGTGATTTCTATTATTTTATATCCTGGGTCTACACGCGGAAAGAATTGATGAATATTATGATCCGGTTCTCCGTTCACATAAGACCCCGATGCGATGTTACATTGAATTGAAATAATGTTTACGCTGAGAATTTTAACAATGTCATTTGATTCAGTATAGGAGCGATTCGGAGGAATGACATGATCGGATCGTGTAAAACCCAAAAGAGGACCAATAGAGTGAGGCTTCTCGGAATAGTTAAAGTATACTGCATGAGTTGTTTTAATTTCCGTTTTTAGCGTGTTGGAATTTCCTCTTATTATCACTACAGCGGTAGGGTCAAGATGAGAAATTTTTTCACGTAAAAAGGAGGCTATAGCATCGATATCGTACGATCCTTCAGGTATTTGGATCGAAAAATCACCAAAATAAAACATATCATTAGCGCCCTTTTTTATATTCGGAATAGTATTATATGTCTCAAATGATAACAACCCAACAGTATATATTGACCCCAATTCTAACGGTGGTAAAAAGTTTGCGGAAAGTACGCTAGAGTTGCCCGTAAGCGTTACTGTATAGCTCATGATTAACAATGATCAAACGCTTTGAGAAGCATCGACTAAATACTGTAAGCAGAGATGTCCACAAACCGACGTATTCCACTCCTGATAACGCTCTCTATTATAAGTTATTTTTAGCCCCTTAAAGTATTCGAGCAACTGTGGTGGTGGTTTTAAGTTTCCAAAGGAATCAAAGTATTTCACAAAATTATTTTGTTTTACATAACAGACCCAATGTGAACCAAGTTCTGAGCTCGGCTCTAAATTTACAATAGCAGACTCGTGTTTGTTTGGATATCTAGGAAGTTTATCAATCATAAACACTCCTCGAAAATGTTGGATATTTAAAACTTTGGCCAAATAATTTAATTCTAAATCCGTCAATGGCTTATTCGGTAGTCAGATCTTTCCAGATTTGTTTTTTTGTCGAGTTATAAACAGGCCGTAGCCTTTCCGATATGGTTTCAAATAAAGTCCATTTCCGATTTTCTGACTTTCCATCGCTAAATTATGCCTCTTTTGCTCATCTAATTTATGTTTAGCTTCTTTCGCCTCGTAGATAGCTTTAGCCACACTCGACGCTCCTCCCGCTAAAGATCCCACTGCAGAAAGCCCCGCCATTAACGGCACAAGAAATGGAAGAAATCCTCCCTCTTTTGGCAAAGGAAGAACTCTGGGAGGCAAAGGTTTTGTCTTACCACGTAAATGCATTTTAGCCTTTTTGTATGCCATTTTTGACGCTTCGAGGATCGATGATACGTTAGCAACCTTTAGCGATTTAACTAATTTTTTGAAACTAATCTTTTTATTTTTCTTCTTCTTCTTAATACCGGCACCAATTTTACCTTTCGCTTTCATAGTATTTGTAACTAACCAAGCCGCAGCTTTTTCTCCCAATGATGAATCCGAAGCTTTAACTCGTTTCCAAGCGTTTTCAACCAAAATCTTGTCCGCTTTTCTACGACTTTGCATATCCTTATCTTTGCTATAAGCAATATCGTGTTCTTTACAAGCTTTATCAAGCTGGTTTATTCCACTATCTCCTCTATTTAGTCGTTTTTCAAGGTTTGTACCGGGGCCACAATACTGGTATCCTGGCAGGTGTAATTCAAACGGTAACTTATTTATGAGACTGTTTATCAAGCCTCTTCCTTTGCGAGTCTTACGAATCATACTGTAGTGAAAAATGACAATCGGCGATATATATATATATACAGGAAATGAATGATTTTGTCTGCATTCAAAATGAAATTAGTCCAACAAGAACAACGTTTTTCTACTTTGAAGTGTTTGCCTGACGAATCTACTGAGGTGAAACATAGCACATTATTACCAAACACCATACGAGCGTCGATATGCGGATCAAGCGGATGTGGAAAGACGAATATTATGATTGGACTTTTATTAAATCCAAATGGTTTAAAATTTAAAAATGTATATCTATTCGGAAAAACTTTACACCAGCTCAAATACCAGTATTTAAAAAATGTTTTAAATATGGTTCCTGAAATAGGATTTTACGATTTTGAAGATGCAAAAGATATGCCTCACCAAGTTGAATCTAATTCAGTCTGTATATTCGATGATGTTACGATGGAGGATCAAGATATAATTAAACGATATTTCAGTTATGGAAGACATATGAATCTAGATTGTTTTTACTTAACACAAAGTTATGTTTGCATTCCTAGACATCTGATCAGGTGTAATTTTAACTTTTTAATAATATTTCCTCAGGACGAATTGAGTTTAAAACATATTTACGATGAACATGTGAGCACTCCTGCTATCGGTTTCCAACTTTTTAAAGACATGTGTTCATTATGTTGGAAAGAGCCTTTCGGTTATCTGGTTATTGACAAAAGTAGGGATTTAAACAATGGTCGTTTTAGAAAAGGAATCGATACATTTATTGTAGATATATAAAGGGTTTCCAGTCGTTGACGGAGCTCAGTCATGGACCCTAAAGTCACCCGTGAGATTATAAAAACTAGCGAAATTTTAAAAAATAAATTTCGGACATTGAAACGCGGTCTTCAGGATGTAGATGAGGTTCGTCAAGCATTCTTTACACCTGTATCACAACCTTTAGAAGATATTAAAGAGTCGTTAAAGTTGCAAAAAGAAACCAAATCGGAGCCGTCAAGTAAAAAGATTAGAAACAAAAATGATGAGATTGAGTTTACAAAAGATATTTACAAAAGAGCAACATTGACACCAGAGTTAGCTCATTCGACTCATCCGACAACTCCAATAATTTCATCATCTAGATTGGCGTTTCCTGAAATTAAAGTAGAAAATGAACATCATGAAACTGAAGATTCACTAGTAGAAACAATTAAACAGTTTGGAAACCAACAAAGAAAATATTTGGAGAAATTGTTGAGAGGCGATAATAAAACCTTCGATTCACGTTATGGCATTAGAGTCATGCCCGATGGAGGATTCGCAATAGGTGACTCTACTGATATTCAACTACATACAAACAGCGATGACATAACAATTAACGGGGTAACTTATGAAGGCACAGAGGGATTGTTGCAGTTACTTTACTTGAAAAATCCCGAAAAGTATGAAAAAAAAGACTTGGAAATGTATAAAAACATTTTAATCTCGACCAATGCTCACAAAAAAGGCTATAGTGAAGAACGAGGGAGACAAGGAATCAGATCAGAAAAATATAGAAAAGTAATAGCGATGCTTTTCACACCTCGTCATACCACACCCCCTCCTAGTAAAATAGCCACACTTCGTTCGCACAAAGGCACTGGTCTCATGAGAGCCGATAAACCCATTTATGAGTATTGGGATGATCCTAATGAGCTAGTTGATCGGCTGAGGTTGCTAATATCTTCGGCGAATGCAGGTCACGAAGGACATGAAAACGAAATAGGATCGATAATTGAAGAGCTACGAGAAATAAATATATTATATTAAGTGAATATCTTTTCACTGTGTGTGTGTGTATCTCGGTGATGCTAATAACGCTCGGTTATCTTAAAAGATGAATGCATCGTTGTTGAAAAGTGCTGTCGTAAATGAATTGCACAAACCAGCTCGAAGAAAATATCCACGTCGGAAAACTGTTTTGAAAGGAATTAACGATTTATGGCAAATAGACCTTGTGGAAATGATACCTTATTCTGGAGAAAATAAAGGAAATAAATATTTGTTAACGGTCATAGACTGCTTTTCGAAATTTGCTTGGGCTGTGCCATTAAAACAGAAAACAGCGGACAACGTGAGCAAAGCAATGGAGAGTGTGTTTTTATCGAGTAAATCAACTCCAAAACATATTCAAAGTGATCAAGGAAAAGAATTTTACAATTCAAAGTTTAATTCTCTAATGAAACAATACAATGTTAATCATTATTCAACTTTTTCTAATATAAAAGCTTCCATTGTAGAGAGGTTCAATAGAACATTAAAAGAAAAAATTTGGAGAGCATTCAGCCTGCGAGGAAATTATAAATTTTTAGATATATTACCCCAAATTCTACAAGAGTATAATTCATCATTTCATAGGACTATAGGTATGAAACCAATCGATGCTCGGCATAAAAAGATGGAGAGATACTTGCTAAAAAATGTGTATTCTACAGTGACTAAATCGAAAGTACGAAAGCAGAAATTTATAGAAGACGATTTTGTAAGAATATCTAAACAAAAAACAAGTTTTTCAAAAGGCTATAAGCCTAATTGGTCAAGTGAAATTTTTAAGGTAGTCAAGATTCAGGAGACATATCCGTACACATATTTGCTAGAAGATCTAAAAGGGCAACCGATCAGTGGTGCATTTTATGAAGAAGAGCTACAACAGGCTAAATATCCAAATATATACCTGGTAGAAAAGGTTTTAAAAAGGAAAGGCAATCAATTATATGTCAAGTGGTTCGGTGTTAATGAACGCAGCTGGGTTAATAAAAAGGATATCGTATAATGTTGAAGAAGAAGAAAAAAAAAAAACATATGCTCTTGCACTAGACATTTATTTTTATACATATATCATATGTCATTAAAATTTTTGTTAATTATTGTTACTTTTCTTGAAAAAATAAAAATCTAATAATCTGTTCACTGGTCTAATTTTCTAACCTATTTATTAATTTAAGTAAGTGCGACGTATTTTATTTGTCCTTGAAAAAAAAGAGGAATAAGAAAAAAACAAATTAACTGAAAACATTTATTTTTCTTTATGAATGAAAAATTTAATTAAAAATCATCTACATCAATATGTAGCAATTATAAGAAAAACATATTACAAAATAAATCTAAATGAAATACTGATTTAGTAAATACAATATTTAACATATTTTAATTAAAAAGACTCCTCCTCAAACCATAAACAATGCGGGCTACACGCCCTATGGTAATTGAGAGGGTTTATTAACGAATCGGTGTCATACAACAGTCCACAGTATACACATTTAACACTATTTTTGACTCCACGTATAAATCCAGCAAATGACAGCATATGATGAGGAGAAGAAGAATTGTCTCTATACGTTCGTTTACGAACGTCTCTTTTAGTGAAATCTACAGCCTCGCTATTTTTATTTACCCATGCAGCCAGACGATGAGCTTGATTTAAAGAGCAAACGAATGAAGTGTCTAAATGATAATGACATGCTATCTTATCATATTCCAACTGTTTCAGATTGGGGCATCCAAAGTCGTGCAAATCATAAACAGGTTTATCAATAAGGTCTTCTATAAACTTACACTTTTCTATTCCTTTTCCCCATAATACGTCATAGTTTTCTGCAACGGATAGTAAAACATTTTTCAAAGATTCATAATTTACATCACCATAGTCCCATTCCAGACCATGAAGATGTTTTTTTACCCAGAGATTTGTCTTTAGCCGATCAGCATTTTCGGCTCCTTGAGGCGGTTTAAAAATCCAATGACTAGAGTGCTCGTAATTTAAGCTAACTACTGACAGTTCTTTCACTATCAGCTTGTTCGTTTCCAAACGATAAGCCTGTAAATCAAGAACTGCTGACGACATGTCTGGAATAACTCTACTGAAAGCGGGCCCAAATACCGACTGACCTGATCAGCATCTGACGCAGCACCTTAGCGTACTTATAAGCCCTCGCCTTTTCTATCTCCTGATCAGTCAGCCACTATGCTAGTATAAGTTCATAGTCTCAACGTCTTCAGTTTTCATTACAACTGCAGTAAAGTAAGTTTTTTTTTTTTTTTAATTTTACTCGAATATCTGTTTACTAACTAAGTATATGATTTTAATTTTTTTTTTTTTTTAGATGTCACTCCTGAAAAAATTAAATGAAATTAAACCCGCATATAAAAATATTGGAGAATTAATTATAGGACGGACGTATCAAATTCTACAACTTTCGAAGAAGGAGACGGAGTATGGCCCATCAATTGAAGCAATATTATTAGATGAAGGAGAAAAAGAAAAAATAAGAATCTTTCTACCTAAAAGATATGTCTACGCATTTACAGAAGAAGAAATATTCAACTATGAAGGTACATTCTTACATTTTAAACATATAAAGAAAAAAAGTTATATATTTTTTTTTTTTTTACTTAGCCAAGTGATTATTTTCTGTTTTAGGACAGCTAAAAATTCAATATATGGGAAAGAAGAAAAATGCTTATGACATAAAGTTTATGTAAACAAAAAAAAAAAAAAGGTTGAATCAGGTTAGGCTACAATTGTTTTTGTTTTTTTAATATTACTTTTAGGGGGTAGTGTATATATATTTTAGTATTTGTTTGACCAAGTATGTTTTTAGATTAAAAATGAATAATAAAAGTAACGGAAATAATTATTTATGTGCTCATTGTGGATTATTGCTTACAAACTGGCGACATAGATGTCAATCGTTGTTTTACTATTGTCGAGGCTGTAGGAAAGAATTTAGCAAAAAGTTTAACTTTGAACGGCATAAATTAACTTGTCAATTTGGGGTTAGTAGTAATAATACACCCGACGTGAACACAATGGAGATACCAATGAAAAAAAGAAAATATAGCGTTTTTAGTAGACAGATGCGAGGGAATACGGTAGCTCAAGAAAATGGGATTATTAAAGCTTCCTTAGGAAATGCGGTTGAAGATGTTTACATTCCTAACGATAATAAAAAATTATTAGCTTCAGAATTTTTTAATAAGAAAAAGAGGTTTTAGTAAAGTTACTAAATAGTTATGTAGATGAATGGAAAAATCTAAAATTAAACATAATGTTAGAATGTACATATATTAAGAAAAACGAAAATACTATTAGTGAAAGAACAGATTTTAATTTTAAATCGAAAGTTAGTACGATAGATGTTTCTATAAACCTCGAAAATTACATTGAAACAATTTTTGATAAAATTTTAGAGGAACAGGATGAGTTTGAAAAAAAAGGTTCCGGTTGGATGTATACCTCTGCAAACTATATCTGCCTACATTTAACTAAATTTAAGCCTTTCGGAGGGTCTCAATATATTGAATTACCTAAAAAAATACGAGACAAACGTTGTGTTATAAATGTAAAAAATAATACTAACGATTGCTTTCGTTTAGCTTTACTTAGTGATAATATTAGATCAAATGACTTTAACGCGTACAAAAATATTCATACTCCATATTCTTTTGATTCTATATCGTTCCCGACTCCAATTAGCGATATCAATCGATTCGAAAATTTAAATAACCTGTCTATTAATGTTTATGGCTTAGATGATAAAAATAATGTTTATCCAATTAGAATCAGTAAAAAGGATAATTATGATAAAACGTTTGATCTGTTGTATTTACAAAATGGAGAAAATTTTCACTACTGTTTGATCACAAATCTTTCACGATTAGTAAGTTCTCAAATATCTTTGTCAAAACGCGCTTATTCAATCTGTCGTAGATGTCTGACCGTATTTCCAAGGACGTACGTAAACAAGTATGGGAAAAAAGGCGATGAGCGAAAAGACGAACACGAATTATTTTGCCGTGATCACAAACCAATTCGATCTGACTTTCCGAAAGAAGAAAAAATTGAATTTAAACATGTGGAATATACACAATCCATTCCAATCGTAGTTTATGCAGATATTGAATCTCTTTTGATACCAATTTCGGGGCCTATTCCTAATCCGTCAACATCTTGGAACAAAGCTGTTCATGAGCATCGTGCTTTTTCAGTTTCACTTCTGGTCAAGTCAAAAATGTTTGAATGTAAACCGTTTGTTTATACGGGAGAAAACTGTATGCTAGCGTTTTTAGAAAAACTCGAATCTATAGTTGTTGAAGCGGATAAAATATACGGTAATACTATGCGAATGGAAGAAATGAGCAAAGGGGAAAGTAAAATATTTTATTCTGCTAAAGATTGCATCTTATGTCAATACCCTTTAGACGAACACGATCGAGTACGACATCACTGTCACTTATCAGGAAAATTTGTTGGACCAGCACATAATGCTTGTAATTTAAGAGCAAAAAAGCCCGATTTTATACCTGTTTTTATGCACAACTTACAGGGTTACGATTCTCATTTTATAATCCCTTTCTTGGGCCGTTGTGAAAATATCAGCGTAATTCCTAGTAAGTCTGAAAAATATATAAGTTTCAGCATAAAATTTAAAGGATGTAGTACAAAAATACGATTTGTTGACTCGTTTAAATTTCTATCATCAAGTTTGGAAACATTAGTGAACAATTTGCAAAATAAATCTAAATCAATTACTGATATATTTCCACATATGGCAAATATTATTAATGATGAAAACAAAATTAAATTATTGACAAGGAAAGGCATATTTCCGTACAATTATTTTAATTCTTTTGATCGTCTAAACGAAACTCGACTACCTTCCAAAAATTCATTTTTTAATGATTTAACAAAAACATCAATTAGCGACGTGGACTATGAGCACGCGAAAAGTGTCTGGAAAGTCTTCAACATCCAAACACTAAAAGATTATGCGGAATTGTATATACAAACAGATGTAATTTTGTTGTGCGAAGTTTTTGAAGCCTTTCGACTTCTCTGTCAACAAATTTATCGACTAGATCCTGCATGGTTTTTTACTTTGCCACAGTTATCTTGGAATGCAATGTTGAAATACACGAAAATAAAATTAGATGTAATAAAAGATATTGATATGGTTCAGTTTTTTGAAAAGGGAATAAGGGGAGGCATTTGCCAAGTTGTTTCTCGGTATGCGAAAGCTAACAATAAATATCTAAATGAATATGACTCGACTAAACCCAGTAATTATTTACTTTACGTAGATGTCAACAATCTTTACGGTTATGCCATGAACCTTCCCTTGCCGTATACAGATTTTGAGTGGGTTGATGAAAAATTAAATGTATTAGATGTTGAAAATGAATCAGAAACCGGTTATGTGCTAGACGTTGATGTTGAATACCCCAAAGAAATTCATGATAATCTTTCTCAATTACCTTTTTTACCCGAAAAAAATAATCCACCTAATACTAAAACAGTTAAACTATTGACGACTTTGATGCCCAAAACACGTTACATAGTACATTATGTGAATTTAAAACAAGCCCTACAACTCGGGGTAAAGATTTCAAAAATTCATAGAGTGTTGAAGTTTAAACAAAAAAAATGGTTGGCTCCATACATAGAAATTAATTCAATGATGAGAGCATCAGCAAAAAATACATTCGAGTCAGATTTTTACAAATTGATGAATAACAGCTGCTTCGGCAAATTTATGGAAAACGTGCGCAACAGAATCGATTTAAAAATAGTAACAAATGAAAAATCATTATTTCGTCAAGTCAATAAACCAAATTTTAAAGGCAGGATTATATTTGCAGATAATGTTACAGCGGTTCAGCTGGAAAAAGAAAGCATTATTTTTGATAAACCCTTGTACGTGGGATTTGCAGTGTTGGACTTGAGCAAAGTTTTGATGTATCATTACCACTACAATGTGTTTTTGAAAAAATATGGTGTAGAAAATGTTACTTTATGTTATACCGACACCGATTCATTTTTATACAATATTAGGACTGAAGATATTTATTCCGATATTTCTGGAGAGTTAAATAAATATTTTGATACAAGCAATTTTCCCACTTCTCATTTCTGTTATTCTGAAAAAAATAAAAAAGTCGTAGGTTTGTTGAAAGATGAAACTTTTGGAGATCCTATAGTAGAGTTTGTCGGATTGAGGCCCAAAATGTATTCGTACATAACAAAGAATGATATAACGGTTAAAAAGTCAAAGGGAATAAAAAAATCGGCAGTTAACGATTTTACTTTTAGCGATTACCTAAACACATTTAAAGACAGCAAAAGTCTATATTCTTCATTTTATACAATTCAATCTAAAAAGCATAACGTTCAAACCACACTGATAAATAAAAAGTCATTATGCTCATTTGATAATAAAAGATATACATTACACGATGAAACCACTCTCCCTTATGGCCACTATAGCCTCAATGAAACAACGAATCTAACATTGTAAATGTATAAGAACCAATTAATGATTGTATACTAGTATTATTATTGTTTACTTAAATTTATATTTAGTTAGTAAAGACCTGTAATTAGAGTACTAGATTTATTTCAAGAATGTCTACTTGTAGTATTATTATTGTTTACTTAAATGAGAAAATTAGAGTACAAGAAAAGTAACAAAAAATATGTTTAAGAATATGATGTATAAAATAAATGTTTTGTACAACTGTATTTTTTTTTCTTTCACATATCCTTTTCCAGCTCCTTCAAAAAAATTTCCTATATATTACTAAAGTTCAGGAGGAACACATACGTCATCCAAGCTCATAAAAAGCTAAATAATCTAAATCAATGAAACGTCATCCAATAGCCTATCTCAAAAGCAAGCCTAATCCCATTCATAAAAGCAACTTCCGTCTCAGTCATAATCTCAAAAGCATCCCATTCATAACTCATTCATAAAGACAAATTACGTCACGCTACCATTCAGTTCATCCATTCATAAGATGACGTCACACGCCCATTCAACTATTCCATTCATAATATAACGTCACATGCGTCATCCATTCAGAACAAACCATGACCTAGTTTCTACTGCGCTGTTGCCACATCTCATCTGCGACGTTGCCAAATCTTAATTTGCACACCTGGACCTACCTCAAGGTCAACACCCCCTCGCCCTGCCTTACACCCCTCCCACCCTCAAGGTCATCTCAAGGTCACGACCACGACCCTGCTACAGCAGACAATGACCTCAAGGTCACGGCTCCGGCTCAACCCGCCTATTTGTACTACTTAAAGACACTAATCAATTTAAAGATATAAATCATGCAAAATTAAAATTGACTATTTTAACCAAATTGAAAGGCAAAGCTAAGATAGCAACTTATGACAAGGAATTTTCTACCGTATCTGAAATATTAACCTTCTTAAAACGTAAATACCAAGACACACGGACAAGAGAACAATTAATTTCCGAACTTCTTAATACTAGATCGTATCACAACGAAAATCCTCATGACTTTCTAGACCGATTATCGAAAAAACGATGTGACCTATACGCGAGGGTCTACGCTGACCCAGAAATTGATGACAAAATTGCAGAAATGTCGCGCTACGACCGACAAATATCACACCACGCCGCTCATAATTTACATCCTGCACTGACAGATTTTATTTATCACATAAAGTTTGATACTGTAGAGGACATTGACGAAATTTTACGAAATGACGCATCACACATTGTCCACCGCTTATATGGACAACATACTTACAAAAAAGACAAACAACAATCAACTTATAAAGGAAAACATTTCGACCCGAATTATAAAAATAATAAACAAATTAACAAACATAGATACGAACCAAGGAATTTTAATCCGCAATATCAGTACCAACAGAATAATTTTCAACATCAACGGCAACCTTATAATCAAAATTACCAACATCATCAACATCAACGGCAACCTTATAATCAAAATTATCAACATCAAATTTCGAAACCTATTTATAATCAACAGTGGGATCCTCAATCCCAACATAGATTTTTTAATAAACCTCCTTCGGGAAATTGGAAAAATACACAAGCACCCGTAGAACCAGTACAAGAATCGAATACAGTTTCGATGAGAACAGTATCAAATAGGGTACATCATACCGAAACTAAGAACTAAGAATAACCCCACTGATGTGCGCAATTACCTTCGGGGGAAGGTTAAAGAAAGATATTAAAGTATTCTCCAC
Organism: Arma custos; assembly: GCA_037127475.1. NCBI lineage: Eukaryota > Metazoa > Arthropoda > Insecta > Hemiptera > Pentatomidae > Arma > Arma custos. The sequence continues at coordinate 83,361,933 of CM073764.1, read as the reverse complement.
CGGATAGAGCTATAGATATTAATTATTGGATATTGGACAACGGATATCATTTAGTTTTAACATAATTAAAATTAAGTTTTAATAAAATTAATCTTAAAAGAATGTTACTATAGTCATAGAAATAAATATTAATTGAAATAAAAATCATAAACATAATAATAACCGTTATATTTAAAAAATAATATCAATTAAATGAAAATAATAATAATTAAAGCTTATTAATATAAAAATAGAATAAAGAATTATTAATAGTAGAAGTATAAAACTATAGCAGGAATTTGAGTTTGAGATAAAACACATAAACGGAAAGACAAACTACGTTGCAGACGCTCTTTCACGATATATAAAAGAAATACATTACACAGAAACAGAACAGATAAATGAAGAAATGGACATTGACAGACTATTAGATGATCAACCAAAGGAAAACTCATTACAGTACGACGCTGTCATAGAAGAACTACATATACCAACACCTTTGACAAACGAAGAAAACCAAACAGAATTAGAAACAATACACTCACAAAAATCTAGTAAAGAACAGTTTGGAATTTGTGAACCAGATAAATGCTTAAACATAGAAAAAAAATCAAATAATAATCAAACGAGGAAATAAAGAAGAAATGAATTTTTCTAAACCCTTCGGAAATAAAAAAAGATACGAAATTAATTTTAATAGACAAGATGACTTACAGACTATCCTTTACCAAATAATGGAATCAAATAAAACTTACGGAATTTATTGTTCATCTAGCGTTCAAACTTTAGATAAAATTTATGACGAATATTTCCAAACAATACAAACAATCGTTGAAGATGAATTCCCTTCAGTGAGAATAAAAAGATATTTCAAAATTATTCCTGACATAGAAAAATTAGACGAACAACTAGAGACAATCGAAAATTACCATTTAGGAAAAACTAAACATCGCGGAATACTAGAAACATTTGAAAAATTAAGAAAACAGGTATACTTCCCGAATATGAAAGATAAAATTACAGAGTACATTAACAAATGTGAAATCTGCAAAAAGGCTAAATGTGACAGAAGACCAATTAAGACAAAGTACCAACTAACCCCTACACCGGAAAAACCTTTTCAACAGTTAATGATCGACATTCTAAAATTTGAGAGTAAAATTATATTTACATCAGTAGAAACATTTTCAAAACGACTATTCGCGCAAACAATACCTGCACATAACGCTATTAATATTTGTGACTGCTTACAAACTTATTTATCATACTTCCCGACACCAACACAGATTACTTTGGACCAAGGCACGGAGATGAAGAACAATTTAGTTCAACAATTTTGTGATTATAATAATATAACCCTCCATTATACATCTACAAACCACTCAAACTCATTAGGATTACTTAACAGGGTACACCTAACACTGACCGAATTATTATGACTTATCTCACATGAAAAGAAGAAGTATACATTTGAACATAAATTAAAAATCGCAGTTTCAGCATACAATAATACACTAAATACGAATTTAAAACTAACCTCTAACGAAATAACTTTCGGAATTATACAAGACAATAATCAACAAACTGACATTAATATTACGGAACTATACGTTCAAAAATATCACAATGAAATGCAACTCTTGCACGAACTGACACGTGATAAAATATCTCAAGAAAAAGAAAAAAGGACCGATAAATTAAATAAAAGTCGAGAAGACCCACCTGAATTGACAGACCACGAATTTCTCAAAAACACACAAGCAAAAATTAAAAATAGAGATAAATTTAGAAAAGTCAATGTACTTATTCAAGGAGCTCGCCAACTAAAAACCCATGTTGATAATATTCGCAGACCTAATAAACGAAGAAAGAAACGACACTTTGTTTCAGATGAGGACTCATTACTGGTTAATCTTACTGACAATATATCTTCAGAAGACTCAGACGATACAAGTAATGGATCTGACTAAAACACCAGGACTCCTACACTACTCTATTAACAACATTAGAGTAATCAATCAATTCTATGAAACATATCATTTTTATAACCTGACACTATTAGAAGTAGAAATAACAAGCATACAAACACATTTAATTAATTTTAAAAATCATAAAATGTTTCACTTACTAACCGACCTAACAAATGATGCAAATGAACAACTACAACTAATTCAATTTAAAGACATACATAACCGCCATAAACGAGGACTAATAAATGGTTTAGGTAATATCATAAGTTGGATCACAGGTAATATGGACGCTGACGATAAAGAATACTATGATAAAATAATTTCTAACGTAGAAAAGAATAACTATAAAATTGAACATAATATTGAAACAACAGTAAACATTAACCAAAGATTAATGGAAGACTATAAGAAAGTATAAAGACAATTAACAAAAACTTTATGATCAATAAACAAAATTTTAACTCTTTAGAACAGAATGACATGGCCTACGACTTATACATTCATATTATGCATTTATTAAATAAAATTAAAAGCTTAACTTTGTCTTTGGAATTTTGTAAAATGGGAATAGTACATTCCAATTTAATGACTGATGTAATTAGAAATTTGCCAAAAAATATAAAATTAATATCAAATAATCCAGAAGTCCTATGGACAAACAGTAAAATATTTTGTTCTACACATCACAATATTGTTCATACCTTTATAAAAATACCAGTCCACGATGACTCGTATAAAGGATATTTTATTTTACCAATACCAAGGGTGATCAACCAAACTATTTATGAGATTGATTTAATAAATAGATAAATAAATATTTGTTTTTATTCTTTACATAAAAAATAAAACAACTCTGTATACAGCCAACTGTATATTTATAGACAATTTTTATTGTCTAAATTTAAATAGGATTAATTCCAAATGTGTTTCCTCTATTCTTGAAAATGGAAACCTGGAATATTGCAAACTAATTGTAAGCAAACAAAATAAAATTAGATATGTAGATATCTTTAAGCAATATGTAACCGTAAATATTACCAAAATAATAGATTGTAAAAATAACTCTGTATTTTTACCATATGTAAGTTTAATTAACATTAGTAAATATGATTGTTTTTCTGAATTTACTAACATTTACGTTCATAATTATAATACTATTTTACAACCATTTTATAACTCTGTAATTTTAAATTCTATACTTGTAACCACACATAATTATACTATACCACCGCTTGAAATGCTTTCATTTGTAAACAACAGTTACAATTATTATTATATTAGTATCCTTATAATCTTTATTATCATGCTTATTATGTTTATTTATAAGAGAAAATGTTATAAACCACCTAATTCTAATGTACCAACACAAATTGTCACTATACCAACAGCACCTGCTATTGTAAATGATCATAATGTTATGTTAAGCAAATTGTATAAAACTAGCTTTTAGTATTTCATGTTAACAATTTATCATGTATGTATAATATTTAAATAATTATTTGTTTTGCCCGGAGTTCAAAAACTTAAAGTGGGGAGGAGTTATAAGTGACACAGATGTGCAGTTCTAGGAACTCTTATCGGCTACTTGCTGATCCTTTATAATGGCATAGAACAAAGGTGCAATAGCCAGTCCAGCCTAGTTGATTCCGCTCCAGGCCGTCATTATGCCCGTTTAAATATTGTTATCATTAGTTTATTATATCATTCTTTCTGTATGTCATTTAAAATAAAGTTCATTTTTTTAAAAACTCGTTTGCATAAAGTCAACATTTAACTATATATATATATATATATATATATATATATATATATATATATATATATAATCTGTATGTTTTAACGTTTTAGTAGATGTACCACTAAATTAATCTAGAAATTATGGTTTGTATAGTACTTATTTTGTAATCCTATAATTAGCCTATTAAAAAAAAGAGTATATTTTACATTAAATAAAACAAAAACATTAATTTTTACTTTAAATTTGTTTTATAGATAAAATATATTTATAGTTCATTATAAAGATGCTTAAATCTATTTACATTGCATACTAATGGGGTGTCTAAAAAAAAAAAAAAGACCGTTTACTTTATAGTCTACTGGTCTTTTTCACCTTCCCCATGGAAAGAAGATGGTGACTAATAGTATCTTTCGACACACCACACTCCGTGGCAAAATCGAGAGTACTTATGGATGAATTTGAATCAAAAGCTTCCTTCAGAACCTCATCAATATCCATTAATGGTCGCCCGGAGCCCTTCATCCTTTCCAACGTCGTATCTCCACTGCTAAATTTTTCAAACCAACGCCGCGCAGTGCGCTGGCCAAGGACACCTTCTCCTTCATATTTAATAATTTCACGAGTTGCTTCAGCGGCTATGAATTTTTTTCCCCAGTAATGGCTTAAAGTTACGAGAATTTCGTAGGACGCTGTCAGTATTCTTTGAAATAAATAAATAAACTGAGGCTTTTTTTGAAGAAGTCCAGTGTTAGTAAACAAGCTCAGAGAATGCTCTAAAGGGATTATTAAGTGTTGGTAAATAATAAATAGCATTAAAATATTTACTGACTTTTGAACTCTAGAATCTGATAAAACAGTCATTTTTTTTTATACACTTGTTTTATGTATTAACTCGATACATTCCATTTTAAATTAAAAACAGTGTAACGACTTAAAGAAGACAGGAACAGTGACTTTGTGATATGTCGATTTAAAAAGATATTTATTATTATTATTATTTATTACTTGACTGATAGAGCCTAACAAAAGAATAAAAATAGGCTTTGTCCCATTAGCAGCTGCGATAAAATATCACTACAGAACTTAAATACAGAACAATTTACTAAAGAAATAAATATTGATTCACAAACTGCAGTTTATTGTATTAATTTCTACTTTATTTTTGATAGAGTATACTTTAAAAGATACAATTTATTAGCTTCTTAGTGCGTGAATTAATAATAATTATTGGCATTAGAACTGTTTGAAATAGGTATTTTTAATATATCGCTCCTTCAAAAGAACAATGTTATAACTAAAAAAATCCTAATTTTTCAATAGAGGTATTTGAAAGTTACATGTTGGGTAAAATAAAAGTAAAATTGGGCATTGGTAATGAAAATCAATCCTATCAATCCTAATTATAATGAAGGTATTGAAATTTTTAACCATTAGAAAATTTCTTAAAAGCTTGAAACTTTTTTGATCTTAACTTTAGTCATTATTCCTATGTAAGTTCAACTCAAAATATGACTTTATTAATAAAACAAAAAGTTGGAAATGGAATATCTGATTAAAAATATTTAACCAATACAGTTGCTACTGAGGCTTAGCATTGACATTTTTGAGTTATGTCCTTGATCATTTGTAGGAGCAATGTTTAAAACTATCAGTAAGCTTCCTTGCCAATTTATGTGCGTTATATTGGAGTATTATTACTTATATAGAACTCCATAAATTCTAAATGCCTATACATATTATCAAACAAAGTTTGTTCGCGTTAAACTCAATAACTACTGCACGGATTTTCAAGCAGTTTTCACCAATAGATAGAGTGATTCACCAAGAAGGTCTAGGTACATAATTTGTCGAGGTTTGTTTAAATGGGTTAGAATTTTGATGGATTTCACCAAAGACGCAGCTTGACTAATCCCGTGCAATTATCTAACGTGGAAGATAATAATTTCGTATATAAAGAAATATTTGGTTTTGTTTTTATTTTTGTATTTTTATATAATAAAGTACATTACCTCAGATGGGAAAAAGAAAATCAAGACTCCCAAAGAAGCCTAAACAATTATATTCACGTGATCCTTACTGGCCGGTATGTGATAAAAAAAAATACATTACACAGACAAATTATATAGGCATGACACGCCTTATTACCAGAGCAAAGCCGAGGTGGCTCGCTAGTACTACATAATATATTTCCATGTGATGTTATAGAACTAGTCTAGAAGTGCAGATTGAAGTAGGGACACACTAGACTAGATCAATGGTGTGGACTTGCATTGTAGTCAAGCTTCATTGTGAGCTGCAACTCTAGAGGTTCAAGTAGGTTCAGAGGGTTCAGGTTACAGTGCAGTATAGGTTACTATCCGCAATAACGTTTTGTGCTTGTGGTTCCGCTGTAAGATATCACTATCTAGGATAAAGTGATGCATAAATGTCATACAGCTTTTGTTTCCTGATACTAATTAAACTTATATTAATAAAAAACTGCTAAAACAATGTTTTTTTAACGGTAAAACACGAATGAAATTGCTCTTCGTTTTAAGAATATATGTTACGAGTATTTCTACTTTCTTAGTTTTTTAACAATTATTTTTGGTATCAGTTCCGCTTCGAGTAGGGCAACAACAAGTTTTACCTTTTCATTCGTGTCTTTTTTAATATTTTCGAAAATAAAAATAATCATGAGTTTTATTATGAAAAAATGAGTGTAGTTATGGGAAATGGGTATATTTCCGTTGTAACTTCATCAAAACTAAATGTTTCAACTTCACTTCGAAGCATCGACAATATATGTTTGTTCAAACGTTCATTTTTAGGCGAAATGATTACTGAAGTATAAGAATTATAATAATTACATCCTTTTTCACATGCCCCCTCAGGATTATTTGTATTTTTGGAGAATATTTAAAAGAAAACAAATGAACGACGAAGGGTCTTGGGTTCAGAACATGGTAGAGACTGTACTGTTTCTTCGCCAACGTTTGTTCACGGTCGTTATTTTTCCGAAATCACTGTCAACCGTCAGGTTTTCTCCCCATTTTAGGGTACCAACTTTATAGAAGCCGGGTGAGCCTCGGTGTGTCAGTAGATCTCACAGGTCTGGCCCAATGGTGGCTGTCAAATAATTTACCTGTCACGACTGGATTATTCCGTTACTCGCAGAGCAATTCAGCACTCTACTCACTGAGCTGCCCCACTTCCTAACTTTTGTGAATTTTCCAAGATGGTGCCAGAAAATTCGTTCCTTGATATTCAAATATTTTTTTTTAATTGTCCATTTTTACATTTAGCTATTTCTTCATCATTAAATCTACTCTTAATTCAGGAAAACTAAATGGATTTAAACATTCCGCATCATGATAGTTACCTAAAATATCCTGAAAAGTTATGTTTTGTATTGCAATTATTCATTTTGACCCCGTTAATCATGTTATACTGTGCTTTCCAATTGCAAATGAGTTGAAGATTCGTAGCTGTGTAGTTGCAGTTATCTAAATTAATTACTGTTCTGTGGGTCATTAATTTACATTCCATTAATATGTATATATAAGATAAATCGCACTATAACACTTCTACCTGTCTTCAGTCATCCCTTAATGACCTGTACACTGTGCATTGTTCATAAATGTAAATTATGAGATTTATTGGGTGTTAGGAGTTGACTAGGGTTATGATAGCTCTCTTTGAAATGGCATTTCTACTAATGTGATTTCGTTGTTATTAACATCAGGGGAAGTAGGGTGCCGATTAGCCGAAATCTCAATTAACAGAACTGGATTCGCCGATAAGATACAAGGAGGAATCGGCATTGCCATTCCTATAAATTAATTTTAAGAATATTCTCTAAAATATTGTTTCCTTGAACTATTTCTTAATACTTACAATTACAGTTTAAATAAGTCAATAATAAGTCCAAAGTCAATTTTGGAGTAAACTAATATCACAAAGTTCTTTTTGTCACTACCAAAAAACTTGCTCTCTGCATACATTTTTAAAAAATGATGATTTCTTTTAAAAGATGTGTATATATTTCTTTAAAGTTCATATATGTATTTTTTAAACTTACAAACTATACAATAAGATAAAGATTTTTTAAAAGAAACTTGGTGTCTATTTTTGTGTTGATTGGCGTTCTCCTTTCTTTAACAGAATTTCGGTTATCCAAACCATGATTATCCGAAACACATCTCGCGTCATTATTTAGGAGTTTCGAAGCTTAATTAAGCGTACATATTTTAATTATCTATAATTATCTATTTTCAAGGCTCTAAAGTAGAAGAGAAAATTTAAGTCCAATTAATACTAGATATAAAATTATTCCTATATTAACAATAGGGAAATAAATATAAATAATAATAATAAACCCTTACGTTTTTCTTCGCAATCATGCCCCGACCTCGAGCCACAATTAGAAACCCAATTCTTCTTAATAAACAAAATTTTGATTTAACTAAAAGTTTTGGATTGTTATTTAATAAAATATCATCAATTTCATCATTTTTTTCAGCTTCATAATTTATTCAAAATAAAAAATTAAAAAAATGTTTCTGGTAATGCTATAATTAAAAATTCAAAAGTATATATATTTTTACATAATATTATTTGGCTTTATTAGATTAACTTTTTTGTTATTTAATAATATTGTTTGAAAGGGAGTGCATTAAAATTATTAATTTCACGATCACATTATTAATAGTTATCATTACTTATTTTGTTTGTTCTATATTGCCATTTAAACGTATTAAGCTCTCAATACATTGCAAAAAACTCATACACATAACTATTCTACGACCAATAAGATTGTTGAATTAGACCAAATTCCTCTAGAATCCTTACAATCCAAAATCCATTGTAAAAACTTTAACGCTTCTTACTATGCCAATATAATAAGATCATCCAAAATGACCTTTATTTCCCATTCGTTGCTGATTGGTCCGATTTATTTTAGTACTATCTGTGGGTAATATTTCTATTTAACACTATATATCATTTACAATATTAACTGGTATTATTTAATAAATTTTTATATGTCAGGATACTAATATTAAAAAATGTTGCTAAATGATATTTATTTTCAAATATAAATATTTCGCATTTAATTTTTCAACATTAATTTATTTATCAGAAGTAGTTTTTTTTTTGCATGTTTTTTTTCTTATCCTTATTAAAAAGACGTGATAATTTTTGCTGCGGATTAAAAGTTGTTTGAAATGTTTTACCTTACCCCTTGTCGTGTATAAGGCAGAACTAGAGGGTAGAAGTGGGGAAGGAATTCGGGTTAGCCACGTGGAGAGAATGCGGACCCCATGTGTGAAGGTCGGTGTGGGAATATAACTTAGGATTAATCTTGTTGCGGAGATAGTTCTGTAGAGGTTGAGGATGAGAAACAGATCCAATATTTGAAGCAATAATTCCTTCTTGTTCTAGGAAACTCGGTGTATCTTGTTCCAATCGCAATAAGATATATCAGTCGCAGTTCACCAGTCAAGGTGATATTACTCTTTTTTACTTTTACTTTTTTTATGGAGGATTAGTTTTCGGTATAATCTAATGGTTACAACGATATGAAAGTGATAAAAAAAAGGAATTCATCATAATAATAATAAATAGTTTGGGGAGCGGATTGGCTCAGCGGAAGAGTTGCCATGGCGAAGGTCCTGTGTAAAAACCCACATGGTGGCAGACTTTTATTCAATCTGTTCGTGAATAGAAATGATTCCTATGGGATCTCGGACCCTCATCGGGCTCACCCATCCTCTACAAAGTGGGTACTCAAAATAAGGGGGTAATCTGGCGGTTGAGCGTGACCTAGCATAAATTACCTACCTTCACATCCGTTGACCAAGAACTAGTACAGTATCAAGCATCCACTGAGGCACTGACCCTTCTCGAGTTGTAAACAGATTTTTTTTATTTGTTTATAACTTTTGTTGAAATCAACTTCTTTAGGGTTCCTTATTAATACAGGATGAATGAGCCGATTCAGACCAGACGGATTCTAAAACTCGGAATCATGACACTTGGACATATTTATTGTAGATTTTTTGTTTCAAATCTCATTTATTTCATAATTTACATAAATTTGCAATATATACATTTTATTTACAAATCAATATATAAACATACATCATAGGTACTTCATTTACCTGGAGGTATTATAAGTAATTACAAGGTATGAGACCGCTTAAGGCGTTTTCTCTAAACCGGCACTAGGCAGCTGGCTCGATACAGTTCAAATCGGCGAGAGACCGCTTTTCGGGATAGGAGATAGGAAGAAAGAAGAAAAGGGAAGAGGGAGGAAGAAAAGGAAGTGGGGATTGGACTAGAGTGTCCAGACCCCTACCCTAGGCCAATGAGAGCACGTCGACCATAGGGGCACTTTCTTGCCAACTCCCAGGTCTGGGAGGGGGGACTATATCTTTGAATAATGGGTTTTCACACGCCTTTAGCCTCTCAAAGAATTTGAGGTGCCTCCGGCTAATATAATTAATGATCGTCGGAATTTTTAGTTCCTCGTGCAATTTAGTGCTTCGTGCTTTTTCAAGCGACGTGCCTCTCACTATGCGCCTCAGGATAGAGGACTGGAATTGTTGTAGGGCTCGGAGGTTGGATTTAAAGAGGTCCTTAAGTAGCGGCGCACCATGGAGCAGCGTGGGTCTAATGACAGATTTATATATCTGGCATTTAAGCCGCAGCGAGAGCTGCTGAGAGCAGAGCAGGTGGTAGGGCCTATGGGACTTATATCGGGCCAACTTCAGCCTCTGCCTGACGTGACTCGAGAAGGTAAAGTGCCTATCTAGAGTGACGCCAAGGTAGAGTAAATTGTTCGATACGCGGAGATCTTCACCTTCAATTGTGAAGGTCGCCGGTAGGCGTTTTTTACCTTGCTGATATGACATCACGATGGCGTCCGTCTTGGAGGGATTCACCCTGATGCCACTCAGCTTCAAATCATCAACGATTGGTACCGACGCCCTTTGTGCCTTTTTAAGCGCCGGGCGTTGGCGCTGGAAGCGTATATCCCTATGTCGTCCGCAAAGGCTGCTACTACCACTCCTTCATGCTTAGTCGAAACCACCGGTGCTGTGTATATCACGAACATCAGTGGCCCTAGCACAGACCCTTGAGGTACTCCACAAGAGGTGGTGCCAGAAGTCGAGTAACTTTCCCCGACTCGTACGACGAAAGATCTTCCACAAAGATAGCTTCGGATCAGACGGCATAGCGAGGCTGGGAAGCTAAACTCTTCCAGGCGTCGGAGTAGCAGTGGGTGAGACACACTGTCAAAGGCCTGAGTGCAATCTAAAGAGATAAAAGCCGTGGCTTTGTTTCTACCCATCTGCTCAATGGTGTGCGCTTGGAGCTTGGCTAGATGATGGTCACAAGAGACACCTCTAAGGAAACCGGTCTGTTCAGGTGGGATAATGCTTTCCTCACTACAGTGGATCAGCATGTGATGGTGGACCAGCCTCTCGAATACTTTACTCATATAAGAGAGAGCAAGCTGATTAGCCGGTAGTGCTCGGGTAGGTTTCCAGGCTTCTCCGACTTGAGTATAGGCACTACGACGGCAAGTTTCCATGCTTCGGGGAAGTATGAGATCCTCATGCAGGTATTGAAGATGTTCAATAGAAAGGCTTTACCCTTTCTAGGAAGCATCCTCAGCATCACATAGGGGACGTCATCCAGCCCCGATGATTTTTTACCTTTAAGGCGCCTTAGTACCGACTCAAGTTGGTTGAAGGTGGAGAACAAGGTTTTTTCATTAGGGCACGGGAGCGGCCCCTCTGGGATTGGTGGAGCGTTTACCAGCCGATCAGTATCACTCGCTTCATAAGATTTTGCTAGAAGCTCAGCTTATTCCCCAGCAGGTTGCCTCCTGATGTTAAGTGCACCGTCCTCCTCTTAGTAACGTGGCCCTTGACGAGTCGCCAGAACTGGCGGTGATCGTCATGGGTCCTACGTACTTGCTCATGCCAGAGGGATGTTTTCCAGTCTCGCATGAGGTTGGCTATCTGCCGGATCATCGCGTTGATGGCCGGTTTTAGCCCATAGTCACGGGAGCGATGGAAAATATTCCTCAGGTTGTTTCTTTGGCCAATGAGGGCTAGAATGTGCTTAGGAGGTTTCCTGAGGGCGTTGGGTTGTGGGCTGAACTTAGGGATCGTTCAGTTTGCTGAGTCCAGGATGGTAGTGGTGATGACTTCCACCGCCCTGTTCACCTCTGCCTCTGTGTTGAGATATTCGATCTTGGGTAGATCTTCCTCAATGCTAGCCCTGAATCCCTTCCAGTCGGCCTTGTTTAGGAAATATTTACTCGCAGGCGGGGCTGCGGAGGTACCTCCGAATGTATAAACAATCGGCCGATGATCTGACGGTCCGAATGGGAGCGCTATACAGCTTGTTACCGTGTGTAGATCCCTGGTTAGGAGGAGGTCAAGAGTTGAGGTCCATCCGGGTCGGGACGCATGCCGGAAGGTATGAACCCCGGGGTGGAAAACTTCCAGCCTAGTCTTGGTGATGTATGTCCCCAGTGTGTTATTGTTTTTACACAGCCAGGCAGTGTGCTTGGCATTAAAGTCTCCCAAGACTATATACCGGCTGACTGACTGGGCGTGTTGGAACAGCAACCTCACGGCTGTATGAACAGCCCGCGGTCTTCTATAGACACAGCTGAACGTGAAGCGGGTCTTGAACGGCACGTCAACTGTGAGTATGTGAGTACCGGCGGTTGGACAAACTGGGTTTGGAATCCTCCTAGAAGGAACATCGTTTCGGACTAGAACGGCGACGCTTTCCAGGGTCCCCGGGGCACAGGTCTCCCTATACATATTATACCCCCTGAATCGTACTCGGGCAGTGGAGGACAGGAGGGTGTCAGTCAGCGCCACTACGGATGGTCGGTGCTGCTGTAGTAGGATTTCAACTTCGGCCAGCTTCGAGAGAAGACCTCTGATGTTATAGTTGATGACGAGATGTTTAGATATGTCACCTGGTGTCCATCACCATAGACATCATTTGTGACATCATCTGCGTCATCATTTGCATCATTTGGTTGATCCTATCGAAGAGGCAGGAGAGGGTGATTTCTTGTCCCGGTGCCGGCTGGTGTGCCAGTGGCACTGGGAGGGGCTGTGTACCTAGAGGTGGCTGAGGTGTGAGGAGGGGGATGACAAGGGGGTGGGAGGTAGGAGAGGGGTGGGGGAGCGATCTCTTACCTGATTGGCTCGGCAGATGTGATGGTGTTCCTCCGGTGTGCTCAGTGTCGCTGGTCCCCGTGGCTGCTGGGCGGCTCGGCTGCTGTGCTGAAGTTCCTCCGATGAGCTCTGAGTAGGAGGTCGTCTTGGTTGCTAGGCGGCTCGGCTTCCTCCTAGCGGGTGCTGGGGCGGCTGCTACGAGGTCTTCCTTCTTCTTCGCCTTGGTCCGTAGGAGTTCCTGTCTCTTAGGGCATTCCTTTGAGTAGGCAGGGTGAGGACCTTTACAGTTTTGACAAATTGCAGTCTTCTCACCACGGTTCTTGCATTCACTGAATAAGTGATGCTCACCACACCATGCGCAATGAGATGTGCGGCCGCAGTATTGCCTGGTGTGCCCGTATTCTTGGCACTGGTAGCATTGTACCGGGCCGCGCTCTTCTTTGAAGATGGTCGCGTTAAATTTGACACGTCCGGCATACCTCAGGTTTTTTAGGTCCTGGAGTTTCACAGTATGATCTGTTATCACTAATATTCCCTCGGTGGGGTGGAGCTTGCCTGAGGGGTCCTTGCGCATCAGCTGTTTAGCGGACTTGAATCCGCTAATACCGTTCTTCAGGTCCTGGACGACGGGCTCTATGTCGACGTCAGTGTCATACCCGTAGAGGACGAACTTCTTCGACCTCTTTGTCCCCCTAGGAGCATAAGTGTGGTACTGGGTAGCGGGGTCCGTGTTGAGAAGGTTCCTGGTAGCGTTGTGGTCGGTATAATTGAATAGATATACCCTCAGCTCCGATTCTGAGGAGTTAGTTACATAATTGGTGCTCTGTAGATGGTCCATCCTTTGGGTGAGCTCCCGCTGCGAGATCGGGGACCTGATGACTATTGGAGGAGGGAGCCTCGTCTTGGTAGATGCAGTAGTAGTCGCTGATGTGCTGGGTTCCGATTTTTTGTGTGCTAATGTAGCGTACTTATTGGAGACAGCGGTGGATGCAGATCCCTTATAAGCAGGTGGTCTGGCACTGAATTTCTTCGGTACCTGCTGGAAGCCATCTTCTTCAGCGGGTACTGCTGTTCTCTTCGCTCCTCTGAGCTCGTCGGTGACTTCCATCAGGTTGTCTTCGATAGGCTGTGCTTCCGTGGCCATAGCTGAGAAGGACGCGACAAAACTCGTAGCACTAAACCGGAAGGACCGGAGCGACGGCACTATGTTTGGGGGGTCTTGCCAGATTGTAGATATCGAGAGATATATTATTATTCATATTCTTAGAAAATTATTATTCGAGAAGTTCAGTATCAAGAATGGATTAAAAAAACTCCAAATTAAAAAAAATTTACCTTTTTTTTCGCTTTTCATTCAAGCAATGCTTTATGCTGCTTAAACTTCTAGTTCAGGACCGGTCTAAAACCACGAGAAATAAGACGGGAAAGTGTCGTGTTAGACATAACTACTTGACTTAACAAGCGAAAAATATAAAAAAGTATATTTTTGAAATTTTGGAGCTATCCGCTTTTGATTCATGTTTGCACAACCAACTTGCTTCCTAGGATATGAAACTGCCACTTGAGAACGACGTTATTATATATTAACATTACATATTAACGACATTACAATATATTATGCAAGAGGCGTTGATGCACTAACTCGTCCAATACGTGCTTAATCGGCAGGCTCTCGTGGTCAGCTATATATTATCTCACTCATTCCATTGGTTTATATTAATAGAGAATTTTGTTATACAGTTATATTAATCCATTTAATTATTTAACATATTATACTTTAGCATTATGGAATTATTGTCTTTTATGTTTCTGAATTTAGTTTGGGTTTAGTACTAATCTTGGAGCGTTAGTTATAATTACTATGATGAAGGATTTATGTTCAAATCCGGCTGTGGCAGATAATCTATTTAATCTTTTAATTGCCACTGGAGGACCCTGCGGGGTATACAGACTCTCCTTGGGCTCACCCAGCTTCTTTCAAGTTAGTTCCCTTAATTGGCGGAAAAACCTGACAGTTGGGCGTTATTAATGGTCATCATATGACCATATGGATCATATAAGATCTAGGACCCTCCATCCATCTATCTAAGACTAGCCTCTTTAATTGGGTACCCAAGTTAAAAGGGAAAAATCTGGTGGTTGAGCGAGATCCAGAACAAATCATTTCCCTGCACAGCCGTTAATCTAGAAACAGCTCAGTCTCTAACAGGTTCTGAATCCAAGAACCTTCATCGAATTTAGTAGTTCAGGTTTTTGTGTTTTATAGAACTCAGCTGCAATCCTATCGCAGTGGGGATTCAGAGATAGGTTATTTCACTAAAATCCTAATTTAGGCAGATAGAGTAAATTTTTCGTTGTTCCATTATATCAAAGTTAAATTATCCGTGCAAATTTAAAAGTGGAACATTTTTAACAAAACAGATATGGTTTCAATGAAAATCTGTTCTACGACCCTGATGATTATTAGTTACACTTTTTAAAATAATCTATCTTTTTTTTTATCACTTCCGTCGATTATTTTAAAGACGATACTTTGGGGAAAGTAAATATTCTCTTATTTATTTAGGGTAGAGAATGTACACAACGAAAGCAGATAATTGTTAGAACAAACTCGCGTAACAAACTGACTGAGAATGGAAAGTCAAACAAGGAGCGATTGATTAAGGATTTCCGAACTGATTTTAACATAAATGTTTCTAAACTGATTTCGGAATTTCGGAGGCTAAAATAGTCTCTTCTATTATTATAATAAAAGCTTTAAATATTCGAATCCTATCTCCAGCAGTAATAAACTGTTGAATAATTATGAGAAAGGTAATTTTGTAATTAATATTTTTGATTTTTTTGTATTTTTAATAACAGATAAGGGTTACACAAGAGATAACCGTATTGAAGTGCAATGGTTTTTACAGAGACATATTTTACTAGAGTAATAAGATTATAGAGAAGTGGTGGAGTTGCAGTTTAATTTTATTGAAATATTATTGTTGTGGGACTTAGGATCAGAGTCTTATGTGCTTCCGCATCGAGTTTGGACTTAGCACACATCTGGGAGCGTGATATCTCAATGTGCAGCGTGCTCAATTGCTATGCTGAGGAATTCAGGTTCAAATCCGGCATTTGAAGATATTTATTTCATCATTAAACAGCCGGCGATGGGTCCCTTCTGGGGATCACCCAGCATCTATAAAGTGAGTAAAGTTAATAAAGGGGAAAACCTGGCGATTGGGAAAACGGGGATACAAAGACTACATGCGTTTGAGAAATGGTTGTACATAAGAATTCGTAAAATAAGTTGGATGAATATATTTACAAACGCTAGTGCTATGCAGAAGATGGAGAAGAAAATAGTAGTGGTGATTAACATTAAGAAACTCAAACTGTGATACCTGGATCACATAATGTGTAGAGATACGTAATAGTTATTGATGCTGACGATGTGGAGAAATCTTCTTCTTCCTTGATTTTCGAAGAAAATAATTTCAGGAAAATAGTAACAATAATAATGATATCAACGTACCCTTAATAGGCTTCGTAAGGAATGAATGATTTAAAAAATAATGAATATAGAACCGAAGGGTATATGGTGGAAGACTCGATGTACGTAGATAAGAGGATCACTTTAGCCTTGTAGGTTCGAGTTTTGCAAGAAGAGATAAGTAAGAAAAGTAAGCTGATGAGGATCGCATCATTGCCCAGCTGTTATTCTTAAAATGCATTTTTTATGTAATAAATTTTATGTAGACGTAAATGCGGTATTTTCATACCGAATATATATATATATATATATATATATATATATATATATATATATATATATATATATATATATATATATTCGGCTCAGCTAATAGTCGATAATGAGTTGTGGAAGTAGCGCGATAAGGGCAGTAAACGACAACATGATAGGTTTTCGATAGTAGTAGAGACCTGCGGTGTAGGCAGCCCTGCTCAATATGGCGATATCGGAAAGGGATATGTTTAAGCGTCACTTGGTGTCGTACCGCAAGTCACTGATTACGGTCAACTTGGGAAATTATTGATGGATGAGGTAGCCACTTTGAGCATATTGCCATCAAACATTCATCCCACCAACTGGTCATGTCCCCAAGCTCATTCATATTTAGATTCATATATAAGGTCTCTCCAATGCAGACTTACAGTATTTAAAATATTTAGTAATTTAGCAGATTATACATGCAATATTTGGTTTTGTAGCAAACTGGCTCAGTGGTAGGGCACTGTGTTGCCAGACCGAAAATTCTGGTTTAAATCCTGCTGCTGGTAAGACTTTTATTTAATCTGTTAGCAGCTAGAGATGGATCCTTTAGCTTTTCCTCCTATAGGGGCTCACCCAGTCTCTATAAAGTGGGTACAAAAAATAGGGGAAAAATATGGCGGTCGAGCGTGATTTAGGTCAAATCACCTCCCTGCACAACTGTTGTCCAAGAAACAGTACAGTTTCTACCATGTACTGAACCCACGGGTTGTATTGGTACAGTTTTTTATTTAGTAATGGTTATTATATTATTAAGAAATTTATGTTAGCCTTTTAACTTGAATACTATCTGAAGCTTAAAGATGATATTCTCCCAAGCATAATCAATAATTGTTAAATGCACCCTTATTGATTTATTGCGTTACAGTTTTTTTTTTTAAATCACGAAGAAAAGGTCTACCTGTGGTCTAGTGGTATAACAACCATCTATGATCATGATTGCGGTTTCGCAGCCCGGCAGGAGACCTTACGATTTTTAAAGGAAATAAGAATCCTTGGGAAGGGACGTAAAATGGAATCTCCATACCAGGATTGTAAAATGGATTTACTGTACCAAAGCGGTGACCAAGCATTCGTTAAACAGCTATTCGAATCATACCTGCATAGGAAAAATTTATGGATACTTCTGTGGCACAGCCGGTTAGCCATAACAGCATAAAGTGACCTTAAATGAATAAACAAACAATTAAAAAAAAAAGCAATAATGATAGTAGACCATCAATAATAATATATTATTCTTTAAGGCGGATATCTGTTCTTTCCTTAGTTAATGTATTTTGCTTAGTTTAATTAATTTTCCAATTCGTTTCTAGTCCAATAAGAAAAGTTTGTTCTGTTGTTTGCTCTCTCTCCAATGCCTCAAAATGTTTTGTTTTTTAAATCACAATTGTGAATTTGGTTTTAAATAATATATTTAAAAAAAATAATGTGTATAATTTCTGCTCTTTTGTTAACACTCTTACGCTGGAAAAATAAATTGTCTAACATGAAATAAATTATATAACAAAATTAGATTCGAATATCGTATTGTTTTAGAATAACAAATATATATGTCTATGCTAATTGTTGGAAAAACAAACTCTGAAGAACTTTTTACAAAATAAAAGTCTAACAAAATACTAGATAAAACAAAATAAATGATAAAAGTCCAGGGTAGGTCTGCTTCGGGGACAGAAATATAGGTCCTCGTGTGCACGATGACCCTGAACAGCCACAATCCTTGGATCTCGATCACATTGTAACTACCCTTGAGCTCGATCGGATGTTAGTGGGAAGGTCACTAGTGTGTTGGTCTTAAAATGATTAGTTGTGGTGACCTCTTGTAGGCCATGTTCTAATTTGAATCAAGGTTGGGCTACTGCAAGAAGATTAGCTTCCCTTTTAATTATAATTAATTAGAACTTACCCAATGATTTATTTAATTTTTGAAATTTGTATTGGAATAACGCTTTGGAGCTACACTAAACCATCGAATTCCTATCGTATTAAATCTTTACAATCCAAAATCCTCCGTAAAAGCCACAATGCGCCTTAGTATGTAACGAACAAAGTAATCCATTATGACCTTAATGTCCCATTTGTTGCTGATTTGGCCCGATCCGATATCAATCTTATCATGACAAACTTTATTTCCACTCAAACCCACTAGTTTCAAACCTAACAACCTCTTCAATTCCTGATAATCCTCCGAGGCGTCTGAAAAGAAGATGGCCTCGTGAACTTCTAAGTCGAACTTCTAATTTGAGTACCACCACTGGGTAGTTTTTCTATTTGTCTTTCATGCTAATATGTACCCATCATTCTGTTTATTGTATTAGCATAATACAGTTGTAAATTTCTTTGAATAAATTATTATTAAAAAAAATTTGTATTACCCACTTAGACTTTATTCACTTCACTCCTTGGGTTCACTGTGATGTTTCTTTCGATAATCTGTCCAAACTCGTCCAACCTTTACTTCCAACCTCTGTTCTTTCATCAATCCAGAATTTTTAACATGTGAGAATCTGCGATGTACAACTTTTCTAATTTTTTCCTTACTTATTTAGTCTATGTTGTAGAGGTTTTCATCTCCCAGAAATAATCGAGTTTTTTTTTTTTACACTTCTTGATAGATTTCTCTGTTACTTCTCAGTTTCTATCCGTCTGAACTGCACCATGATTTTTCTTAGAAATCTTCCAGATCTTCCAGTTTTTGAGCTTATACATAGTTCGTCGATATGCATCAACTAGCAAAGAGAAATTACGTTTTTACCACTCTATTGTAAAGTCTTATTTTGGCATTCTCGGAGATGCACTTATTGTTGCATACATGTGATTTGTAGGGGAGGAATTATCTTCCAAAACGAATGTTTCTACGTGGTTTACTCCACCAGTTTTACTGTTCTGCAAGTGAAACCGTTGATCAGTTTCACCTAGTAAACCTAGGTAGGGGCCTTATGACAGTTTTATCCAATTATTATTTGTCACACTAAATTCATTTAGTACTTCATTCAAAAATACTTTCAATACCAACTAGCCAAATGACATAAACATTCTGCCTGAGGAACATGTCACTGCGGGGACATATCATGCAATCTTCCCTACCGGGAGTTTTAATTTCTTGGAGCCTTGAAGAAGTTTTTGAGAGAGGACTTGACCCCGAGGAAATTAGGTTCTCTAATGGGGGGGGGGAGAATGTAGGGGGGTAATTGAAAACAGCCCTCAGCTGGCTTTGATCCAGCCTCCCCCGCTTCATCACCTCCCACGTCAACTTTTAACTTCAACTGTCCTTTTATTTTACGTCAACTATTGAGCCTCCTTGGCCAATCTGTCTTATCTAGATTCCTCGGTTAAAACAAAAAACTGGGTTACTTCATCGCTATTAATTGGATCACGCAAGTCTTGTTTTGTCTTGTAGTTGGCCTCGTGCAACTTATCAGGTTTTGCGAGGGGAAACTAAAAAAAAAAAAAATACTTTATTTTAAACTTTGTTTCCTGAGTTAAGATCTAGTGCTGAATGACTTATGCTTATAAGTTGATTTTGTTGAAATGTATTTAGCACGTGTGTGGATTCCTCAACTGCCAATATTGGATTGGCAGGAAAAATAATAGTAATAAATATGTATTCATTAGAGAACATCAAACATTAGCTGTTGGTCACACATCGTTATCTATAAATTCATTTTGAAAACCTCTCCTAGTCGAACCCTGCTCCAGAGACATTTATGTGTCTGTCAGCAATTCAGGGAAGGATTTGCAAGAATAAATAGAAATAATAAATAAAAATCGAGTTTAAATTTGGCCTTCCTACTCTCCGATTTTTTATAATTCAGCTTTAATACTTAATATGAAAATTTTAAGACTAACTTTTAGTAATCGGCGGAGAAAACGATTGGGTAATGGATTGAAGAATGCTTGTGTTACTAAAATCTCGCCATCCATAATTTTGTTGAGAGCCGTTTGCGAGATTCTATTAGCAATTTTTTTTTTGTATACTTAGATTGTTTTCTCCTATTCTGGTACTAACCTGATTTTAGAAAATCATACAAATAATGACACACATGTTATGAGGTCGAAAATTATTTATTAAATTTATCTTTTCATTTCTTGAATATTTTATGCATTAAACTATTAGGAATTATTGATAATCTATATATGTTGGAAGGACAATAATTACAGAGATGTGCTATTTATGTAATAAATGTGTATATAATAAATGCCATTGAATTGATATTCTGACTCGGTTATCTGAATGTATCCAATTATAGATGTAATTTAGATAACTGTAACGAATACGGGTTATATATTTTTCCCTAAAATATATTTCCCTTGCATAAAATGTTCACACCATCTAATTTTGATGTCCTTCACTTTTGTAGAACCCAAATACACCCTTATGGATTTTCATAATAGAACTAAAATATTGTTAATATCAGTAGTTTTGCCTTTTTCCCTATTAGTTTTTTTTTTTACAATTATTGGCATTTTTAATACAAGTGGGTAGGTCCTATAATTTTCTTTATTACATATAAGTGTCATTAATTTTATTTATTTGTTGTGTTATTTTAATACCGTTGTAAATTTCACTGAATAAGTTTTGAAACAAATATTTCTTCAGAGTTTATGAAAATACCATCCATGTTCATTTCGTGTATCCACTTATTGAGTTATTTTTACTTTTCGGATACCTCCACGTGTGGAGAGCATAGCGGGACCACAGGATATCCCAGGCCTACTTTTCCTGTAGGGTCACTGTTGAGATCACTCGAGAATGAATAAGAGCCCTAGTTTCTTAAATTGGCAATGAACATCAACCTTTTTTTTTTTTTTTACAAATGATTTAGAGATTTAGATTTAGTTTATTTTTAAATTGTTTTAAAATTTAAAACAGAATAAAAAAAATATACTCACCAGGTTTAGATTTTTTTTCTGAATATCTAACGGAACAGACTTAAGAGATTTACGAGACCTTGGCGAACTTGCATGTTTAGGCGCCAGCCATCATCAGTCCGAGGCGAGGTGCAAGCCTCGTTAATAGCTATTTCCAGTCCAGACTGTATTAAGTAAGGAAAATTTTGGTGAGCTTTTCTAGATTTCAATCTTCCAAATGGTATTGTATTTATAATTGGCAGACTACATTAAAGCTGGCGTGATAGTAAGATAATATGTTAATCATTTGCTTCTTAAGTCGGGAGGTTCAAGAGGATGGAAAAAAGTCTAAACAAGATGCAAACAAAAAAATTCAAAATTCAAAGGAAAATTGTTAATGTAACTTAGTTATCATCAATATCTTACCCGGTCTTTATGTGAGGCAATTAAAAAGACCATGGCCTTGAGACCTGCTCAGAAAACATTAATAAGTTAAAAAATTTCATATTCCCGCAAATTGAGGAGGGAAGAAGCACTGATATCAAGTTTGCTGGATGATATACAAGTGCAAATGGAATATGAAATAATGTTGTTTTTTTTAAAATTAATTTATTCATTTATATTTACAACTGTATGATAACAATACAACAAGTAAATGGCATGGATAAAGAAAAGAAGAGAAGCTACTCAGTAGTAGTACTCAAATAACTTAGAAGGCTACGAAGCCATGCCGGTCGCCTTGGAGGATTATCAGGAATAGAAGAAATAGCTAGGTTACAAGCTATGGGGTTTTTGTTTGATTTTATAAGGATTGGATACGAGAGGAATTCGAAGGCTTAGTGGACCCCCAAAGCTCTACTCCGTAAGTCCAATCTGGTTTTATAGTAGTCATGTATACGAGTATTTTGTAATTGATTGAGAGCTTTGAGCGTTTGCCAAGTAAGTATTTCAACAACCTGAAACGGCGAGCAGTTTCTTATTTTTCAATCTGATATGAAGATTCCCATTTGGAATTTCCCATGGGGAAGAATAGTAAATGTAGGAATAAAAAAATATGTTATATCGTCCATAAATTGCATCAGGTATATTTTAGATGCCAAACCGAAACATAATTAGTATTTAAATAATTGCAAATGTTATGATGTGCACGTAGTAGGTATGCTGTGTGCCTTGCATGATTTTATTTTTCTAAATCGCTACGCTCTGAACTTTAAAACCCCTAAGGAAAACCCTTAGCCTCGCTGTGAGAGGAAAAAAAAGGATTAGGGGAGATAAGGCAAATGAAGTAGGTGGTGCCTAGCGGATCAAAATTCAACTGGCGGAACGGAAAGAATTAGGAAAACATTTTGCATTGCCAGAGGACATTCTTCATATTTTTCTTAGAAATTTTTTAATCCTAAGTACTACTGTAGTTATTATATATAGGTATGGTATAGCGATTCGCTAAGATAGAGTCGTTACTAATTCAGGTATTGCCTGCTCGCCCTATGTTGAAGTCTTATACCTGCAAAGCCGGTCTTTCGCCTTAATAATATTCTTTTTCTTTAATCTTCTATTTTTGGAATCCTAACTTGGAAGATATTCATTGATAACACAAGGGAACAACATTTTTGTTGCATGAAATATTTTGACTAATATTCTACTTCCTCGAGGTGCTGATTTAAGATCTGAAGTCAGTTTGTTTGTATCAGCTTTACTTTTGGGGTTATAATTATAAACTGTTTTTTAAGATGAAAATATTTTTTATTAAGAAAACTATTAAAAAAATTACCACTACATATCAAAAAATTTTCTTTTGTAAGATTTTCTGGCTTGATTCGGTTCACGGGGGCTGTTTTTAATGCTCCAACAATAGTCCGCCATCATGTGAGCATTCCAGTGACCTTGGTAACGTTCCTCCATAGTTCGAATGTCCTGATGGAACCGTTCCCCTTGTTCTTCACTCAGATCACCAAGATTTTCAGGGAAACGGTCCAAATGGCTGTGGAGGAAGTGTACTTTGATGCTCATATTACAACCAAGCTGCTGGAAGTGTAACAACATTAGTTCAATATGCTCCGCATAGCTTTCTTCCTTTTTGTTTCCCAGAAAATTTTGAGCAGTCCAAACGAATTCATTCCAGGTATTTTTTTCAATATCAGTCATGTAACTAATAAAGTTTTCATCCTTTATCAACCTTCTTATTTGGGGACCATCAAAAATTCCATTTTTAATTTTTTCTTGGCTCAAATTAAAGAACTTCTTAGAGATGTATTTATAGCAATCACCACCCTTGTTCAAAGCTTTGACAAATTGTTTCATGAGCTCTAGTTTGATATGCAAAGGTGGCAGTATTATTCGATCCGTGGGCACAAGGGGCTCATTTATTACATTCAGTTGTCCCGGAACCATAGATTGCCTGGAAGGCCAATCTTTTCTAATCCAGTGCTCAGACCTAGCTCTGCTGTCCCATAAACAAATAAAACATGGATATTTTGTATATCCACCTTGTTGTCCAAGAAGAAAATTCACCATTTTTAGATCAACACTTATCAACCACTTTTGTTCGTTGTATTTGATTCTATCCATTACAGAAGCTACAGTAGCATATTCTTCTTTGACTGTAGTTGAATGTGCAATCGGTATCGAACCCAGCTTATTGCCGTTATGCATAAGTACACATTTCAGGCTACGTTTAGAGGAGTCAATAAATAAACGCCATTCATTTGGATCATACTTCTGTACTCCCATTGCTTTCAATAAACCAGGAACATCTGAACAAAAAGCAAAGTCGTCATCTTTAGAAAAGAATGACAGCAATTCTGCCTCTCGGTTACGATAGTATGAAATTCTTGTTTCTGGGGTTAAAAGATTTCTTTGCTTTAATCGAGAAGCTAGAATCTCCGATGTCTTTTTAGAAAGACCAAGATCTCTGATTAATGCATTGAGGTCTTCCTGATTAAAGAGCTGGGGCTCAGAAGTAAAATCAGGGTAAGAATCACTTGTCCGACTTTCATCACTTGAAGAATAGTTTCGTTTTTCTATATCATGATCATTTTGTACAGATGAAGAAGCTTGGGGTACTGGTGCATCGCCAGAGAACAAGACTGGTCGAGTAACAGATAACAAGTTTGGATAAGACCATTTCGACCGGTTATTTTTATTAATTCCATTAATATCAATCACACAAAAATAACAATCATCTTGATGATTATTAGGTTCCCGCCAAATCATTGGTGTTTGATACTTAAAATGGGGTCTTTTCTTATTTGCCCATAATCTCAAAGACTCAACACATGTTTTACATACCATATGAGGGATCCAGTACTTGTCACGGATGTCCAAAGCGAATCCAAAGTAATCAAAATATACCTGTGTTATAAACTCTGACACACTTAGCCTACAATTTTTGAATGTATATTCACCACAAATGTTACAGAAATAGTTTGGATCGTTTCTACAGATATTTCTTAACTTGGACATTGTTATTTAACACAAGAGCACAAACTTTTTCACTAAACAACTCAGTTGAATTGAAGTTTGAATGTGACTAGTACAAATATATGTCTATCAGCTGTTTGCCAAAAACAAAAGGTGCTGGAGAAATACTGAGGCTAGATTTGTAATCACCAACCTCTAATTAGTAAACAACAGGCCTAAAACTCCATGCAACAAAAAATTAATAAAAATTTGTTCCCTTGTGTAATAAATAAAGATCTTTTTACATCAGATAAAATAATATTATTTATACTATATGGTGACTTGGTTAAAAAAATATATTTCTACTTATCAAACAACCCTTTCTATTAAATGTGAGTCCTTTCATCTGAAAATTCCTACATGAGGTTTTTGACGGCATCTTGACTCTCTCCCGTCTTGCCTACACTCTGTCATCTTTCCACACCCAGGCACAGATCCTGGGCAATCCTTATTCTACCTGCTCAATAGCCCTTCCCAGGTTTATTCAAGTATTCATAACATTCAAAACAGAGGGCGACTTGTGGTCTATTGGCTAGCATAACATCTCGGCTAATGGCCCTAGGATATTTTAAAGGAGTAAAACATTCTTGGATGTGCCGTCGGTCGGAATGGACGTTAAACGTGGGTCCCAAGTCTGTGCGAAGTTAAGTACTCGTTAAAAAAACACTATCCTAGATAAACTTGGATAGGCAATATGCAAAGTTTCCTCTGCAGTATAGACTGATTAACCATAACAGCAATTTTTTTTATTTAAGTGACGATATACGTGTATTATATAATGAATAAACAAAGTATAAACGCTTATTTTAACATACGAGACTGACTCCACCTGTTATTCTGTTAATTTTATTTTCATTCGTACCTGTAGGAATGATACATCGACAATCTGGGAAGTGTCTGGCTTATAAGATTGAAGACTAAGACATGCCAGGCAAGCGGAAAGAACATTGCCCAACATATCTTTCGGGGCTTGAGTAATTTTCGTTGTGTCACAGAAGGCTATCTCTCATCCAGTTTTTTCCCTGTTTTTTCTGTGTATCGCCTCTGTTTCCAGAGTACAGCTTTATCATATGTAAAGCCCGTATTCGTTTTTAAAGTGTATTTTTTGTTGGTCATATGTATTTTACAGCTTTTCGTTAATATGAATGATGACCGTATTTAAAATTAAAGGGTTAGACTGCATTATAATATTTTTAAAGGAGTCAAAATGCCTGGTTTAAGTGTAAGAAGGGGCATAACCTCAATGAATGGCAAAATAGGACTTTGA
This sequence comes from Arma custos, assembly GCA_037127475.1. Taxonomy (NCBI): domain Eukaryota; kingdom Metazoa; phylum Arthropoda; class Insecta; order Hemiptera; family Pentatomidae; genus Arma; species Arma custos. The sequence goes on along the minus strand of CM073764.1, from coordinate 83,335,700 downwards.
AAATAAAGTCTTAAAGCCAAATTAAAAAAAAAAAAAAAAACCTCAATGAAATATCATTTCCTGTTGAATAATAATGGATAAGTATATTAAAAAAAATGTCAAAGTAGGTCGATAATCTGGTCCTTAATGATAATAATCAGTCTCTAATACCTTTATTAATTTTATATCCTCTTTCATGCGGCAGACATGTCCAAACCACTGGATTCCTGTCTTTATGTACATACTACTTGTAACTGAAACAATTAAAAAAGCACTACAAAAAATTGTATGACTCACTTGTTGAACACTCAAACTTACTTGCACAAACACTAACCGAGATGAACCACGCTAGGAATATTTTCAATGAGAAGTTTCTCCATCTATGATTCCACGTAAGGGTACTTTATCAAAAGAAGAAGTAAAATATGTTCCAAATGACTTCATTCCTCCAATAGATATTTATTATTATTTAAAAATCTATCTTATTAATAAATAAGATTTATTAATATTATTACATCAGATTTATTACATAATATTAATAATAATGTAACCAACTTGGAATAAAATATATAAGTAGAATGAAATATGCTGTAAATTGTCGGGTGTTCTAGATTTTTATGATCCATAAAATAATAAACAAACGATGAATGAGGTTTTGTGATCTGAATTAATGAATCATTATGCTCTAATTATTTCTCACCAGTTCGAATCCTAACTACGGACTGAGAATTTATTGGAATTATATTAGTGATGAATCGACCTCTAGGTTACTAGACCAACATGGGTCAGAATTTAAGGTTTATCTAGTTCTATAAGGGTGATAAACCTTGTATTTGAACGATGGTGCTGACCACATTACTGTCTCCTGTAAATGTTGTTTGAGGCATGCCTAACGATCTGCGGAAAGACCCTTCGTGAGTTCTTCTCATACAGGTTTATTTAATCTTTACTTCTCTGTCGGATAATTACTCATTACTCAGTAGACGATACAGCTACTCGTTTATTTTTATTTTGTTATAAATATATATCTCATAGTAAACTAGCTTTTGCATTTTTATATAATATTTTGGAAAAGAAAGACCAAGATCACTGTTAAAATATTCAGATTTATCATGTGCCATTCGTTCATTAAATTCTAGTATTGATACCACTGGAACAAAACGTATTACCTGTACTCCTCCAATAAAACTCGTCGAAAGCCTATCCCGATCAACCGCGACTGATTGGATCAAAACCAGCTGCAACTGCATCAGAGCACCTATATCTGTTTTTATATCGTTAGCTCAGGTGGCGGAGAGGGATAAAATACCGTTCTGATTTCGGATACACGGTCGAAAGAAGCAACCGGATGACTCTCATGAAGGTCTGTTTTCACATACGTTTACATGCGATAATTAAACAAATAAATAGTTTTTATTGAGGACACTACAATGTGAGACCAACTTCTTTTTCAGGAGCATATAAAAATCGATTGAAATAGTTTAGAAATTCACGTATTTGAAATCAACAAGTTTCTTGTTTCTTAACAAAAAGCTTTTAATATTGTATACAAGATAAAATACCTCACCAAAACAATATTTAACTTTTTTTTTGATAAAAATTTGTACCAAGGCTAAAAGAAAGAATAGCTTGTTCTGCTAAAGCCGTGATTCGATTCTGAGGGATCATTTTAGGGTTATCTCAATTCCTATGAAGTATGTACCCTAAGTTGTGGGAAACTTGGTGGTTGAGCTTCATCTGAGTCAAATCACATCCCTGTGTATTCATTGAAAACTATATAGCCCTCATGTGCTCAACCCAATGTTCTTCCTGATATTAAACATTAATTTGTTTGGCCCCCAAAACAGAAAACAAGCTGCTTTTAAGATTTATCAAGGAATGTGATAAATCAAAGAATGGATGTTGGAAAGAAATCAGAATAAGAATCGAACAAGCGAGAGCTTTCTTTACCTTTTTTCAATTTATAATGATGAAGAGTGGATTTTACAGCAGAGATTTCAAGTTATACTTCAAAACAAGATTTTCAGAGGCTATCTGCAATAGGGGCTTTTTACGGGGTAATGCTGGATACTAAAGAAAACCGAAATAAATATACTACATATATTTGAGTTTTGTTAGTACTAGAGAATCCAAAAAATAACTTGGATGGCTAGAGTTACAAACGGGATTGAAAAATAAAAATTGTCATAAAGAAACGAAAAACCGCCTGGGATAAATAATGCGCGGTGATAAGTATAACTTATTGCAGCTAATCCTGCTGTGAACAATTCAAAGGAAAAGTGTAGAAACCAGTCGACACTTCTGGCTGTGAAATCTAAAAAGAAGTGCTCTACAAATAAGTTTTTAAGATCTCCCGCATCCATAATTGGGATAGCCTTGATGATTGATGGCACTCAAAGAAGAATAAAGGAATAATTTGTGTTTAATGATTGGTACATAATTTAAACGTATACCCATTTATGTAGCAGATATTCTTCTGTTAGTTGGTCGGGTATTAATGCACGAAACATATCGGGCAACATGATCTTTTACTTCTACTTCAAGTTTATAGTTTCTAACTATTTTCTTTAATGTATTCATATTCCGAACTAACCTTTTTTATTGCCTCTTTTTTCTGGACTTGCCCAGCGATGAACATCCCGTTCGGTGAGATAAACTGTTTCGATTCGAGTGAATACGGTGGCATCCGGACTGTAGGAATGAAATTTCCCCCAAATGAACATGCTTATCGCAAATTATTCTTTACTAATTACATTGATATTTATTTATTTTTCTTTTAACACCGAACGGTGTTCACAAAAATGCCATCCCCTTCAGATTCCTCATAAACTTCATGATCACTGATTTTTTGAGGATGACATCGAAAACGCCATTAATCACACTTGTTTCTTTTGAGAAATATCAATAAAATATTTTTCTGGGAGAATAGTGGACCATAGTTAAGATATTGTGGATGTGTTGATTTTTACAAAAATAATAATTAAACATCAATTTCTTAAAAACTATTATATCTTATATCATGAACTGAACTGTTTAACTTTTTGAAATGCGAGGCCTGGTCACTGACAAAAAATTGCAAAAGGGTCCTTGTATGGGAAAGAAAATTACTGCGTAAAATTTGTGGGCCAATCAGAGTGGAGGACAAGCGGATAATCAGGTCCAATGAAGAGCTTAGGGACCTACACGAAGAACCTGATGTAATAAAAGTCATCCAGTTAAAAAAACTACGATGATTAGGGCATGTAGAGAGGTAGGACCCAACGAGAACTCCAAGAAGGATGATGTATGAGATACCGAATGAGGGCTCAAGATTAACAGGGAGGCCCCGTCTCAGGGTGGCCTCGACGATATGGTGACCTGAAGGCGATCGGTATAAACCGCTGGAGGCGCCTTGCGGAAGCCAACGTTCTTCAAGGACTGTAAAATAAATGAATAAATGTACAATATATTTATTTTAACTAAACTCTTCTTAATTTCTCAATAAATATTTTTATATTATCAAAGTATTAGACGCTATTGATTTAAAAAAATAACTATATATATATATATATATATATATATATATATATATATATATATATAACTATATATATATCTATGCCATGATCTTAATGGACAATACTGTGTTTGTTTTATTAAAAGAAATTTAATAAATTATTGCAAATAGATATATAATATTTTTATTGCAAAATTATTGCAAATAGATATATAATATTTTTATATTTATATATTAATAAATTAGTAAACAATAGATATATTCTATTTTATACCAGGTATATGTTATTTAATTAACTTTTTTCTATTATTCTTATCGGTATAATAAAGTGTTATCAACATTACGTAAAATGGAATTCTATGCAATTTAAAAGATTAATTAAATTGTTTTGAAGTCTCAAAGACGGTTATTTAACCCGTTGAAGAGAACACACGTCAAAATCACGGCATTGTTTCAGTCTTTTATTGATAAGAACGCGCGCTGGTGCAGCACAAGTCTTTATGGCATCTTCAGTCAAATATCGACACACGACCACATCACTTCGGGAACCCTCTACCACTCTTTGTTTTGGGGTAAGTTGCCTTTTTGCTGAACATGGCAGGTCAAAATGAGGGGATGTTCTGCCTGCACCAGTTCATTCAATTTTCGGAAACAAATCAATACAATCACTCTCTATGAAATGAATTGAAGTATTAAATAATTATCATTGTTCATAGAATATTTATTCAGCATGACTAAACTTTTTTTTCTTTCATACGGCAAAAACCTAAAGTTGTATTTTTAATTTAATATTTTAATATAAAATATAGGAGTACACATTGTTATTTTGCCACAATAACAACAATGGAAAATGGTATCAATACCTATTTTTTGTTATTTTTTTTTTATGGAATATACCTATTGTTTTCCCACAATAACCACTTAATTATGTAAATTTATTTCTTTAGAGCGTTTATTATTATTTCAACAAGTCATCATGTTGCTAAGATGTTATAAGATCGCAGCAAACAGAAAATACCAAGGTGCAAAGTCTGAATAAAATACTGTCGAAAAATAAAGACTGATTTTACCATTTGAAATATTATGTCAAATGAAAAATAAATGAATAAAATAGAGCCAAAAAGTCAAAAAGAGACACTATTATTTATTATAATGGAATTGGGAAAAACCACAATGCAAAGCCTTATGTTTCAAATCGAGTAATACACCCACTTACCACTCTACTTAAGTAGAACATTTTTCATTTCCTTTAAAATGAAAAATAAATGTTTTTTTTTCAAATTTTGAATTTTTTTCAGCCCCTGTCGTATTAAAGTATAGTGATGTACTTACATTACTTAATAGCCTTACTAATAAATATTATTCGAAAATTTACAGTGTTTTACGCAAGTTATTCAAACATTCTCACATTGTACGCTGATAGCCGTCAATATGACGGATCAACAACTCAGAGATGTTTCGTTCAACGGGTTAAGGATTACCTAAGGTATTACCTATGGTGCAGTAGTGAGCATAACAACTTATTATGCCCATTACCGCTATTTCGCAGCTCGGCAGATGTCTTTAGGATGTTTTAAAGGGAGTAAAAAATCTTCGGTATTCCCCTTTTTCGGAAGAGATGTAACACGGAGGTCTCGAGGCTGTTAGGTACTTGTTAAAGATCCCCATCCTATTTATACCTGGCTAGGCCAAATTTAGGATTCTCACTGTCAACTATACACGTCCGACTAGCCATGACAGTATAAAGTGAAGTTAAACGAATAAACAAAAAAAGATTGTTATTTCGCAAATGCGTCATGGAGCGTACTTTCTGGCTAGAAGATAAAGTTTTTAACAACACAATTTGTATAAATTAAGTGAATAATTGTAATTAGTTTGTTTTACTAAGACTGTGGAAAAATTCCAACGAATAGCCCTTAAGTCTCGAAACTAAAACAGAAATTGAAATTATCTGTCCTTTTTGGAATTTTTCCACGATCTTAACATTTATGTAAGGTCTCTTTTTGCTTTTCAATGTTAATATTTTGTTTTACATTTTATGAATTAATTAGCTTTGATCAAATTAGTTAATGATGAACACTCTAAACAATCATATAAAATATAAGCATTGTGGAAAATTTAATTATTTATGCGAAAACAATTAAGTATTCCCTTGAGTCTGTTAAATGGATTGCTGTAAACCAGTTGAGAAGTTTGCGTCCGTGAAGAAACTCAGAGCAGGAGGATGGAGCAAGTTCACTAACCAAATTCACCTCATTATCTAGACCTTCTCATGTTTTCATCCTCAGTTTCGTCGTTGTCCGCTTGTACCTAATTCTTTTCTTCGGAAAGTTGTGTCGCGGTGAAATTGTCATATTAATCCTTTTATAACAGATATTTGAATGAAAATATTATGTTATTAAGAGAAGAAGATATTGGGTTGTCCGGAAAATCATACAGGTGTTTATTTTTTTTTTAAGATACTTCGCCAAATAGTAAACTGTGCATCTTTGTTGGACTTTTTACTGCTATCAATGTAAACCATCATTAATCATCTTTCAAACAAAATGTTTGTTTACCTCTGTAAAATTTAAAACGTAATTAAAAAACCTGTACCACTATAACCCTTGTGTTTAGTACTGATACTGGAAGTGACTGTACTGTTTCTTGGACAATGCTTGTGCAGAAATGTGATTTGTCCTAGATCACGCTCAACCCCCTGAGTTTTTCGCCTTATTTGCGGTATATACTTTATAGAAGCTGGGTTAGCCTCTGGGAGGGTCCTAGATCCCATAGGATCCATTTTCGGCCGCCAGCAGATTAAATGAAAGATTTGAGTCTAGAACCTTCGCAATGACATTCAGCACTCTACCACTGAGCCTCTCCGCTCCGTATTGAAACATATTTCTACTTGGAAATGATTCAGTCTTTACTAATATGTCAAAGCGTGTTTTTTTGTGATTCTGATTTATATTTATATGCATTTATAATTACGAGCTCAAAATTGGCCGGAACGGAGCACAAAATGCCAGAAATATCAACAGAGTTTGGAAAGAAGGCAGTATAAGTGGGTGCACAGTTCAACAGTGGTTCCAAAGATTTTGAGGAGACGTGAACCTTGAAGACAATGAAAGCCGGTGAATACGTTCGAACATTCAAGCTTTTTGACCTTCCCAATCGCCTTCAGAAGGTCATAGACGGTTGATTTGCAGATTTCATGTTTCCATGGCAGTTCTCGAATAGTTATTTTGGAATTTTTTTCCACCAACCTCGGAAAATCGTCATCAAGGGCAGAACTTCTCAAAAATGTACCTTAACGAAAATAATATAAGTTCTATTTCCACTTTTAGTCTCATATCCTCCCTAGATTTAACAATGATGAAACACTTACTTCTACGGCCAAAATTAAATGTAAAACAATACCAAACAGGCTATAGATCTCGGATTTTTAATGTAAACGTTTTAAATTTATATAAATAAAATTGTTGGTCAAGGTTTGCCTTAATCGATTTGACAATGGCAATACTGGGACACAAGTTTTGTAGAAAACGAAACCAAACTCGGCCAGTTGGCATTATTTTTAATGTTTTTATTGTTTTTAATACATTTTCTGAAAATTTTGAAATTGTCCAGCACGACCTTGCTTAGCAATCGTGATTTTTGTATTATTTGGGCCCTGATAAGCGAATTTCAAAACATAAACGGTCATACAATTTTTATCCATACCCAAATAAATAACGCCTTACATAGTAATTCATGGGAGGGAACTTTTTAATTTTATATATTTAAAGAAAACTGCCTCTTTACTATACGTAAGTTTTCTTAATTTTGTATTTGCCGCGAGAGCGTCAAAGCCTTCTTGACCCAACAGCTGTTGTAAATAAAAGATCCGAGAGGGAATGAATGGTGTTGTGACTGTTACAGTGCATTTAGTTTAATTTAATTATAACTGAAAGAAAGGCGAAGTAAAGACATTGAATGTTGTTTCTTTGTTTTTTCAGGTGAGAGAATGTTTAGTTGAAAGTTATTGTGATAATTTAAAATATGTAAATATGAATATACTGTAAATAAATCTTTGTTTTTTCAGAGCAACAATTCTGTCTTTAATTCATTAAACAAAGACATCAAAACAATAAAAAAATCATTATAAACAGCATTTTTTTGGAATTACATGTCAAAAAATGGAAAAATTAAGATTTGACTTTGTTGTGAAATCGTCGGCACATGGAAAATCTAACCTTGTATGCATAACATCTATAGCTACACCTCATGGACAGATTTTCGAAATTCCACCCGAATCACAAGCTGTAAACTTACATCATGAAATTATGAAAACGCCAAACTTTGCTAAGGTAAGAAAATCATTAATTAAAAGGCACCAAAGTAGGAAAGTATGGATAACCTTAACGGACGAGATTTCAAAAATATATTTAGATGAAGAAAAAAACATACAATTTAATGACATTTACTTAGAGGAAATAATTGAAACAAAAGACCCTTTAGAATCAAAACCAGGCTCAAGTCAAACATTAGGAAGACTGTTAGAGAAATTTCTTGAGGTTAAAGAATCAAAATCCCAAACTCAACATTTAGGGATTATTGCAAATAATTTTATTTTAGAGAAATTCAATGGGAGAAGCTTAAATGCTTACCAGTGGATTAAAGATTTTAACAAAGAATGTGAACGTTTCCAAATAGATGAAGATATAAAGAAAATTGAAATTTTAAAACATTTCTTAGAATGTTCCAGTGTAGATTGGTATAGCAGCATGCTTATGAAATTCACCGTGAAATCACAATGGGACACATGGGAGACAAACTTCTGTAGTACATTTGGTAACAAAGGATGGTCACCCACTAGATAGCGTTTAAATACCAATCAGGTTCCTTACTTGAGTACGCTTTAAAAAAAGAAAAATTATTACTCGGCGTTAGACAAACAATTGATACTAGGACACTAATAGACCTTATAGCATTTGGCTTACCAAATTATGTAACTGATCACATTGATAGAGAAATTTTACAAGGAACGGAAGACCTTTACAATCAAATAGGGAAATTGGAGTATCTAGTTGGAAAAAATATGTACGAAAAAAAAAATATTATACATTCGGACACCAGATCTAAACAATTAGAAAAAAAAAGGACCATGCCGGATTTGTGTAAATAAAAATAAAGGAAACCGTTACCATAGTGAGGAAAACTGCTGGTACAAAGAGAAAAGTCAAAAAGCCGTTTTTAAATCTGTAAATAATTCCGAGCTGGAAATTGAACTGAACCAGAAGAATCCAAAAACTAGAGGTGCCACCATTAATAAATGTCGAGTTGCTATTAAATGACACATTAAAGGTCTCAGGCATTTATGATTCGGGTTCAAATGTATCATTGATTAATGCTAAATTATTGAAAATAGAGCCAAAAGATTTTTTGTGTTTCGAATCTCCATTTATTTATATAAACAAATATACAATGTATATATATATACAATACATAAATATATATATACGGAAATAATTATAGTACTTTTTCTACCCGGAGGTATTTTAAGCAATACATAGAATGAGTCCGCTGAAGGCGGGGTCTCTAAACCGGCCAAGGCCGCTGATTCTATACATTCAAAGCAGGGAGAGACCGCTTTAAGGGATTAGGTGATAGGAAGAAGAAAGGGGGGAGAGGAAGGAAGAAAGGCTTGGACAAGGGAGTCCTCACCCCATCCCTAGGCCAATGAGAGCACGTCGACCAAGGGGACATTGCCTTGCCACCTCCCAGGTCTGGGAGGGGGAATTATGTCTCTAAAGAGTGGGTTGCTACACGCCTTCAGCCCATCAAAAAATTTGATGTGCCTCCGGCTAATGTAGTTCGGTATAGACGGGAGTTTCAGCTCCTCATAGATTTTAGTATTACGCGCCCTTTGGAGCGACGTGCCTTTAACTATACGCCTAAGGATGGAGTTCTGGAACTGCTGTAGACTTTTTAGTGTGGTTTTGTAAATATGTTTAAGGAGCGGCGCACCATGGAGCAGCGTTGGTCTAATAATCGACTTATAAATTTGGCATTTAAGCCGTAACGACAGTTGGGGCGAAGTGAGGAGGTGGTAGAGCCTATTGGACTTTTGTCGGGCCAGTTTCAGCCTCCCCCTGACGTGACTCGAGAAGGTAAGATGCCTATCAAGAGTGACGCCAAGGTAGAGGATAGAGTTAGATACACGACGATCTTCATCTTCAATTGTGAAAGTCGTCGGGAGGCGCTTTTTGCCTTCCTGAAATGACATCACGATGGCATCCGTCTTAGACGGATTCACCCTGATGCCATTCATCTTTAAATCATCAATAATTGACACCGACGCCTTTTGTGTCTTTTTAAGGGCATGACGGGCGTTGGCACTTGAAGCATAAATCCCTATGTCGTCCGCATAGGCCGCTACTACCGCTCCTTCATGCTTAACCGAGACCACGGGTGCTGTGAATATCACAAACAACAGTGGCCCCAGTACAGACCCTTGTGGTACTCCACAGGTGGTGTTGCTAGAAGTCGAGTAGCTTTCCCCGACTCGCACGACGAAGGATCTTCGGCTAAGATAGCTTCGGATTAAACGGCATAACGAGCCTGGGAAGTTAAACTCTTCCAAGCGTCGGAGTAACAGTGTGTGAGACTCACTGTCAAAGGCCTGAGTGCAATCAAGGGATATAAAGGCCGTGGCTTTGTTCATGTTCATCTGCTCTATGGTGTGCGCTTGGAGCTTTGCCAGGTGATGGTCACAGGAAACACCTCTAAGGAAACCAGTCTGTTCTGGGGGGATAATGTTTTCCTCTCTACAGTGGGTCAGCAAATGGTGGTGGACAAGTCTCTCGAAAATTTTACTCATATGAGAGAGCAAGCTGATCGGCCGGTAGTGATCAGGTAGTTTACCAGACTTCCCCGGCTTAAGTAGTGGTACTACAACGGCTTTTTTCCATGCTTCAGGAAAGTATGAGATTCTCATACAGGTGTTGAAGATGTTCAGTAGGAAGGCTTTACCTTTTCTAGGGAGCATCTTCAACATGACATAAGGGATGTTGTCTAGCCCAGAGGATTTTTTACCTTTAGTGCGCCGTAGTACCGATTCAAGACCTTTGAAGGTGGAAAAAATGGGTTTCTCATTGGGGCAGGGAAGTGGTCCCTCAGGGATTGGTGGAGCATTTACCAGCCGAGCAGCATCACTCGCCTCGTATGCCTTCGCCAAACGTTCAGCCTGTTCCCCCGGCGTCATCAGTTCGTCTCCGGAAGTCAGGTGCACTGTCCTTTTTTTAGTTACGTAGGTTTTGACGAGTCGCCAGAACTGGCGGTGGTCATCATGAGTCCTAAGTAACTGTTCGTGCCAGAGGGAAGTTTTCCAGACTCGCATGAGGCTGGCTATCTGCCGGGTCATCGCATTGATGGCCGGTTTTAACTCATAGTCATGGGAGCGCTGGAAAATGTTCCTCAGATGATTACGTTGGCCAATAAGGGCAAGAATGTGCTTTGGAGGTTTCCTGATGGCGTTGGGTTGCGGACTAAACTTCGGGATATGCTGGTTTGCTGAGTCCAGTATGGTAGTGGTGATGACTTGCACCGCCCTATCCACCTCTGCCTCTGTACTCAGGCGATCGATCACGGGGAGATTTTCCTCAATGCTAGCCCTGAATCCTTTCCAGTCGGCCTTGTTTAAGAAGTACTTGCTAGCAGTCGGGGCTGCGGGGTTACCTCCGAAAATATATGCAATCGGCCGATGATCTGACGGACCGAATGGGAGCGCTATACAGCCCGTTATGGTGTGCAGATCCCTGGTTAGGAGGAGGTCTAGAGTTGAGGTATATCCGGGTAGGGAATCATGCCGGAAGGTATGAACCCCGGGGTGGTAGGCGACTAGTCCAGTCTTGGTAATGTACGTCCCTAGTCATGGTTGATACATAGCCAGGTCATGGGTCATGGTTGATACATAGCCAGGCAGGGTGTTTGGCATTGAAGTCACCAAGGACTATATAGCGACTGACTGACTGGGCGTGTTGCAACAACGATCTCACAGCTTTATGAACAGCTCTCGGCCTCCTATAGACGCAGCTGAACGTGAAACGGGTCTTGAACCGCACGTCAACAGTGACTATATGAGTGCCGGCAGTTGAACACACTGGACTAGAAACCCTCCTAGATGGTACATCATTTAGGACGAGGATGGCGACGCCTGCCTTGGTTCCCATTGCACAGGTCTCCCTGTACACTGTGTAACCATGGAAATTTATTCGAGCAGAGGAGGGTAGCATGGTGTCCGTCAGCGCCACCACCGATGGACGGTGCTGCTGTAGGAGGATTTCAACTTCGGCCAACTTCGAGAGAAGGCCTCTGATGTTATAATTGATGACTAGATGTTCAGTCATGTCGCCTGGTATCCATCACCAAAGACATCATCTGAGACATCATCTGTGTCATCATCTGCATCATCAAGTTGAACTTCTCGAAGAGGCAGGAGAGGGTGAGGTCTTGTCCTGGTGCCAGCTGGTAAGCTGATGGTACCGAGGGGAGCTGTGTCACTAGAGGTGGTTCAGGTGTGGGGTGGAGGTATTTTTTTTTTTTTTTTTTTTTTTTTTTCGGATCCCTCAGTAAACGAAAACATGAAACACAATAAAACAAGTAATTAGTAATGTACTTATATCTTAAAATTATCCTTATTCTACTAAAAGTAATGGAAGGTGTACTGATTTGAAAAGTAATAAAATTATCCATTTTCAGGTAAAAAAAAATTATCTGAAGGTGAGGGGCCTTCTCTAGTTGAGTAACTTACAGACTAAACTAATACTAAAACTTATAGTTAAAAGGAGAGTTGAGGGGGGAGGGGTCGCAGGAGGATAGAGGAAAGGAAAGGAGGCAGGAGAGGATCAAGGAAATATGAAGGGGGGAAATTAGGATGTGATGTTGACGGGGTTTAGGGGCCCCTTCCTACCCTGCCACCTAGCAGGAAGGGGGGATGGGGTTATTACTCGGAAGAGTGGGTTGTGTGATGCAGGGAGGTTGTCAAAGAATTTCAAGTGACACCTAGTGATGTGAGTCTGTACAGTGTTTAACTGTAGTTCGTTGTGTATGTGTTCCATGTTGCGTCTTTCTAATGTAGTGCCTCTCGTGATCTTCTGTAGGATGCTGTTTTGGTATGTCTGTAGTGACTTCAGGGCTGACGGAAATAGGTAATGAAGGAGTGGGGCTCCGTGTAGTAGTGTGGGTCTGAGGACTGCTTTGTAAAGTAGGATCTTGAGTCTGAGTGACAGCCCCGGTGAGTAGAGTAAGTGTCTGAGTTGATTGGCTGTGGCTCGTGCTATGTGTATTCTGTGTTGTGTGTGAGCTGTGAATGAAAGGTGTGATTCGAGTTTCATGCCTAGGTATGTGAGTTGATTTTTGTTTTGTATTGTTTGTCCGTTTAGTGTTGGTTGTGTTTTAAGTGTTTTCCTGTAAGAGAAAGTGATGGCGTCTGTTTTGTGTGTGTTAATGTGTATGTTTATGTCTTGTAGCTGTTCTGTGATCAGTTGGGCTGCTTGTTGGGCCTTGCGCATGGCGTGATCCGCATTCATGCTAGCAGTGTATATTGCTATGTCATCAGCATAGGCGGCGATTTGCACGTTATCTATTCTTTGCCCCACTATTTGGGCAGTATAAATGTTAAATAATATCGGCGCAAGGACCGAGCCCTGGGGGACCCCACAAGTGACTGGGCGTTTTGTAGAGAGTTCAGTTTTGACACGGACAGAGAAAGTCCGGCCACTGAGGTATGAGCCTATTATATCAACCAATTGGTCTGGGAAGTGGTGAAGCCTGAGTTTTTCTATCAGAATAGAGTGGGATACAGAATCGAATGCTTGAGTGCAGTCGAGGGATATCATTGCTGTAGCGAGGTTTTTGTTTAGGTTGTGAGCTGTATCATGTTGTAATTTCGCTACGTGGTGATAGCAGCTTACTCCGCGAGAGAACCCCGTTTGCTCAGGGGGTATAATGTCATGTGTTTCGCAGTGTTTGCGGATGTGTATTATAACTAATTTCTCATATATTTTTGAGATGTGGTTGAGGAGGCTGATAGGCCGGTATTCTTCCGGTACAGCTCCTCGTTTTTTGGGTTTTAGGAGTGGAACAACAATAGCATGTTTTCACTCCGTTGGGAAGTATTTAAGGCGTGAGCATGAGTTGTAGATATTTAAGAGAAACATGAGGGGTTTCCTAGGTAATTGTTTGTATAGGACATAAGGGGTGTTGTCCTTTCCAGAAGATTTGTTTCCCTTAGTATTTCTCAGAATTGCAGTCAGTTCTTTATATGTTGAGAATATGATGTTCTCTGATCTAACGCTCAGAGGGCGGTGTTGGTATGGTGTGTTTGTTCGTGCTGAGTCACGTTCAACGTAATAGTCGGCGAGTATAGTAGCCTGATCTGCGGGAGTGAGAAGCTCATCGCCACGGTGGATTTTGACCGATTTGGTCTTTGTGTTGTGACTCCTGACTAATTTCCAGAAGTTATGAGTATCGTAGTGAGTCCGGCGTAGTTGGTCATGCCATATGGAGGTTTTCCACTGCGACATTAGGGATGTGATTTGTCTAGTCATGTTGTTTATTATGGGTCTGTAAGTAGGATCTTTTGTCCTGTACCAACAGTTCTTTATGTTGTTACGTTGTTTTATTAGAGCGAGTATGTGTTGTGGTGGTTTGCGTAGGTGTATGGGTGTTGGGTTAAATGTAGGTATAGAGGCTGATGCTGCGTCTTGTATAGTGGTGAATAGTGTGTTTATGGCTATGTCAACGTGTTCTATGGTTGTAAGTGGGGTGATGTTTGGTATGTTTGTGTGGACTAGTTTTTTGTACTGTTTCCAGTCAGCTAGTTTGAAGTTGTATTTGTAGTCAGTAGGTGGAGTTGTTGCGTTTCTACCAAGTACGTAGAGTACGGGAATGTGGTCGTTGTCACTGAAGTCTATTGTGATGCAGTTTGTAAATCTGTGTGCCTGTTGTGTGAGGAGCAGGTCTAGAGTGGAAGTGTATGAAGGGTTCGAGTGGTGTCTGTAAGTGTGAGCGTTGGGGTGTATGATTGTGTATTTTGTTTTTGTTAAGTGGTTGCCTAGTGCGTTGGGTTTCGTACAGTTCCATGTGTGGTGTTTGGCGTTTAGGTCACCTAGGATGATATGTTGTCTGTCAGTTTCGTTTTCTCGAAGTAGTGTTTTGATAGTGTCAAGTTTGGCGTTCAGTTTTCTGTAAATGCAAGTCAGTTTGTAATTGTGTTTAAGTCTGACAAGTACTGTGATAGCTGTGTGTTTGTCATCGTTGAGTGTGTTGTTGTTTATTAGTCTGGAGGGGACGTCGTTGCGCACTAATAGTGCTACACCTCCATGCTTAGTTTGTGAGTCAAGTCTGTATATGTAGTAGCCTCTAAAGTATACGTGTGTATGTCCGTTTAGTTTTGTGTCTGTAAGTGCGACAACGGAGGGCCTATAAGAGGCCAGGAGGGTTTCTAGCTCGAGCTTTCGCTTAACGAGCCCTGTAATGTTGTAATTGATGATAGAATGTCTATCCATGTCGAGGACTGAAAGAATTTTGAAGCACGACGTTGAGTGTGCCCATTAATGTCATAAACATTTCTTTCATGTCCTTGAACATGTTTATAAGCTCGCTAGCCCATACGGGTTTCTCATCCTGATTAGGATTTTTGGGGGGAGGGATGGTACCTGAAAAAGTGACCCCTGCAAAAGAATGCGGGTCAGATTTTGTGGCACTATTAGTGCTTTGTTGATTTTTGTTGTTGTCTTGTTGGACAACAATTTTATTTTGAACTTTAGATTTTATGAGTTCTATTCTTTTTGCACAATTGCGATATGAGGCCACATGTGGGCCTCCACAGTTTGCGCATTTGGGGGGGGCTGTTTTGGGACAGTCATTAGTGTCGTGGTTTTCACCACAACGGACGCATTTAACAATGCGCCCACAGTAATTTTTGGTGTGGCCAAACTCCTGGCAAGAATGGCATTGCCTGGGGCCATTTATATTTTTCATTTTCTCTACACTGTACCCCATATAATCAATAGGGCCCAGTTTAGAGATTTTTTCAAGGGTTACATCGTAGTCCGTGGTAACTACGATGTTACTTAAATTGCGTTTGTGTCCATGTTCGTCTGTTTTTGTCATTCTCCAGGCATTTTTGAACCCAGGTAGGTGGGTCTGGAGATGATTTGTAATAGAATTAATGGGGTGATCAATATCAAATCCCTTCAGTATGTATCTTCTCAGGGGTTTAGTACCTCTGGGAGCGTATGAATGATAACTTATATTGTTGGCCCTGTCTAACAGTCCAACGACAGTCTTAAAGTCCTGTTGGGTTTGTAGGAATATTTTGTTTTCGGTCTTATTAGACAGAATGAAAAATGATGCTATGCCCGCATCGATTAATTGGGTTCTAAGAGCCACAGCGGACATTGCCGGTCTTATTACAATAGGAGCCGGCTTGTGAGTGTTAGTGTTTTGTGATTGTGGTGAAATTGTATTTGTATTAGTATTTGATGATGTAGTAGGTTGGTTGTTTAAAGGTGAAAAAGAATTTTTAACAGTGGTCGGTGTTATTACCGGTCTAGGTATGAAATTCATTGATTTTTTCGGCTGTACTAATTGAAAACCGTCCGCGTCAATTTGTGTTAGGTTAGTTCGTTTTAGTTTTGATTTAATTCTAGGTGGTAATGGGGTTTGTGTTGAGTCAATAGGTGTGGTGTCCATGGCCGGGTCCGGATTCGTCATTTCCCTTACCTGATTGGCTCGGCTGCTGTGCAGGTGTTCCTCCAATGAGTTGAGAATAGCTTGTGTCCTTGGTGGCTAGGCGGCTAGGCTTCCTTCCTGATGCTGGTGTGGCTGCTACGGCGGCTTCCTTCTTCTTCGCTTTCGATCTTAGGAGTTCTTGTCTCTTTGGGCATTCCTTCGAGAAGGCTGGGTGGGGGCCCTTGCAGTTCTGGCATGTGGCAGTTTCTCCGCGATTTTTACACTGGTTCAGCAGATGGTGCTCGCCGCACCAGGCACAGTGGCATGTTCGACTGCAGTATTGCTTGGTGTGGCCGTATTCCTGGCACTGGTAGCATTGTACAGGGCCACGTTCTTCTTTAAAGGCAGATGCGGTAAATTTAACACGACCTGCATACCTTAGCTTCTTCAAGTCTTCGATTTTGACTGTGTGGTCAGTTATTACCAAAATGCCCTCGGTGGGTCGTAGTGTGCCCGTGGGGTCCTTTCGCATCAACTTCTTAGCAGATTTGAACCCTGTTAAGCCTATCATGAGGTCCTGAGTGATGGCTTCCATGTCTGCGTCGATATCGTAACCGTAGAGGACAAACTTTTTCGACCTCTTGGTACCTCTTGGGGCATAGGTGTGGTACTGCGTCGTGCCATCCGTATTTAGTAGGGCTCTGGTGGCATTATGATCTTGGTAGTTAAATAAATAAACTCTCAGTTCTGCTTCAGATGAATTGGTGGCATAATTCGTGATATTTAGTTTGTCCATCCTTTCCGTGAGCTTTCGCTGCGAGATCGGAGGCCTGATCACAATCGGAGGAGGGAGCCTCGTCTTAGTAGCCGTGTTGGTCGCCGATGTGCTTGGTTCGCTGATATTAGTTAAGGTACCAAATTTGTTCGCAACTTTAGTGGGTGTAGGTCCCTTGTAGACTGGGGGTCTGGAACTGAATTTCTTAGGTACCGGCTGGAAATCTTCCTCTTCGGTGGGTCTTCCTGACCTCTTCTCTCCTCTGTTGTCGTCAGTTACTTCCATCTAGGTTCTTCAACAGGCAGTGATCCGGTAGCCATGGCTGGGAACGACGTGACGGAACTAGATACGCCGAACCGGACGGGCCGTGACGTCGGGACGAGCAGTGGGGGGGCTCTTGCCAGCGCAAGGCTGCCCGTTTGGCTGTTGAGGTTTATTCCACTAGATATGTGTGGACCTCGTCAGCTTAAGGCGCAAGCTAAGCAAGATGAACAGCGCACAATACACAACAAAGTGAATGGTAGGATAGGTGTGTTTAATAAAGACACCTATGCAAAAAATTTTACTTGACTGAATTTGTGCAATTACTTACTTGACGAGAATGAATAATGACTCGTTTTTTCGTTCGGATCGTTTTGAGAGCCAAAAGAATATAATAGTGATATACAAATAGTAAACTTGAAAACTATTAATGGTGAGAAGAAAACAAAAGGTATGGTAACATTAAAGATTAAAATCTACAATATAGAAAGAATTATGGATATTTTCGTAGTAGATAATGAAAACTTTAATTATGATTTTCTAATTGGTTTGGATTGTATCAAAAATTTCAAGTTAACACAAAATGAAGAATTAGAGATCATACAATGTAACAATGCAGGAGAAAATAAAGTGACCTCAATTGAAGAGGATATAAAAAATAATAACTACTCGGCAAGTGATACTTCAAATTTTAAAAGTTTCGAAATTCCTGATGTACTAGGTAAGATAAATGAAGAAATTTTTTTTTCAGATTCTGAACAAAAAGAAGTTAAACATTTGAACAAATGTGAAGTAAATTTCAATGAGCATATTAACACAGATGGATTTGAAATGATAGTAAACGATCTAGATTTTTATCAGAAATCAGAAATTGATAAATTGATAGAAAAATATAAACCAGTGTTCGGCATAGATAAATATGACATTGGTACTGTGAGTAATTATGAGGCTCATATTGACCTGATGGTGGATAAATACTGTTACAAACGTCCATACAGGTGCATATCAGAAGATAGAAGACAAATAGAAAATGAAATAGCAAAACTATTAGAGAAGAATTTGATTGAAGAATCTTATAGCCCATTCGCTCCTCCAGTAACTCTTGCATATAAAAAAGAAGATGAAAAAAAAAACAAGATTATGTATAGATTTCAGAGAACTGAATAAAATTGTCGTCCCTCAGTCACAACCTTTTCCATTGATTGAGGATTTAATGATCAAAACTGTAAACTAAATATTTTTCAACTTTAGACATAAATTCCGCATTTTGGTCAATTCCTTTGAAAATTCAAGATAGATACAAAACTGCATTTGTTACACAAGAAGGTCATTTTCAATGGACGTGTCTCCCGTTTGGATTAAGGACTGCTCCCGCCATTTTCCAAAGAATATTGAGTAACATCATAAGGAAATACAAACTCTCTAGTTTTGTAGTAAACTTTATAGACGACATATTAATTTTTTCAAAAACTTTTGAAGAACATATGTTCCATCTATAAAGACTAATGGAGGCATTTCTAATTGAAGGTTTCAGATTAAAATTTTCGAAATGTACTTTTGCAAACAATTATGCCAAATATTTAGGACATATAATAGAAAACAATTCAATCAGACCTCTGAAAGATAACCGCTGTCAAAAACTTTCCAGTTCCAGAAACAAAAAAAAATGTACGTCAATTTTTAGGAAAGATAAATTTCCATCATAAATTTATACCGCACAGTGCAATTATTCTGGACCCGTTGCACAATTTATTAAGGAAAGACGTGAAGTTCATTTGGTCCACAGAATGTCAGGAATCTTTTGATAAAATAAAGACATTGCTATGTTCAGAACCACATCTAAATATCTTTGACCCCGAAAAACCAATAGCCATTTACACTGACGCTAGTGTCAAAGGAGTGGGAGCGGTGCTTAAACAAGAAGATAAAAACGGGGTCAGTAAGTCGGTTGCTTATTTTTCAAAAAAATTAACAGAAGCTCAAAAAAAGAAAAAGGTTCAATATACCTAGAATGTCTGGCAATAAAAGAAGCTGTGAAATATTGGCAGCACTGGCTTATGGGAAAAGAATTTATAGTCTACTCAGATCATAAACCATTAGAGAATATGAACATCAAGACTAGAACCGATGAGGAATTAGGTGATTTGACATATTATTTATCCCAATATAACTTCAAAATTAAATATAACCCAGGAAAATCAAACCAAGAAGCAGACTGTTTAAGTAGAAATCCAGTTTTAGAACCTTATGAAAATGCTGACGACTTTCTAAAAGTAGTAAATTTAATTAATCTAGAAGATATAATAAATGACCAACATACAAATCCAGACTTACAAAATGAAAGACTAATTTTGGAGAATAACATTTACTATAAAAAGAGTAAAAAAAGAAAAAAAATTGTACTATCAGAGCAACTTAGCAAAACTCTAATTAAAGATGCCCATTACACGTACTGCCACATCGGAAGAAATAAAGAAATAACGAAATTCTACTCTGCTAAAAATATCAACAAAAACATTAAAAAAATTTGTGATGAATGTGGAATTTGTATAAAAAATAAATCAAGGAAGAAGCCAAAATGTGGTCTAATGTCGCATTTAGGTCCAGCAACACGCCCATTTGAAATTATATCCATTGATACCATTGGTGGATTTGGAGGATCTCGGTCAACAAAAAAATTTCTACATCTACTGGTTGATCATTTCACAAGATATGCTTATATTTCTACATCAAGACATCAAAGCGCCAATGATTTCATTAAGCTAATCAAAAATGTGACGAAAAACTACAATATTGCTTTGATATTAACGGACCAATATCCTGGTATAAATTCAAAGGAATTTAAAAAATTCTTGAGGAAGGAGCATATAAAAATGATTTTTACTGCTGTGGATGCACCATTTTCAAACGGACTTAATGAAAGGCTAAACCAAACTTTAGTCAATAAAATCAGATGTAAAATAAATGAAAGTGATAAAAATACAGCATGGACTACTATAGCACAGAAATGTGTAGAAAAATATAACGAAACAGAACACACGGTCACGAAGTTTGCTCCGAAATACCTTTTGGAAGGCGAAAACGTGAATATTTTACCACTTGAATTGAAATCAAGAGGTACAATGGAAGACCTAAAAAGTGATAGGAACCTTGCTCTTGAAAACACTGTAAAATCACATAACTATAACAAAAAAATTTTCGACCAGCATAGGGAAGAATATAAACTGGAAATGGTAGACAGAGTATACGTGGAAAACGGAAATAGACTAAATAGGAAGAAATTAGATGAATTGAGGATTGGACCATACGAGATTCTAAAGAAGATCTCAAACTCAATCTATGAAGTTGATACGGGCCACAGGAAAGCAGAATCGAACCTCTAACACATTACAAAGCTGTGTCCAGTGTTTGATAAATAATGAACAATTACGTACATTATCACTCACAATTGTTCTTCCCTAGGAGGGGAGATGTAAAGAAAACTGCCTCTTTACTATACGTAAGTTTTCTTAATTTTGTATTTGCCGCGAGAGCGTCAAAGCCTTCTTGACCCAACAGCTGTTGTAAATAAAAGATCCGAGAGGGAATGGTGTTGTGACTGTTACAGTGCATTTAGTTTAATTTAATTATAACTGAAAGAAAGGCGAAGTAAAGACATTGAATGCTGTTTCTTTGTTTTTTCAGGTGAGAGAATGTTTAGTTGAAAGTTATTGTGATAATTTAAAATATGTAATATGTAATATGTAATTATTGTGATAAATTAAAATATGTTGTTTTTTCAGAGCAACAATTCTGTCTTTAATTCATTATACAAAGACATCAAAACAATAAAAAAATCATTATATATATATATATAAAAACATTTTAAAATGATGTGATAAAAATAATTTCCACAGTTAATATTTAACCCTGAATCTGACGGTGTTAGATTAGAGAAGAAACATTGAAGAAAAGTCTCAGTATTTTAATTGATTTATAACGTCCTAAATAAACAAACGACATCAAACGTGGTGAGATGAAAACAATCATACTATTCCTTTTATCTTCTAATTTTTCGAGTTTCATTCATCTTTCAGCCTTTATTTTACTGTAGATTTGCATTTAGTGAGTAAAATAAACATAGAATTTTCAGTATTGTTTGAGTTTTTTTTTAGGTATTCTCGTACTCTTTTAGGGTACCTCCATTACTCTCACGGGACAGCCGCAAGCTATTTGTTCAGATTAAAACTGACAGGCAGAAAAAAAATGTATGTACAACGTGAAGAATGATTAGATACGACCATCTTTTATATACTTGTGTAAATCTATATACTTGCTGATTTGGTGTCAGCAAATATTCCACTAGTAGTAGTGGAATACGTAAAAATAGAAATTAAATTAATTTATTTAATTTAATATTATTGTGTAAAAGCCTTGAAATATTTTCATTATTAAATATTAAATATTATACCAAATATTGAGTAGTTTCATATTCGTTCTAAAGGGAAATGATATTTATTAAAACAACTTTGTGAAATCACAATATCACGTAGATTTCTACACATTTTATCAAATTTTCAATCCCATAAATAATAAATTCAGGTTTTCATCATGAAATAAAGTCTAAAAATGCGTTTTTGATATGGAAGCTGTCCAAATTTCTGAACATATGGAAATCTGTTAGTGATAAGGCCCCCGATTAACCAATGCATGTTCTTTGTTGATAAGTTTTGAGCAATATGTCAATATTCCTGGAGTAATATGCGGATGTGATGGTTTTACGTCTTGGTAGGGAAGAGAAGTAATAAATTATAAAAATAAGTAATTATTTATGAATTATTTTTTATTTATGAATCAATCTGTGTGTCTGTTCCCCAAACGCGCTGGTAATGTTTCATGCAGCTGCTAAGTATCCACGTTTATACTTATAAAAAATTGACCCGAAATTTGAGTGTTTCCATGGTTATATTTGATGTATTACAAACCAGTGGTCGTTCCGTTATTATAACAGTACATAGCAAAAATAAATGATTAATTACAGCTCATTATAATCTGTAAACATAAACGTAGTAAGCAACAGAAATCCAATAATTCAAATTTTAGAAATAATAAAAACAGGCTTATCATATTATACATCCTAATATTTCAAAGCTTTTCCTAGGTAATCCTTAAATTAATGAAAATAACTTTAATTTCTTAAAAGATTTGTGGAAAACCTCTTTTTGCTTTGTACGTACGTGTTTTTCTTCTCGAGTGAACTAACAACTCCTTCAGTTTGTTCTCAATGGGCAAACACATCGGACTTCTATCCCGTTCTCACAAAATTGCTTTTCCTTTGGTTGACATTTGTTTGGACAAAGTAGTAGGGATCATGTTGTAAAACTTATTCGTTGGGAAAGCAGCCCGAAAGGTGATTTAAACTTACTTAAAATTAGTATTATTATATTGACGCCTCTCAAATGAACTAGCAACTTCTGCTACAGTTGTGATTGTTAATGTTTGTTGCCCTGTTTTATTACTTTAATAAAGCCTTAATGTTCCAACTACTAAAGGAAGGACTGTTTATAAACCATAATACCAGATCGAATGAATTTCCAGTATTATTACCTGTACCTATTTCAAATTCTTTAATTTTATAAAATTATTATATATACTGTTAACAGCTACGGATAAACCATGTGTGATCTAAAGACAATCCTGGGGCTAATTGGAGCTCACCTAGCCTCAATACATTTGGCATCCTAAACGGGGGAAATCCTGGAAGTCGAGCGAGATATCGGACATATCACCTCCTAGCACAATCGCTATTCCAGAAAAAGTACAGTAACTACCATGTACTGAAGGCAAGACACTTTCTGGGTTGTAGTGGTACATATTTGTTGGCTATTTATTTTAAAATTAATAATGCATGAGACTACGTATGAAAAATTGGCTCAGAGTGTTCTGAAAAATTGTTCGCAATTTTCCGAAATCATCATTTCTATAATATTGGGTTATAACATATGAAATGTCAGAGAAGGTGTACATTTAAATTATTAGCGAACAAATTATTAAACAATACTTTTGTTAATCAAAATAGGATCCTTCTCTTTCAATACACTTCTCTTAACGTGGAACAGGTATTTCTATTCCCGCACTGTAAACATTAGATGTCAAGGAAGAAGCGAAGTTTCGGAAGGCCGATTTCAGGTCATTTTCGTTGTCTAATGTTGTATTTCTTAAACACAACTGAAAAAGTAAAAATCAGTTGGAGAAAGGTCCGGAGAATATGGTGGGTGAGGAAGGAGGAGAATATTCAGCTCCTGAAAAAAAATCGGGTGAGCGCATGGGCCTTGGTTAATTCATGCGGTACCCAGATTTTTCCATTCATATTTCCAGATTTTTTGTCTTGCCAAGCTCCTTAAGGTGCCTGGAAACAGTCATGGCACTTGCTCAAGGTTGTAAACCTAATTCGCGAGTGGTTTAGAAAGGGCCCGTTTCGACCAGATCTTTCAACTTTTCGTTGTCCAACTTAATTAATTAATAGAATAGAAAATATTGTAAAGTGCTCGAAGAACATATGAACACATCTCGTAAACGGTTGGGATGAATGGAGATAGCGATGAACGTAACAATCTTTTCCTTTACGGTGGTAATTTCGAAAAATTTTTAAAATCTCATTCCCGGCATTTTCAATACAGCAAATAATCGTAAACATCTCGTTTTGAATCCCAGAGCAATGAACTGTTAATAATATAATGCGAAAGGAGGAAGTGGTAAAAGCCATTGGAAAATTGGATTCTTACAAAGCATCGGAAATGGGCAACATTGGAAACTAATAAAAGCCAACGGGAAATCTGGAGTTTATTTAGGTTCACCATTTAGTTAAAAAGGTCAGGGAAAAAGAAAAAAAATCCGAATAATAAAAATAATCTTTATTTATTCCGATTCACAAAAACTTTACTAAATACCTCTTTTGGTTTATGTTCAACTAATTCAAATTAACTGGAAATGTTCATTTCATATTTTAAACAAAAAAGTTTTTAATACTTTTTAATATCTATGCAAATAAAAATAAAAAATAAGGTAATGACTCGCATTGGCAAAAAAAGTTGGAATATTTCATGATCTAGTATCCCCAGCAACTGTACATAAAAAATATATAAAATAAAACCTAGCCTGCGTCCCTAAAACCCATGACAGTTCTCGTTCTCAGGACATAGTATATGGTGTTTGGTTTCCAGGATATCGGTTATGGAGGAAGATGATTTGACTATATCAGGCTCAACCACCAGGTTTCCTCCCAATTAAGAGTACCTCTTTTATAGGAGCTGGGTGAGCCCCATGGGGGTCTAAAGATCTCACAGGGCCCATCCATGGCTCTTAACAGATTAAATAATTTATCTACCATAGTCGGATTTGAACATGATACCTTCAGCACAGCAACTAGGCACTCCACTCGCTGACGTATCGTCGCATTCAACATAACTTGGTAGGAATTCCTTGAGTTATAGGTTTAATAGAATGCGAAAAAAAACATAAATTAATTATTTTAATTAATAAAAATAAATATTTGTTTTGAAATTTAACAAACGTTTAAATTTTATTTTACTCGGACACATGCCTTCTATTTATCTATCTAAGTTAGATTTTATTAATGCCATTAATTATGCTAATTCCCTAAGAAGACAATAATCAAAATAAATAATAATTTGGGGATATTAATGCGTAATCCTCTAAAAGCACGGATTGAATATTATAGCTTTTTGAATATCGATTAATATGAGCACTTAATGATCAGATTTAAATCGAACAAAACTTGAAAAGGAGCTCGTACTAAAGATGATGTAGCTCCTAATACGTGAAGAATATAACGAAGTAGAAGAGAATTAGCATAACGATGAGAATGGAATGCAACAGTAGAGATGCAGATTGATGAGAAAACCAGATAATGATTGCTATCAATGGTTTCGGTTATCGGATTCCTTCTAATAAGGTCTCATCGATTTCCGACCAGCCTACTTAGTCTTCCTTACCTCTCCCGACTATCATAACTGTTTTGATTGAATTTGATGTTGCAATATTTATTTTCAATTTGGTGGTCTCAAATCTCGACGTTTACTTTTAGCCTAGGGTTAGCATTACGACTTTCTGTTCCCAAAGTCAGGATTTCGCAGCAAGGCAAGCTATACCACTCATCGGTGGGGACGTAAAATTCCTGACAGTGCCAGGTGATCGTTACAGATTACTATCCTAATTCTTCCTGAATAGGGAAAATTCAGCACTCCAACTTCAGTATCGTCCGATTAGCCGTATCAGCATAAGTGACATTAAATATCTACAAATAACGAAAACATTTAACGTTTCGAAATAAAATGTGACCTAAAATGAAATATTAGAATTTCAAGAAGATAACTAAAATCATTAAGACGCTATGAAAGAAATGCATAGATTAAGAGATAAAATAAATTAAAGCAATAGTAATTTCTCTGGTCGAATCTAAAAAATTTAATGAAAAAAAAAATATAACAATAATATTTATACCCTATATACCTGTATTGTTATTCTAAACGGACTTGTCCTAGAATAGAATTTATTATTATTAAAATCCAAATCATGTCAGGGACCAATAAAATAAAATACGCTTTAGAAACTAAACTTATTACGGTCTCTTTGGATCAAAAGGGAATGTACAGGTCTTTTCTGGGATGAATAATGCGTGATGTGAAGGATAATAAAATGAATAATTCAATCTCATAAATATTGTTATATAACTATTTTGTATATGTTTCATACAAAAAAAAGTGCTATGGATGGGTAACGCCACTTCACTAAACAACCTCAGTTAATATAAATAAATTTAATTAGTATTATTGTTAATTAAAAATGACAATATAATTATAATATAAATAATTGTTTATTTTTTATTTTAAAAAATAAATGAAATGCTGGAAACTTATTCTATGGTTACGGCGCTCTATAGTGTCCATTCCGCAAGACTTGACGGCATTGCGTTATTGCCTAACCTTCCCGTGCACTCAATTTAAGGCACTACTCCGATAGTGTAAAAGAATAATGAAGGGTCGCTAGGTCAGGAGTTCATCTTAGGAAAAAAAAAAAAGTTTGAACTTATCCATTAGTCTTAAATAAAATAGTCTACGGTCAATCAAAATGAAACAGAAAAAGACCTTACGAGCAGTATTATTGTGTATTTATCACAATATCTTTAACAAAATCTTATGTCCTTAATAAAATTCAATATTAAGCAATAAGAGGGTGAACTGTGGTATAATGGTTAGCATAATTACCAACTATGCCCAAGATCAAGGGTTCGCAGCCCGGCAGGTGGCCCTATTTAAAGCGAGTAGAGAATCATTGCTTAAGCCGTAAAGGGACGGAAGCAAGGGTCCCGAGCTTGTACAATGTCAGGTACTCGTTAAAAATCCCTATGCTTATGAAACATGGATGGGCAAAGCTCTTAGAGCTCTCACTGTAGCATCGTCGGATTAGCCGTTGCAGCATAAAGTGACGTTAAATAAGCAAATAAACGTCTTCGAGGCTTACTTACACATATTTAAAAAAATGAATGAGAATACTTTTCAATAGGACGAAAAAGAACGGCAAACGTAAAAATTGTTAATTTCAATAATTTTAAAACGAAATAAAAATGCAGGCGCCCGAAAAAAAACTGTATAACACATTCGGATTTCAGCAGTGGAAGTCCTTAATTTTGTTTATCCAGGGATGTTATTGGGATAGGCATCTTCAAAGAATACCTGACACCGCTGAGACTCGGGGCCGCTTTTTCCGTCATCTCCAAAGGACGGCATAATTAATAAAAACCTTTAAAAGTTCCTATGACTCCCAAGCCACTATCCCTGTGACCACTACACCACAGCCTATTCCATCGTAAATTTGAGCAAGCATAGGCACACAGTTATAAAAACTGATATTTTCAAAGAGGTAAGCCCATATAGTCATTTCATGTTCATATAGATGGGAATTTGTAACAAATAGAAATAAAAGAAAATCGAAACATATTTAAAAACGAAATAATTTTAATAGTTCTCATAATGCTAAGGCTCTTAATTGGATTTCCTCGGCTGGGGGGGTAAAAGCCATACTAATGAACTTTGGTGGAATAAACGAACCTCCAGCCCCCACGAAATAATTTTCTGATTTATTGTTATCTACGTCTAAATGAGATGAAAGAAAATTAGCTTAACAAGGTTAAGGAACCCGATAATTAAAATGGTTTGTATAATGCTCAGTTATATTAAGAATTCCTTTCCTTATTATGGCAGAACCTCCCTGCCCTTCCATTAAAAATATATTATATTTACTAGAATTTACTTTAACATAGATTCATTATTTACAATTATTAACTAAATAAAAAAATCATATTTAAACATCTACGAATTTATTATAAGTTTAGGATAAAGTATTTCGAGATGTGACGAGTAAATTTGTAGGTTGAAATCTTCTATCTAACGAAGAATAGAGAAATTTATGGTTCTTTTTTATTTGTATATTTCTTTTATTTAAACAATTTTTAATAATTTATTTAAATAATATAAGAAGTGGCCGGCCATATTGCTATGAAATTGTATTTTCAAATTAAAACCGATTTGATAGCATAGACAAACTCAATTGTGGACACATAAAAAAAAAAATCTGTACCGCTAAAGATACCATGAAAGGTCTTGGGTTCGGTGAATGGTAGGAACTGTGCTGTTTCTAGAACGATTGAACAGGGAGGTGGTTTGTCCAATATCACGCTCAACTGCCAGTCCCTCCCCCTCAAATGAGATAAGGAGGATGAGTGAGTTATACAGGGCTGAGAACTCATCAAATAATTTTTGATTTCCGTCATCCGGGTTTGAATTCCGTGACCTTCAACGTAGGAACTCAGTAATTTAAATTTATTATTTTCAAAGTACCTTACCATATTATAGTCTTTCTTTTGAATCCTAAATATTTATGATACAACTTTTTAATTTATTTTTCTTATGATAAAACAAGATCAAGAATACAAAGTGTCCATACACATGTATACAAATACATACATGTTAAACTTCAATGAACTAAAAGTAAATGGAACTGAAAATAGGTAAATTTAGAAACTACTAAAATAAAAATGTTATTATCGCTCAAACTTGTTTTTTTTTTAAATTTATTTATTGATATTTACAACTGTATTGCAATAATACAACAAGTAAATAGGATACGTGATATATAATGACATGAGAATAACAAGTAGAGAAACTACCCACTGGTAGTGCTCAAATCAAAGTACAACTAAGAAGGTCACGTGGCCATCTTCTTTTCAGACGCCTCGGAGGATTATTGGGAATTGAAGAGGAAGCTAGGTTTGAAACTAGAGGTTTTGAGTGGGAATGAAGTTTGTTATGAAAGGATAGATACCGGGTTCGGGCCAAATCAGCAACGAAAGGGACATTAAGGTCGTTATGGATGACTTTATTCTTAACAAAATAAGGAGCATTGAGGATTTTACGAAGGATTTTGGATTGTAAGGATTGGATAGGAGAGGAATTAGTTGGCTTAGTGGAGCCCCAAAGCTCTACTCCGTAAGTCCAAATAGGTCGTATGATGGATATAGATGAGTCTTTTGTAGTTAATTGGAAGCTTAGAGCGTTTTTCTAGTAAGTGTCGAAGTAACCTGAAACGTCGATCGGTTTCTTGTCTTTTCAATCTTGTATGACGATTCCATGTTAATCGTTTGTCAAGTTGAAACCCTAAGTAACGGATCTGTTCTACAGGCACCAGTGGGATATCATTAATGGATACTGAAGGGCAGGAAGTCATTGGTTTACGACGTAAGGTAAAAGTGATTTGATGCGATTTTTGAGAATTTATTTTAATCCTCCAGTTTTGACACCATTCTTCAAGATCAGTTATATGGGATTGGAAGCTTTGGGGTGCAATAACTGGATTGGTGTTGACTGATAATACATATGTATCATCAGTTTCTTGTCTTTTCAGTCTTGTATGAATCACTCAAACTTAAAATTATGAACAATCGTTGATAACTTATGACGACATCATACAATTTATTATTACTTAGAAGTGGTCGTTATGGACACAGTTGAGAACATTGCAGTTCTTCAATAAGTAATTCATTTGACACTTTATTTAAATAAAAAATTTATTGAAAAATAAATTAAAATTAACAGAATATCAATTGAATCGATTACAAAGCTACAGACAATGCGCCTAACAACTAACGCCAACTAAATTGGCATGGAAGGAGAGAACTGCAGTTGCAGCTAGCCTCGAACTGTTGCAACGCATGGATCGATTTATCCGTTGTTGCACATGATGCAACTGATGCTGGTGCATCCACAGCGTTCAATAGGGACGAATCACTTTTCAACAAGAAACATACCACATTCATAGTTTAGTACTCAGCCTTGTTATTAATAATACAAAGGAATTAATTAATGTAAGTACATTTAATCGATAAAAATGAACAAAAAAGTCGTGTGTTCATTTAGGTTTAAATAACTCCTCAGATAAAGAGTTAAAGCTGTAGGTGATATTTTTACTAAATCTTTCTTACTACTAAATGTTTATGAATGAAAAAATAGAACCGAATCACCTACACAAATTATCGATACATGAATATAGGCCATAGAGATATGATTCAGCAAAAAAACGCATCGACTAAAATACGACGGATAAAACATTTTCCATTCAAAATTTTAAGATTAACAGAAAAATAAAAATACCCAAGTCCATATTTTTCTGTGAATTAGATAATTAACCCAAATGCACAGCACAATTTTCCCTATAAGAGATAAAAAAGCCAAAATTGAACATCGTTTCACCGAATTTTCAAATTTCACCAATTATCCAAATTCGACTTGTAATTCTTACTTTTAGTACCTTTGCATTTGGGCGAAATATCTTATTTTAGGAAATATATGTTCTAGCGTATTTTCACCCCTAAACCCTCGATATTTAAAAATCAAAACTCTACAAACCTTTATTATCATTTGTTTTTAACATTCCTTAATTATCTTTATTATTAATTTCATAATTACAATATTATTATCATTCTTTATGCCTGTAATGTTACAAATAGCCCATTCACATACGTTTACGCAAGCACGAGCTTATATATTTCTAAAAAGTACCAATGAATCAGCTATCTATCAGCTAAGAAAGGGTTGAGGGCGATATCCATAAATAAGGGAGGGCGGTTTAGAAAAGGTCATAGCATTCATGATTAGTATCCATTCCCCGCCGACCCCCTCCGTCACTCTCTCTCTCTCTCTAGTGACCCTAAACAATACCCGATTGCATAAGGTCACCCTTAATCCTCTCTCTAAGTTAGTTCATAATCATTTGTTTTCTCATTCATTTTCAAAGCTAACTAATACTTTAGGGCTTCGTTCAATAACCCATTGAATGGGCAAGCCCTGATACCATATATTCCCACTTCTATCCTAACCAATAAGACCATTATACGTTTTATCTTAATTCAATGTAACAGTCGAAGTCACTGTAAAAATAAAAAAGATATTTAAAAAAAAAAACATGATTTTGTACCCAAAAATGGAGTTGGTTTAAAAAATATTCGTTTTAATAGAAAACAGAATTAAAAGTAGAAAATGACTTTCATTAAGTTCAAAATAAGTATAGAGTCATGAAAAAAAAATTAATTTTATCTTAAAAAACATGAGAAGCTTGATTTTGATTGACTGATATTGTTGAAAGTAGAGTCATAACGAAAACATCTTTAATCTTTTTATTTCTGTTCATAGTTCAATTCTTACTTTAAGTTTATTGAAATGCTAGAAAAACGCTCTAGGCTCCCAATTAATTACAAAAGACTCATATATATGACTGCTATAAGACCTATGAGGACTTACGGATTGGAGCTTTGGGACTACACTAAGCCATCGAAATCCAATCCTTACAATCCAAAAGCCTTCGTAAAATCCTTAATGCTCCTTAATTTTTAAAGGATAGAGTCATCCATAATGACTAAAATCCGCCGACGTGGTTAGTACTTATATACCTTTCATGACAAACTATACTCCCACTTAAATCAACTTGTTTCAAGCCTGGCTACTTCTTCAACAAGCCGATGATCCTATCATGATGATCGTATGAGAAGAAAATGGCCACGTAACCTTCGAAAAGTTCGTAAAGTTATATCCAAATAAATTCAATCCAAAATCCTTTGTAAAATCCTTAATGCACCTTATTTTGTTACGAACGAAGTATTCCATAATGACATCAATGTCCCATTTGTTGCTGATTTGGTCTGAACCTGATATTCGTCTTTCGTAACAAACTTTAATCCCACTCAAAACGACAATTTTTAAACGTTTTCAATTTCTGTTAATCCTCCGAGACAAAGGAAAAGAAGATGGATGGCCTCGTGACCTGCTATGTTGAATTTGTTGTTGGAGTGCTACCATTGGGCAGTTTTTCTGTCTTATCCATGCCTTTTATGTATCACCCCTGTCATTTACTTGTTGTAATGCTATAATACAGTTGTAAATTTCAATGAATAAATTAATAAAAAATCTTATTGAAGATCATTTTCTACTTTTTAGTACTATTTTTAGTACTAGTCTAGCTATAAAAACGTGTTTTAAATTTTTTTAACCATTATTTTTTGTTATAAGATATACGAAACTCCCCAGTAGATCCTGCCAGTAGTCATACGTTTGTCTCAAATAGTAATCCATGTGTGCCTTAGTACTTTATACTACTGTATCCTCGGATATAAAAAATCGCTAATCCTGAAGATCCTTGATAATGATATTTATTAAATTACGATATTGTCATAGGTCCTTGAGTTGTATTGAAATTTTCAATTTAATTCTAAGTTTCGGAGATCGAGTTTAAAGAGTCCGTTAGAAATAAACATATATAAATTATAATATATGTATGTATATATATATATATATATATATATATATATATATATATATATATATATTTTATTTTATATATCGTTATACCGCGCACGGGTAGTCGCGGGCGACACGGGTTCGAATCCCGGCCATGACATAATCTTTTCTCTTCAAAATAAAAAATATGTATATATAACTCTGTAATGTATAAAAATATGATCCTTTCATTAATTACCATTAGCATATAATTCCAGAACACTAACTGTTTCGAAACTATCGGAACTAAATATTTACAATTATTCGTAAGATAAATTTTTAAAGCGTATTTCACCTTGTTTATATTTTTGTTATCATTTAAAACAGCATGGAATCATATCATGCATATAAAGTATAAGCATATAAAATCATACAATCTCTGCTACTGTATATGTACGCAAGTCCCATTTCGCGCAGACAAGCAGACCACAGGAGACAAATGGTGTGGTGACCAGTGGCACTTAACAGGTACCATACTTAATAGGACGGCGAGCCCGCAAAACAACCGTAGCAACTGATCTCCATGCATTTATCACTTTTCCTATTTTAAAAAAAACCACAAATAGTCATTGATCTGTGAACATATATTAAATTATCGGATATGCTCAGTATTTATTTATCACAATAATAGTATAATTACAATTCATAATTTTGTCAGCCCGAGGTGGCTCAGTGGTTGAGCGATGTGTTGCCGTGACGCTGGTCCCGGTTTAAAATCCGACTATGTCAGATAATTTATTTAATCTGTTAACAGCTGGATCCTTTGGGATCTGGGGCCACTCCTGGGGCTCACTTAGTCTCTATAATGTGGCTATTCAAACTAAGAGGAGACCATGAGCACAATTTGAGCGCAATTTCGGTAAAATCGTACAAATTGAACCAAAAATCGTTCATGGGTTCTTGTTTTCAATACATGCTATTGGTGCAGATTATTTTATTCTACAGCTCGATTCCTGATTATGATGCTTTCCATGTTGAGAGAAGTGCTAATTTTCGCTAATAGAAACCCGGTAGTAATATTTTCGGAATAAATAATGTTTGCTCACATAACGATTGAATGACGTGATCGCAGTAATGTTTAAAAGATTTACCTTTTTACAGGTTTATTCACCTAACATCATGCTACTATGGCTAATTGGATGATCCTTCAATGGGACTCCAAAATTAGCCAGGATAGGGAACCTGTCATGGTACAAGCTTACTCAGTTTCAGAAATGAAGACTTCAGTCTTCTCCTATGAAGACTCTTAAGCTAACAACTACACCACAGATTACCTTGACTGATTAAAGTGTTAGTTAAAATTTGAGAGTATAAAATGAATATTCCTACTCAAATTCATGCACAACAGTTATGATACTTGATGATTGGAGATGAGATAAGGTGACGGAGTAGGCTGGTCGGAAATCGATTGGACCTTATTAGATTGAAGCCGATAACCGAAAGCATTGATAGCAATCATTATCTAGTTTTCTCATCAATCTGCGGCTCTCCTGTTTGATTCCTTCATTCATTGTCCTAACTCTCCTCCATTTCGTTATATCCTTTCACGTATTAGGCGCTACAACCCCTTCTTTAGTAATAAGGAATTCGTCATTGTTCGTCAGTAATCCGACTTCTAAATTCTCATGAGTAGTTTGAGGTATTTCTCATATAAAGTTTGAGGGATTGCACGTATATATTCGTTCCACTCAGGCTAGGCATCTTTTTTATATGCCGCTCTCTCTCTTATGGACGGCATAATTAAGGATCTTTTAATCCTTCAAATAATTAGAAGGCTGCAGGTCAGCGAACCCGCGACATTGGGCATAGATGGTTTTTGTGCTAACCACTACACCACGTTAATCCCATATTCGTTTTTTATCTTAGGCCAATTTTTGTTAGTCTTGTACTACTTACTATATATACCTCAGAACTATTTTTCAAATAATAAAAATTGAGTCAACCCTATTAATTTAAGAAGGGATTAACTTTAAAATAATATGTATTTTAGTATTAACTTTAATCATTCAAATTGATCTATTTGTTTATAGGCGTAATTGCCTTGTCTATAACTTATGAACCAACTACATATGCTGGCTCAATTAGAGCATACTTAATTCTAACACTACCTAATTATCGTTATGGATTATATTCGGATCTATTCAATTGCCTGTATCCAATTAGACCGATGTACGCTCCCTCTGATCGTCCTAAATCAAGCCCTCACGTCGGATCATGTTAATTATCGCTTGGTTTCGCCCCAATTAACATCCTTTTGGGAGTTAACTGCGTACCTTATGAAGGTTCTTAAGCTCGTTGGTAATTGTCTTGAAGATTTATAGCCTCAGTGAGAACGGTTAAATGTCAGTACACTTCCTGCAGAAGTGTCACCTTTTTCGTAATGGAAACTAAGGTCGGTCGATTCCGTATTATTTCTTTTAAGAAATCTCTCTTTTTTATTTTATTTTGGATCCCCTCTGATTAAATTGAATTATTCGTTGTTTAAGGAATTTTTTAATTTGTTCTTTTTAGTAGTAAATCTTTTACGAAAAATTCTTATCTGCCGTTTATATAAACATTTTTTCCATCGAATATTTAAAAACTTAATTAAATGGGAGAAACTAGAGAGAAACAATTATACAACAATGAGAGTTCAAGGGATTGTAATGAATCGGACTGAACCGCCACAAGACGGATAAGGGAACCCCATAGTTTTATTTAATTTTTTTAGATTTATTTAGAAGAGGAAATTCTATGAGTTATGGCAGGAGATCCTTTGCCTATTAAAAAAATAGTTATTGAAATTTACAACTGTATTATAATAATATAGTAAGTAACAATAAAATAGAATGCATGATACGTAGAGGCATGAGATAAAAGCAAGTTGAGTAAATGCCCAGTGGTGGTACATAGATAACAAATTTAACTTTACGAACTTTTCGAAGGTTACGAGACCATTTTCTTTTCATACGCCACTGAGGATCATCGGCTTGTTGAAGGAGTAGCTAGGCTTGAAACAAGTGGATTTAAGGGAATATAGTTTGTCATAAAAGGTCTGGATATAAGTACTTACCAAGTCGGCGGATTCTCGTCATTATGGATGACTTTATTCTTTAAAAATTAAGGAGCATTAAGGATTTCACGAAGGCTTTTGGATTGTAAGGTTTGAATAGTAGAAGAATTCGATGGCTTAATGGAGCCCCAAATATTATAATAGTGATGTATATGAGTCTTTTGGCATTAATCGGCCGTTTAGAGTATTTGTCTAGTAAATGTTGAAGTAACCCGAATTGGCGAGTTCTTTGCTCAATAGTAATGTACAGCGGTTGTTCATTCATTCATTCTTGGGATAAATATTTATTTAATCTCCATTATAAATATAAAGACAGATGTAAAAACATGGAGCAGGACTGTACTGCGAGGGAAAAAACATTAGAGCCGAGGGGAGCGGCCTACGTCAGCATTAATGGAAGGTCTGAATGGGCGGGTCGATACTGACGTCATCCACTTGACGCTCAGTCATTGGCCCGGCTATTCTTGGCTTCGGGATCATTTGTAGCGCATGTAGGAAGCCGTGCACTGATACAGGAAGTCAGGAATAAATAACTCATTCCAGGCTTGAGGAAACAGACCGCATCAATAAAAGTACTTGATTGTTATGTCATTTCTAAGTTTTCATCCTTCTTCTCAGATTCATTGTTGAATTGACACAAAACTTGAAAACCTAAGTGTTTCTCACCTACCGACTTATCCCACTTATTCCAACTTTTAGAATTATCTACGTATGTATTTTTTTGGTTAAGCTCCATAATATACAATACCGATTCATCCACTGACTTCTGTTGAACAAATCCGATATTTAGGATTACATCTTGACAAAAGTTTAACTTGAAATCTTCATACTACACTAAAACGACAAGAAACAGCTCGCTGTTTCGGGCTACTTCAACACTTACTATAAAAATTCTCTAAGCTCCCAAACAAAAGACTCATATAATTGACTATTATAAGACCTATTTGAACTTATGCTGTAGAGCATAAGTGAGAGCTTTGGGGTCCACTTAGCCATCGAATTTTTCTAGTATTCAATCCTTACAATCCAAAATCCTTGTTAAAAACCTTAATGATCCATACTGACCTCAATGTCCCATTTGTGCTGATTTGATCGTGAGATATCAGTCCTTTCGTTACTTGATTTTATCCCCGCTCAAACCAACTAGTTTTAAACTTAGCAACCTCTTCCATTCCTGACAATCCTCCAAGGCGTCTGAAAAGAAGATACAAGGCCCTACTATCTTATAAGTTGTATTCTCTATTTGCCATCGTCCATGACATTTTGTATCATACTCATTTACTTTTTGTATTGTTAGAATACAGTTGTAAATTGCAATAATTAATTTTTTTTTTTATTTAGACCAAGAAACTTGATTTATTTTTGTTAGGGAATTGATTATCACATAAATCGACATTTTTCTTTTTTTTTTTGTCATATGATTACGAAACCTGGTATAACCTAAAGCTCGTACTATAAGGTGGTCTACCCACTTTTGTGAGTTCACAAATCTTGGATTTGAAGGGTTCTTTTGGTGATTTTGTTACCCCTCATTCTTGCTTTATATCCTGTCCATCTCAGACTTACACAAATAGGCTTGGGTATATATCTATATATATTGGGTATATATCGGTGGGTGTGTTTTTGAAACACTTATTTTCTTAAAATAATAGTCGTTTAAAATACGAAACCGATCTGTCTTTTAATGACAGATGATTAATGGACTTAGCTTTTTCTTTCATCTTTAGCATTTCGCTCTTTATCGAGATATTCATCAAAAAAACCGACAAGCTTTGGTACGCCGTGGCTATTGAAAGTACTAGAGTTTAACTGTAGAAGGCATGTATTCAAATACTGATACTTTTCAGTGTTTCTCGATGTGTGATTACTTGAAACAAAGAGATGAAGCTCGTTTTTTTGTCAATTGTAATATACGTGAAAGCTGATAACATGACTATCTACTGTATACTGATAATCATACGGAGAGCTCCACACCAGTAAATATGTGAGATGATCTCTGAGAGAAAAAAGATAAATATTTATTATAATCTAAGATTTATGAGGTATATAGGATAAGAAAATCGGCTTAGGGGAAATGCAATACTATTGTGGACGCAGGTACCAACCCGTGACTGGCACCAGGCACTAACTCGTCATTGCTACAACTCGAGTTGGTCATTACTAATTTCTATTGACCGAAAACTGAAGCTAGAAAATAAACCGCCATCTAGAAGTGACTCTAAGAAAGTTTCGAAGTTTAAGAACAATACGACGAGACACATTATTAGATATTTTAGAAAACTTTCAGACCTTCGACTGTGACCGCCTTCATCACATTGAAGCTTATTAAAATATGTGATATTTTCCAATATTGCACCTACTCACTATCCAAGAATACAACTCTTACAGGACGGTCATAAAGGCAGGAAAGATAAATAAATATCTTAGCCTCGACTAACAAATTAGGTGGATGAGCCCACAATATCGGGAGAGTTCCATTACAGATAAATGATGAATATGTTTATAAATACAAACTTCTTTACCCTTAATTCCTCTATTAAATTATAACCTGTACAATAGAAGATATTCCCTGACAATAGCTTCCAGGAATCATCAAGAATCTTAAGTTTGTTTTTATTCTTTCCAAGAGACTAAGAAAAAAATCTTTTCTTTTCATTCCAACATAATAATAGACCCATAAAAACCGTTTTACCATGAAAATTATTTATTATTGTTTTAAAATGTTGGTAACTCTTAGAATAAATGTTTTAATGGTTACATACATTTTTCTCTCAAAATCTATAAATGATTTTTTCGAGTTTTTTGAAACTTCTTGTAAATAAACAATCATGTACCGTTTGTTATGTTTATAAAAAATGATTCCAGATATTTCTCATTTATACTATGAACTTCTGACTTCATAATGCAAAATTACCTTCTTACAAATTTATGTAAATATGTATTTTAGAAATATAAGGCAATTCTCGTTAACAACTTATATCCGAAAAGAGTCCTAACAAGCAATAACTCTGAAAAGCTTTATTGCAATGACAATAAAATCCTAAAATGGGCTCTTCCGCTTTTATTATGCCATTGAACGGGATGACCTACCTTTTTATGTAGTGTGACATCGAACGACCTTTCGATGATGGGGTCGGTAGATATCATGGAAGTAATCCAGACGGAAAATCGTCTCTATTTCATTTCTTTTTATATTACATTTTTTAAAGGGGAATTTGGCTCTTTTAATTCTAGATTGATTTTTATTTTGTATAAAACGATCAAATACAAATATTAATATCCGAAAACTTTTAGAAAGTCTATAAACCCAAATCCTCTGTGTTCATGACTTTTAAGATATAAATAAAACGCTTCTCGTAACTTGTGTGAAATGACTCAATAATTTTAATAAAACGTGTCATATTAATGACAATCGATTAACAAACTGAAAACATGGTACATGGAAGCTCTGGAAAAGTAAGAGCATTAAGAGGGAGCGGAGTGACTGAGGGGTACAGCGCTGAGTTGCCATCTCGAAGGTGCTGGGTTCAAATCCCGCTCGCTGGCAGGCATTGATTGAATCTTTTAGCGGTCAAAGATTTATTCTATGAGATCTAGGACCCTCCTGGGGCTCACCTGGCCCCAACATAAGGGAGGAAATCTGGTGGTTGAGCGTGATCTCGGTTGACAAATCACCCCCCTGCATAACCGTTGTCCTAGAAACATTACAGTGTCTAATATGTACTGAACCCTAGACCCTTCACAGGTTGTAGTGGTACAATGTTTTATGAGAGTCTTGCATTGCATTTAAAAACAATGAATTTTAATATCTTGGCAGATGGCTCACTGATGGAAGCTCCTAAAAGATATAACGAAAAAAATGAGGAAAAAATGATTTAGGGTCTAATCTCTGTTCTATGGAGTAAGCACGTTAACCTCAAAACAGAAAAAATATTTTTTCACTCTATTATATATATGTATTTATATACGAGTATAATGAAAAATGAGGAATGAATGATTTGGCCTTGGAGATGTCAGTTCTTCTGTATACATTGTTGTCCAATTTCCAGAATTCAGCACGTCGTTTCCAGTACGTTAAGGCTAAAGGTAGAACATGAAATAACTATCCTCCTCACAATAGAAACAAAAGGACTAAAACGATACGGCCACTTATAAACAATGCCAGAGGAACGATGGCCTAAACCAATCTCTCCCCCCCCCCCCCCCGCACCCGACAGAAAAGGGAAGAAGGTGGCCCAAGATAATATGGTTGCAGTATGTGGAGGAGAGCATGTCAACGAGGGGTCTTAGAGGAGGTTGGCTCGCCTGAGATGTTTGGTGAGAACTTTGAGGGAACGAAAAACTATTTGTAAAAATCATTATATATATTCATAGTTCAATTAATGTCAGTCAAATTCTTTCTTAGATATTTACCTTACAGTCGAAGACATGAAATTAGGCGGCTCAAAGAAAATTTGCCAAATCGACCTGCTGTCTGACACCCCAGGAATCTTTTATATTTCATCTATATTTACTGGTCAGGATTTAAACGTAAGGATCAAAAAAGTGATTTTTTAATAAAGATTCAGATTTAATTTTAATTTTTTTAGACCCACTTAAGACACATAGATTCAACAAGTTTTAAGTGTGGCATGGTTATCCATGATGCTTTTGAGATTGGCAGTGAGTATGTCAACCATTGAAACGATGGTGGTACAGAAATTATTTTGGTTCATATTCAGGATTTCGAGGGAAGGAGATATATTTTCAGGGATGAGTCCATCTAGGGTGCGAATGGTTACAGTTTTCGATAGGATTTCTGTAGTTTGGATATTGTCTGAAATTTAGATTAAATCATGTGAGGACAAAAATGGGGCGGGTAATTGTGAGGAAGAAAGGAGTCTCTGCGATGAGTCAATGATAAACAAGTCTAACCAAGTGTCAGATAGGAGAGTGTGATGGGTGGGAGAAAATGGAACAATGGAGAGGTGTAGAGAGTAAAGAGGTTTTCAAGGTATAGTTTATTATTGGATTGGACCAGGAGATTGGTATTAAAGTCACCAGAGATTATGATGTGGTTGTTAAGAGGAATATGGTTGTAAAGGACCGACTCAAAGATAGAACACAAAGGGACCAATGGAGGGCAATATACTACGATCTATAGGAGAGGGTTTGTGTTAAATGCAATATCGACAAATAGGAATTCTATTTGACGGTAATTGGACGAGGATGAAGAACATTGAACGAATCTAGGATATGTGATTTCAGGGAGTTGTGGACGTAAAGACCTACGCCTCCACCAGTCCGGCCTACTTGGTCGTGGCGGAGGAAGGAATAGTCAGGTAAGAAAACAGCGTAGATCAGAATATGGTGTTTTAGCTATGTTTCTTAGATTCCAATGGTTTGGTAAAAATTTTCGATAAAAAATGGATGAAATTCATCAAAATGAGCGGGCAAGGATTGGGAGTTGATGTGACAGGACGTTAGGACACTGGACATGATGGGGGAGTAGAAGAGAAGCTCTCTGTATTCGAGGAAAGGATACTATGAGGAGTAAATTGGCATAAAATATTGGCACAGCTAAGTGAAAAATTAGATAGTGCAGAGAAAAGCGAGTTATTACTAAAAACCGTAATGAATTAACAAGTTATTAATTATTGCGATTCTTGTGTAATATTTTATTTTCTATCGATATCTATATCTATAATGTATCAATTTAATTTATTTTAATGGTTATAGCTGAATTTAAGGGACGAGGACACACCCATATGCTGTAAAAAGCGATCCCTAAGAGACGTATTAGTCAATATCCATTAGAAGGTGTGGGTGGGAGAAGTCATTAGATATGCAGAACTTCGAAGCTCGTATCGACGAAGCCAGGCACACGAATATCTCATTAACCTTCCATCAATTTCAAAAGTGATCACGTTCAATATGAGTATAATTTCTTTTATTTTCTTATGGTCTCCGATTATTTTGTTTAAATTGAACTAATTTTTTTATTTTTTTTTATTTGATTTTATTTAACGTCGCTTCAACTTCTGAGGCCATTAGCCATTAGGCAATTTTTTTCCATTGTTTTTTTTCTGCATATACTGATCTGAATTAACACAACAAAAATATTTAATAAAGCTAGTAATTCTTGCTAAAAATAAATAAATATATCTAACGTCTTTCTCCACTTCTGTGATATTATGATCCTTTGAATTTGACAACTAGAATGTCCTCTTTCTTCAGGAATGCTCTCAATAAGTCTTTCTTAGTGCCTACGCCAAAGTATTATTTCCTCCTTTTTCCTACTCATTCTTCAAAAGATATTGATAGTATTCCTAGTGCCTTGCCAACCAGAAATAACATCATCTGAATAGGTCGTTCAGAACTTTTTAGTATTATGAAAGCTGTTAAAGCAGGTATTTGTTAGTTTTTCATTCAATGTACCCAAATTATCCATTCTATTGATGCTGAATGAACCCTAGGAAGATCTGCAGCTCCCTCATGGTCCATCCGAGGTTGTTAAAAGATATAACAAATTATCTGCTACAGTTGGATTTGAACCAAAAGCACAGTTACTCAGCACCCTAGTTGCAGCACCTCTAGCTGAGCTACCCTTCTCCCTCCTTTTTATTTACAAACATTGATGAATAAAAAGTTGCCTTCAAAAGTCTGTTGCAAGTTTAGTGCTATTGTATACCCCTTATTTTTATTGACCTATACCAGTTATCTTAGTCTTGTAGAATTATTTTCCTCCTGTTTAGCTATAGATCTTTTAGAGTGAGTACCCGTATATTCAAAAGGAGTGGAATGGGAAAGTGGTAGAACGTTGAGTTGCTTTACCGAAATGATGACAGGTTTTATTTAATCTGTTAGGGGGATTCTATGAGGTCTAGAAGCCTCCTGGGGCACACCCAGACTCTATAAAGTATTAGCCCAAACCAGTGGATAATGTAGCGGTTAAGAGTGACTAATCACCTATTTTGCTCTCTA
This sequence comes from Arma custos, assembly GCA_037127475.1. NCBI lineage: Eukaryota > Metazoa > Arthropoda > Insecta > Hemiptera > Pentatomidae > Arma > Arma custos. The sequence continues at coordinate 83,293,587 of CM073764.1, read as the reverse complement.
GTTGTCTAAGAAACAGCTCAGACTAGATACGTAGTAGCCACGAACCCAAGAACCTCCATTGATCGTAGTGGTACAGGTGTTTATCCATATATTCAAAAATGATTTTATTGTTTGTTTGAGATGTAATGTGGAATGGACTTCCAGTCTTTGCTCTTTTCTGCTCTAAAACAACCTGCGAGTTTCCCCCCAAAATAATAATAACTTAAATTATTTTTCTCGATTTTATACATAAAACTGAACTGACTCTTCTTGTGATTTGTTCCTATGACCTTTCTATTCTTTTTCCAAGGAGGTTTCTGCGTTTCGTGGATCGAATAGTGCTGTTAACAGAGTGAATAATATATCTGCTCACTCATTATTAAACAGTTCAACATATTGTACAATTTTCGGAAAAACCTCTCCTTAATTTTTTTATTTGAATCCCATTAAAAAAAAGGAAAGAAGGCAGATATATTAGTGCAATTTAAACAGTTAAACATTACATGCGAGACCGAAGTGAGGACCTGAATAATGCTGAGGCAGTAGCTAAGACTACAAGGCAAAGTGATTGAGAAGAGAAGGCTGCTCTAGCTGAGGTAGGAGCTGAGAGGCGAGGTATCGGATGTACTTAACTAGGTTCCTAAGGAAGCTCGTTAATTATCTAGTCTTCTTAGTGGATCAGTTAAGCGAATCTCCTTCGGGTTTTCTCCAAGTATACTTTGGATGTTCGCGAGGTTATCTGATACCCTGACTAAATGTTTTGAGGAAGAAAACAATCTGGATGGAGGTCAGAAAAAAATTCTCTTTAGTAGAAAAAACAAAAAACAACCTGTACCACTACAACCCATGAAGGGTCTGGGGTTCAGTACATGGTTGAGACTGTACTGTTTCATGGACAACGGTTCTGCAAGGAGGTGACTTGTCCTAGGTCACGCTCAAACACTAGATTTTTCCCCCTTGTTTAGGGTACCCCATTTTTATAATATTTTATAGAGGCTGGGTGGGCCCCAGGAAGGTCCAAGATCCTATACGATCCATCTCCCGCTGCAAACATACTAAATAAAAGTCATGGCAGCGGTATTTGAACCAGGATTTCCAGCATGGCAGCTCAGTGCTCTACCACTGAGCTACTCCGCTCCCTTCGCTTTAGTAAGGAGAACTGTATATTTTGAAGTCAACGTTTCGATCCATATTGCAAGTCTTCTTCAAGGCTAAATATAGAAGATAAATATGAATTAAAATAATACATAGTAAAGAATAAAAATATATATAGTCATCAGGGGATATGGGTGATAAAAAAATTATAATATAAATAGGGAACCCTTTAGGTAGATATTGTTTAGTCACGAACCTGGACTACCTGCCAGATGGAACCAACCAATCCTTGCCTCTTGAATCGGAAATACTGTACCTCCAAAATCAAGGAGAGGGGGGATTGACGCTCAGAGCGCACTTCACTTATCATCATATCGCCGAGCGGAGCAGTTACACCACCATCGCATTCGCACCATTCGCAGCTACGACCATCGCACACTCCACTTTCAAGCCGCTCTTCATATGAGAACGTCCAGAGGTCTTGAAGTTTGTTACTCGCCAGAAGCAATGCTGAGATGATGATAATTGTGTATACATCACACAAATTGTAAGTCACCTTTCATTACTATAATGCCTCAAATTGTCAACTAATTTTTTCTCCGGATGATTAACGTATTACATGGTATCAACCGGACAGTTCAAGTTAATTCATGATATTATAGTCATTGTTCCGTCATGCCGTGATCACTGGCGAAGATAATAATAATTAGCACATCTTCGCGCCTTATTGAATTCTTCAGTATAACGTTCATTTGTTGTTTATATCTTTGGCCATTATGCTAGCATGGAGCATTTCTGTTATTGTTAATTATCGCTCCCATTCATATTAATCATTTGTTCTTCTTTTTTTTGTTTAAAATTAATTTGTTCATTAGATCGCTAAGTTACATGATTAGTTTTAAGTTAATTTTGTAGACGCTATTACTAATTTGTATTTTCTTTTACATGCATATTTAATAGTATTTGAGAAATCTCGCATGTTATTTAAATTAATAAATCAAACGCTTTGTTAATATCCGAGACTTCATTCAATTCCCGTGGTACTTCCATTTGCTTCCTATCAAAATTATTCAGTCTAATCACGCCTTAACAGATATAAAAAACCGAGGAAATAGTTATAGAGAATTATCGAGTCAGTAACAAAAGATAGCATGAAATAAACGCATTATTTATGATAAATTATAGCAAAATTACCAGAGAATGGATTCAATTATATAATTACAAAGAGGCAATATTTAAAAAACAAAATAATAACAAATGAAATATTAATCATTAATCATTCAATCCCATTTTTTGTAAGTTTTCCATAATTTATTTGAAATAATGCCTTTATTTCATCCTAATCTTTGTTACTTTATTACTTCTTGTTGTTCTTTATTACTTACTCTAAAATTCTCTAAAACTATTTCCTCTGTTTTTTATGTCTACCTAAAGGGTTCCCCATTTTTTTTTGTTATCACCCATATTTCTATATGACTATATATATTTTTATTCTTCACTATGTTTTATTTTAGTTGATATTACGTAAGTACTATCATGCGATGGATAGAACACGAGCGTATCTAGAAGGGTGCAACTATTTTAACCCAATAATTTGACTCTAAGGATTTCGTATGCTGTTTTTTTTATTTATTTAAAATCAATTTATACATCTACCCCTAATAGGACTTTATCATCGCATTGTCATTATTTACTTGAAATATGATTCAGTAAGGCTTTTAGACTACTTATTGCTTAATATTGAATTTGAATGCTTTTGAAGATAATGTTATAAATACATAATACTTTTGAATGCCTTAATATTCTACTGCATAGGACTACGGTGAATTTCTAGCGACCCTTCATTATTATTTTACAGTACCAGAGTGTCGCCTTAAAATGAAAGCATGCAAAGGTTAGGCAATAACGCAAAACCGTTGAGTCTTGGAGAATGGACGCTATAGAGCGCCTAATCCTTAGAATAAGTTTCCGGTATTTCATTATTTGTTTGTTTTATAAAGTCACTTTAGGCTGCTAGTGTTAATCGAACGATGCTATAATGGGAGTAGTAAATTGTGCCTATCCACCTATAATTAGGAAAGAGATCTTTAGCGAGTACCCGACTCTGCTGAGGCTCAGGAAGGCCATTTTACATCCCTTCCTGAGGACGGCATAATTTGATTTTTTAATCGATTATATATCTTTATGAGGTTGCGAACCCGCGTCCTTGGGCATACATGATTGTAATGCTAACTACTACACTACAGCTTACCCTAATTGTACATTGACGGATTTAGAAACTCCCAACAGTTCTCATATTGGTTTAAGCACAACTCTATACGAATGTGTTTCAAGGTATTTCAAACTTAAAATAATGTATATTTAAAAATTTAATTAAATTAAAAAATGTTTCTAAATAAAAATGTTTCTAATTTAATTCTGAACTGTAATTTAAAAATATTAGACCTGTTCGGAGTCGATGCTAATTTTGCTGCTCGCGTGCTGGTAGAGTTAATGGGATAAAGCCCGTTGTTTATCTCGTTAGATCAGAAGTTAAACGTTTATTGATCATGGGAATTCTTTTGGTTTTTCTCAATTACTCAATGAAAAATAACTTATATCGTTAGAAACTCATGTACGAAGGAGAAATAAAAAACAAACAAACAACCTTAACTATTACATCCCATAAAGGGTATTAGGCTCAGTTTATTGTAGAGGATGTACCGCTTATAAGACAACAGTTGTGCAGGGATGTGATTTGTTCCAAATCACGCTCAATCTCCAGTTTTTCCCCAATCAGGAGCATTTACTTTAGAGTCTTTGAGAGACCAAAGAGGGCCGTAGATACTACAAGGTCCATCCTTGGTTGCTAAAAAGTAAAAAGATTTATCTGCTACAGTCGAATTCGAACCCGGAAGCTTCAGCTCAGCAATTCAATATTCTACCCCGCTTCTTAATTTATGGAAACTAAAATAATTTTAATCAACCTAAGCAAGAAATTAATTTTAGAAAGTTAAGGGTTTTGAAAGAGAGCGGATTAGGTCAGTGGTATAGCACTGAGTTGCCATGCCGGAAATCCTGGTTCAAATCCCGCTGCAGGCAAGAATTTTATTTAGTCTGTTTGAAGCTGGAGATGGATCATTTAGGATCTAGGACCGTCCTGGGGCTCACCCATCCTCTATAAAATATTATAAAAATAGGGCCCCTAAAATAAGAGGGAAATCTGGCTGTTGAGCGTGATCTAGGAGAAGTCCCTTCCTTGCAGAACCGTTGTCCATGAATCAGTATAGTCTCTACCATCTACTGAAACCTAGACCCGTTGTAGTGCTACATTTTTTTTTTAGGTAAGGGTCTTGAATAGCTTAAATTTTCAAATTGTTTACTAAAGTTATTCGATGAGAGCATTTTAAAGTTTGGATTTCTCAGGCTGCTCATTAGAAACCTATGCAAAATGAAAATAATTTTCATTAGAATTTTAAGTACTTCGGATTTTTAGTGGATTTTCTAATTATATAATATATTTGTTTTTATATTAATAAAATTTCTAACGTGCTAATAAATTATAAATTGAGGGTTATTTGAAGAATAAAAACGTTAAATTAAATTTAATAAAACTAAAATCGCTGGAATAGATAAAATCGAATGTAATTATTTCGCAAATGCTCTAGAAATAAGGGACTAGAGTAACTCAGTGTGTGGAGCGCTGAGATGCACTTCATTGAATAAATTATGGAATCTGTTTACAGCTTTAAAAAGGATCTACAGCATCTATAATGTGGAGGAAAAACCTGGTGTTTGAACGTGTTCTAGGACAAATCAATTCACTATACAACCTTGGTATTACAAACAGGACAATCTCCACAATAAAGTGAACTGACGGCCCTTCCTCTATTGTTGTGTTGAAGTTTTTTTTGTTCTAGTAATAGACTGCCATGCTATATTACTAGAAAAATTAGAAAAAAATTGTATGCATATCTGGGGGTAAACACAGAGGAATCAAGTTATGGTAATAACTTAAGAAGAATACTCGTCTTAAGACTTCGGAACTTAGTAGTTTGATTTTATTGGGTGTTTTAACATTCTAAGACGTCAAATTAAGTAAAAACCAACCAATTCTTTAAAAAAGAGTTCAATTCTCTTGCTAAAATTTATTTTAAAAAAAAGATATTTTTTCTTTATACTAAATTCTAAATACTATAAATAATTACAGAAAATAGTCAGTAATTTATTTATCGAACGACGAAGTAAAGTTTTAATCTTTTAAATAACTGTTTTCTGATCCATTTACAAGATGAATACAAAACATTTATAGATATTGATATACGGCTTGTGAATATCGTGGGACTTCGGTAAAAGTTTCTTCAGGAGCTGCTGTTATCTTAAAGATGGTCAGATAAAATACTTTGTAATATCTGTTATTTCTACCTCGCTTCCAGTTCTTTAACGTTTGCCGAGTCTCATTTCCAAAAGGAGTATATCTTTTACAGTTTTACAGTGAAAAGAGAGTTGAAAATGAAAGAAGTTCTGGGATTAGATTTTTTTCTCAACCAGGTTTAAGCGAGTTTTCACCACTTAAGATCATTTACTCCTTTTATGATTTAACTGTTTTTATATAAATCAAAATTTCAATTTAAATACCAAATAATGACGTTATTTAACTTCTCATCACTATTTACTTAAAATAAATATGGAAAATGCTATTAATTTCCATTGAAAATATTCCAACGTTTTATCAGAGAAAAAATTATGTTGAATAATAAAATGTAAATCAATTAACAAAAATTACTTAAATTTCTACTTTTTTCTTATTTACCACATAATCTATTGTAAGTACTTTGACTTAAAACTTTAGTTTAACCTTGGTATATTATAGCTTAATATGGTGTACGAGTATATGGTATATATATTTGGGATATATATACCATAACATAAGAGATATATGGTAATATTTTACAGGAATTTCGATTGAGAGGTTTACATTTTTTATTCTTTCTTACCCTCCTAATTTTTTTTTTGTATTGTAAATTAATAAATTAGGACGGTAAGAGAGAGATTTACAACCAAGTTTACATCAATTTATGAATTAAAATTGTACAAGTTTTATGGGATTTTATCAATTTTACGAGTAGATTAAGACTGCTGTGTGATATAATATAATTCATTAAAAGTCTGTTTTTTCATGCTTGTTGTGTTTGATTTGATTGGTTTTGAGAACAATATAGTCTGGAAATGTTGTCAAAAGTTGGTTTAAGACTGAATCTCAAGAATTCAAAGTCAAAACTTAATTTATATACATATAAATACATATATGTACATTATATATTATATATATATAAAATATTATGTATATTCTTTTTGTTGATTATACGCTATGCTATCCTATCGTTTCACTAATTGTTGTTAATCAGAAACATATATATATATATATATATATATATATATATATATATATATATATATATATATATATCAGATAGATACTTACATATAATAAAATGATCTGCATTAATTCTCTTGAAATTCTTAATATTGAAAGGTTGTAAAACGAATTTAAATAAATAAAACGGTTCACAAGATAAGTAATATTTGGGAGGAAATATTTCGGAAGAGAGCTTGGTAGCTCAAAGATTATGCGATCAAATTGGCCCTTTTTACTTCCCCTACAAAATCCCTCTTCGTCCTTCTGGAAGGGAATGCGTAAAAGATCGTAAAATTATAGGTCGTAAATAGGTTTATGAAAATTGTAAATTTTTGAATAAACTAATTTTATCTTGTTTGAAATTTTATGATACTCCCACCCATATTAAAAAATTATACTGCAAATGCTATGCCAACTTTTATAATTAAAAAAAAGTTTAGTTGACGTAATCTTATTTGATCTAAAGAATAGTTTTCTTAACAATTTATATATATATATATATATAAATATATATATATATATATATATATATATATATATATATATATATATATATATATATATATATATCTTCTTTTAGTGGCGCGACAGATGCTTAAAGCAATCCTTGGTCTGCTCAATCTCCAAGCTTCGTCTGCTCCGGTCCTGTGCATGTTAGGAACTTATTCTCAGTTTCTTGAGATCTCCCAGGACGCTATCCTTCCACCTGCCCCTGGGTCTCCCTCTACGCCTCACTCCATCAGGGCAGTTTTCGTACACTCTTCTAGCAGTTCTTTCTCCTCCCATTCTCAGCAAGTGACCCAGCCACTCCATCCTCTGTAATCGGGCAAAAGAGGAGATCGTCATTTCAGCATAGCGTTCATATAACTCTCTGTTGTTTCTTCTGCGCCATGCACCGTTTTCCTGGATGGGCCCTAGGATGGGACTAAGGATACGCCTTTCGATTCTATCCACCATATGTGCATCCTTCTTGTTTAGAGTCCATGTCTCGCAAGCTTATGTCACTATTGGCCGAATCAGCGATTTATGGAGAGTGATCTTAGTTTTGAGGCCGACATTTTTTGCTTTTCAGCAAACTGGCAATGGCAAAGTATGCCCGAATTCCAGCTAGTATTCTTCTTCTGATTTCTTCTTTTTCATCTAATTTGTTGTTGATGGATAAGAAACAGTTATTGGAAGCTGTTTATCACCTCGAAGGTATGTGTTCCCATTACGTAGAATTGTTGCCGGCGAATTTGCTTATTTTGTCTTTCTCTTCTCAGCACCATCAGCTTCGTATTTTCCTCATTTATTTTTAGCCCTATCTTTTCTTCTTCCTCCCACATCCTTAGCAGGTTGTCCTTAATACTAGGTAATGACCTTCCAATAATTACCACGTTATCGGCATAGGCGATTACCTGCGTCAGTCGATTAAAAATATCCCCGCCTCCAAGTAATCCTGCTCTTTCCATCACTGCCTGCAGGGCAATGTTGAATAGTAAACGGGCAAGAGGATTCCTTGTCTTGGACCATTTTTTATTTCAAACTATTCCGACGGGGGAACTACTAATGCTTACTTGACAGTATGTTTTGTAAAAAAACTTATATGGAAAACTTAACAAATCAGAAAAACTATTTGTAAGTTATAGGGTCAGGCAACATTACCCTATTAGTTACACTTTCAAAGCTGAATCATTTATATATAGTGATTCTAGGAATTTTCTTTTTATTGTGGTACTTTATTTATGTAAGATTTTGGGTTCGTTAAAATCGAAAGTATGTTGTTCCTTTTTGCAGTGTTGACAAAGCAGTGTTTGTTTTAGATTTGGGATTTAAATTGTTTTAATGGTGGTAAATTATGTTATTCAAATGTGTGCTGGTATGTCCGATGTAATGTTTGTTACAGTCATTGGATCTAAGGTCGTATATCACATTTTTGTTGTCTAGAAGGGATATCTTATCTTTTTATTATATACCTTTTGTTAATAAAAAGTAATTAGCATGCAAACCATTAACAAAATAAACCATCACAAGGGGAATCGATGATTTACCACGAAGATTATTGTTGTAAATAGCCCTATTAGAGCTTACTAAATGCCCCGTTAAATTACAAGTATCTCGTCTCAGCGATGAAAGAATAAAGAGCGTCAATTAAGACTCCACTAAGAATAACGAGAGCCCTCAGTACGAGCTACTAATTAGTGATGTAGGGCCGTCACTAAACTCAGTCCTACTGCTAAGGGCATCAACGTTTTACTATGTCATCTACTAAAACTTCGTACAATTATTATCGTATTTCGAGTCATCATAAAATTACGTATGATTTATTCTTGTTCATATTCTCTGAGGAAATATTTTTGAAAGCTATTACATAATTTTTTTTAAGTTTGATGTCAATTAGTATTTATAGAACTATAACTTTTTCAACTTTTCTTTTTTTTTGTCATTATGGGTGTGAAATGTGACCTTTGAAACATGAAGAAAGTGTTCGAAAATAAGATATTGAGTAAAATATTTGGTCCGAAAAATGATGAGTCTAGTGGAGAATTAAGGAGATTGCACAACGAGGATTGCAGAGCTTGCACCTGGTTAATGTAATTGAAGTGACTTAGTAAAAAATCGAATTACAAAACAGTTAATAAGCGCTGAGGTAACTGGTTAACGGCCGGGGTTTGAACTGAGGCGTCAGTGGGAGGATTGTGTTAAGAATAATTGTAGGTTTGGGAGTTGAGAGCATTTTTGGGTTTGATTGGCGTACTGTGGTCGGTTCTTAAGCGGAGATTTGAATAGTTATTCTAACTGTTGATGTCAATAACTACCTTTTCCTTAAGTTTCTAATTTCTAGATTCCGAGTTTAAGAACCCAGCTGTGGCAGATAAGTGGTTCTTATATAACTGCCGTAGATCTGGAGACTCTCTAAGGGCTGAACCTGTATCTGTACTTACTTATCCTATGTTGGGAAAAATCTGGTGTTTGTGTATGATCTCGGCTGACTCACCACACTAAAAAACCTTTTGCATAATTGTATCTTTACCATGCTCTAAACCATTGACCCTTCATTGTTTTTAATGATGTGTGATTTTTTTTGTTTTTCAATCACTATTCAAATAGCAATGGAGGTGTATATAACATTGGGTTTAACATTCACTAATTTATATCATAGGGTTATATTTACGTGTGTGTATATGTTCCCACCCAAAGAAATTTATGAATTTATAAATTGCAAATGATAGCATGACTTGGTGCTAGCTCAAAAACTGGCATTTACGTGTCCACTTGGCGTGATGCGATAAAGGTCTCGTGAAATCTGTTTGTGCCAGCCGGGTATACTGCAAGGGATAGGAGATAGCACTTTTATCTTCACTGTTAGTGGTTTCACTAAAGTTGCTAGTTTTATTTCTATGATGGAACGAACCCTTCGTCGTTTTGAGGCTTCGGTTTGAATTCAGGGCTTCATAGAATAATGCTCTTACACATTTCCTGTATAAACACTATTTTACTGTTTTTCCTTGGGTGTAACAAAACACGAAAACCTTTAGTCCAAAATTCATTTCATTTCATCTATTCTTTATATACGTTTCGACCCAAATTGGTCATTTTCAATATATAATTCTCATCATCACTCAAAAAAGTATAAAACTCTATCTGCAAAAAACATCAATATGAAAATTCAAACAATCACAAAATTTAACATTATAAACAATTACATAAAACAACAAATTTTTTAACATCATAAATTAGTTAAACATCTATACATGACACCGTCAAAATGCATTCTATAAGTGTTATAGTTTCTACATTATTATTGTCCTTACAATTGTACACAAAAGATACATTTTTCTTTTTTCTAGAGATTAATAGATTCAATCTTTAAAATACGCTGGGCGAGTTCCATCCCGTAGTCAGTTTCTATAACTAATAAGTGGAGCTGGGACTTTGTCCAATCTGGATTAATAGAATAATAATAATGGCTTAATATATTTTATTTATTACATTTTTAGGGAAACAAAACATTAGAGGTATTATTTATTTTGGGTAAGAGAAATAAAACCGTTTTCCAGTTGTTGTTTATTCGTTAATTTTCACTCTTTAGAGAAGTTTCGATACTATGGTGTCATTCTCAATCCTTTCTTCTCCTGCATCTTTTAACTTTAAATAAATAAATTAACAATAATTACAATACTATAAATAATTTAACATAAATGTCCAAAAATAACACACTATAAGTATAAATACCTGGAAAGTCATATTTTTAAAAAATTCTTAGGAGATCATTAGTCCTCCATGGTCAATAAATAATATTGCATTAAAAGACCAAATTTTGATCTTTGAACGATCAGTTCCTTTTTCTCACACCATAGTGTCGAAACGTCTCTAAAGAGTGAAAATTAACGAATAAACAACAACTGGAAAACGGTTTTATTTCTCTTACCCAAAATAAATGAAGAATAAATCCAGTTTAAAAAAAGAAAAAAAAAATATAAGAATTTAAAAAAAATATTTTTATTAAAGAATATTGAGGACTATATTTTAGTTCTATTTTATATATATCCGAAATCAATTTGTTAAAAATTACGGAATTTAATACATAGATATAAGGAGAAGAGTAGGTTGTGTTAATAGGTTTAAATCTTTTATTTATTTTTTTATTAATATTTTAATGTACATTAGGAAGCTGAAAATTTGTAGAAATTAATTTATTTTTTATTTATTTTTTTTATGTTCTTTTAATTTTAAATATTTTACTGTATAATCAAAATTTATTTATTATTAAGCAGATAACGGCTTATTAAATTATTAATTATTAGAAACGGTTAGAGTACTTGTCGTGATTACGAAACATTAGATAAAAGATAATGATAAGGACTTAGTCGTTATCTTCAATAGATACATCTCACACGCACATAATAGGGTCTGTACGTGACATCTGCATCGACCATTGTGTCCGCCTTCTGGATTGGCAACCACTAATAAACCACGAGGGGGTGGTGGGGCGGCCAGGACTGCCGTTGAAGTGAGATTAATCCATGTGACGATGCAGCGTATCCGCTATTCTGAGGTCTCAGAGATCTAACATGCCTACAGAAACAAAGCAAACATAAAAAAACGAACATATTAATTTTTGCATTTTTCGCAATCCTAAATATCACTATATTAGGATAAAATTAGAGATCGGTAGATTGCAATTTTAGACTTACCCCTACAAATTTTAAAGATTAAAGACCAACAACAATTTTAAAGAAAATTTTAATGGCCTAAACCTTTTATCTTAGGAGTTTTAAACAAATAATTTAGTAAAGAACTCATTTACTCGGGTCAGCATCACTTATAATTTTTGGTAAAAAAAATCGCATGAATTTGTTCAACGCATGAATTTGAACAAATTTTACATTGAATACACTATTTACAGACTATTGACGAAAAAAATAAAACGTTTTTGGCTTCTGAAATATTGTGTAATATGAAAAGGTCGGCACTTGTTCATTTTTAGACTTTACAAGTTCCATAAAAAAAGGTTTTTAAAAAAAGCTTAGATCTTACTATTGTATTTGCATTGTGGTTAATCTCTACTCTTTGACTTTTACTGTCGGCTTTTTTGTATTTGCCATTAAATACTCGGAGTAGCGCATTGGGGCGACACAAAGTCATTCCTATCGTATCCAGTAGTTCATAAAATCAGCAATGCTCCTTAGTTTGTTACGATAATACATTATCTATTATTCATGCAATTATCTTTACTTGTTGTATAGCTGTAGTGCAGTTGTAAATTTCAATAAATTATTTAAACCAAATAACATTAGACTTTAGATTTTCATTATTATTTATTACATGTCTTTTGGACTTATAACATTTAATACAGTGCATTCGAAACCATTATTTGTTTTTTTTAGAGCAAAGTTGAAGCCTGGGCTCTTCACCTCGGGGAACACAAGGAAAGACTGCCTCAGCCTCTTCTCTAAGTTAATAAGGACAAAGAATATCGAAAGTCTTCAAGAGGATGCGGTACCTTCGGCCAAGTCTGGCAAGAACAGGCTTAAGGTAAGGGACATTAAGACGTCTTGTTTAGTTCGGATGTAAATAAGCATATTATATGATTATTATTATAATTTTATTTAGCATTAATTGGCTTATGGCGGATTAATGTACCAACTCAGACGTTGGTCAAGGCTATTGTTAAGGCCGGACAGTTTGTTGGTTTTATAAAGGATTATTTATTTTAATCATTAACAATTAAATAAATATTTTGTAAAAGAAAGATTATTTTTCCTTTTTTTGTAAAAAAAATAATAATAAATAAAGCCAGTGCTGGCACGAGCTCCTTTAAGTGCAGAATGTAAACAATAGATATAGAGTTGTTTTTGTGGACTTGCAGATATACCAATTCGCTTCCCACCTGCAGTTGGAATTAGTTCAGTTCAGGTTGAAACTCCTGGTTTTTGTCTCGAGTCCTCGCTCGCCCTGCCGAATTGAGGATCTTTGACGTTTTCGACATTTTTGGTTACCCTGCTGATAAAAATCCTCGGACGTCAAAACCTCGTCGATCGCCCAGCCGACGACAATAAGATAAGGAAGTTTTTTTGTTCACAATACTTCAACTGGCCAGCCAGATTTACTATAGTTGATAAATACTTATTTATTTTGTGATTTGAAAATTTGAACTTTTTCTTTGTAGTCAATTAGGTTCATTTATGATTGTTTTTTAATGTTATTAGTCAGTTTATAATTCAGTATAAGTAATTTTTATTTTCTTTGTAAAAACGTTTAAATTTTCATTTAATTTAATCAATTTGTTTTTATTATCAATTTTTTTTCTCTTTCCTAACCCCTTGGCTTTTATTAATTTTTGACATTAACATACTAATATTAATAATGATACATGATATCTCTTTTACTGCACCAGGTGCATTGTAAGAGAGGATTGTACATTGAATTTTCTTAAGATTAATTAGATGGAAGGAGTGGGGGATCTAGTGATGGGGCTCACTAGTTCTGTCTGATTGGAGTTTGTAGTTTACTCAGTCCATGTTGAGTACATGTGTTTGCCAGCGCTGAGGTCGGCCTCTCGGTGTAAGTGCGTTGAATAGTGGGTTCATGCAGTGTTGGAGGCTATCAAAGAATTTTGTATGCCTCCGTGTGTTGTTAAGTCCGTTACCGTCCGAGGGTCTCGTGTATTATGCCTGATTTCGTCCTTTTGTAGAGAAGTGTGGCTTACTATAAGCATCAGTATACGGTTTTGAAATTGTTGGAGCCTTTTTGAAGTTGTAGGTGAAATGTTATTCAACATAGGCACCCCATAAAGGAGTGCTGGTATTATAACTGCCTTATAGATCATTTCTTTGAGGCGGAGTGGTAAGTTCGGTGAGGTTAAAAGGTGATTAAGCCTGTAAGTTTTGGTTCTCACCGACCTGATCGTCTTATTGCAATTTTGGGATAACGTCAATAACGTCAACGCTTATCAAAGTTTTTTTCTATTTATATAATGATTGGTTTATATAAGATAATATTGGTTTAGTAAACGGTTTCATTCAGACGACATGCGATCTGGTGTATTGAATCAGGAATTTATTTTCTCCATGTACATTTCGGAGTTGTTATAGACAGGTCTTAACATCTGGCGGGAGCACGGACAGCTTGATGATTATTTTGATAAATTCCCAGTATTACTGCTTTCTGTACTTTTTGAAGTCCCCAGCTTATTTCAAGTACCTTCATAGATTTAATAATTTCCTCAGGAATCAAACTATTGTTGGATACTACAAGTGTACTTTTACTTCTACAAGTCGGTAAAGATGGCTTACTTCATCGCACAGCTGTTTTTACTTTCGATTTATATCAAAAGTAACGTTTTAGTGACATTATCATCAGCAGGAACGCCAATTTCGATGATGATGACCTTTATTTTTGTCTATGAGCAGTTTGTGTGATCTATTGTGGAAATATTAATACCTCGTTAGGCATTCTTGATCTGGTAATGGCTGATATATTTAATTAATATTATTACGGCTCTGCAGTACTGCAAGAATCCAGGATTCCTCTACGACAGATAACTAATCTCAGTTCTGCGCTACTTTCCTGCATCTTCGAACATCATTAGGTACTCCTTTATATTATCATCTGAGGACTTCATTGAAAATAAGTCACATGAATAACTATATATAACAATAAAAATATAAAATACCCCTACAAATTGCCATAAACATATTTGTATCACTGAAGAAATATTTGTGGAATTTTTTTTTTAGTAACGATTGTATAAAAATTAAAAAATAATTGCTATAATGTTAAAGTATCTTTACTCTGCTAGTGTTGAATTTTATGCAACAATTTATATAGACCTGTATTAATTTTATCTACTTTACTTCAAGCTCTTCTCTAGAGTATGTAAAATCGTTTTTGTCCATAGCCGTAAGCTTGTTCTTTGTATTCGACCGCTAAGGAATCAAATGTAAAGATTTTGTTATGTGGTGCGGATTTCAATCTGATTTTTAGCCACTCAACCTTTTTTCATAATACTAAAATAACTAATCATGAAAATTTATCAGTATATGTATAAAACTATAAGTGGGAAGATTTTTTTGTTTGTTAATACTTGTTATTGAATTACTACAATCTGCCTCTTGTGGGCAAAAAGTAATAGTGCTAAGTAGGTATGCAATCATTCCATAAAAACAAAAAAAAAATAATAGAAACGAAAATAAAATAAATAAATGTAATAAAACCATATAAATGCGAAAAATAATATACATGTGGTATAAAAAAACAAGGTAAAAACAAAACAAATTCGAAAATGTAATAAAAATAATTTTTTTTTTTTTTTTTTTCTTAGCCCCTATAAGTTTGAAGATTTCTAATCTGGATTACGATTAGGTTGGAGAGGAATCTCTTTTACTATACTGAGCACATTTTAAGAGGAGGATGAGAAAATGGAAGGCTCTAATTTCTTTCTTTATTTATTAACTTTGGATTTTTCCGGTGATGGGGCACACCGTGTCCTTTTCCTTTTATTTGTTTATTTTATTTATTTCTCAGTTCAGGCTGAGACTTTGTACGTGATCTTGCCACGTTTGTGGCCGTTCTGCTGGGGTGAGTGTCCTGAAAAGAGGGTTAGTACTGTATTTCAGACTGTCAAAAAATTTAATGTGTCTGCGTATTATGAAGTCTGTAACTGTCGGTAAGTTGAGAGTAGTGTGTAGGAGGTCCATTTTTGTTTTGTTTAATGTTGTGTGTCTCACTATGCGCTGCAGTACGCCATTTTGAAACTGTTGGAGCTTTTTTGCTGTTGCCGGTGTGGATGGTACTTAATAGTGGTGCTCCGTGGAGGAGCGCCGGTCTTAAGATGCTCTTATAGATGGTCAGCTTAAGGCGGAGGGATAAGTTAGGAGATGTAAGCAGGTGGTTAAGTCTGTAAGACTTGGTCCTAACCGACCTGAGC
Organism: Arma custos; assembly: GCA_037127475.1. Classification (NCBI taxonomy): domain Eukaryota; kingdom Metazoa; phylum Arthropoda; class Insecta; order Hemiptera; family Pentatomidae; genus Arma; species Arma custos. Next base: position 83,277,703 of record CM073764.1, on the reverse strand, counting down.
TTCTTCCTGCAGTGGTAGGCTAGTTTCAGGTGTCGGTCAAGTGTGACACCTAAGTAGACTATGCTGCTCGCTGGTCTGTTCTCGCGTCCCGCTACCCTATAGATCTTAGGGAGAGGGCGGCGCTTTTTTCCCTGAAATGAGAAAATTATGCAGTCCGTCTTTTTAGGATTCACTGTTATGTTGAGTCCTTCTAGCTTCTGTGTGATGCTCGCACAGACCTCCTCCGCCTGCCGTAGAGCTCTCTGCGCTGATCGAGCTGCTGTAGATCGCTATGTCATCGGCATAGGCTGCTATGCTAAAATAATTTCTTACATTCATACCGTAATTACACTACTTACAATTTGCCTGGGAGGGGAGATTAAAAATGACATGTTATTAGATAACATTGAAAAGTAAGAAAAAAAAAGAAAAATCCTACAAAAAAAACACTATAATTCCAATAAGTTTTTAATATTGTTAGTTGTAAGATAAGATAAGGAGTAGTTTTATTCGATAAGTTGGCAATATATGTATAATATTTTTATAATTAAATTATTATTTTCTGTCATTCTTCAATACATTTAAAACAAATATACTTGTTGAATTTCGGTTTTGTCTTATAATGCAAATATAATACAATTTTGAAGATTAAGTAATAGTAATTTGTTTGCTTTTCTTGGGTTATTTCTGGCAAAACCGATTCTGGTATTATTTTTTAGCGTAAAATTGGTATCATATTACGTGAAGTCTACTAAATCAGACTAGATCATATACGATTTAACAGAGCTGTAAAATAAATGGGTAAATGGTCGCCATAAAATGGGTAAAGGCTATTGCGGAAGTAATCTACAGGCTGACGTAAGTAAGAAAAAAACAATAAGAGAGAATAAAAACGATTTATTGCCTTCATAAAATAAATCCCCTCCATCCTATACAACAGGAAGTATCTAGGGCTGGATTCGTTACAATGAGCAATTAAATGTTGGCGATACCTACCCGGTTTACACAGATATTATATTACTCCATTATAGATCATTATTCTCAGCAATGATTATAATTTTTTTTTATAGTTAAGCACAGTTTGGGTAATAAATATATTTTAAACAATTCTGTTTATTTTGGAATGCCAGATTAATCATTTAAGATGATTACTAAAATTTTATTTCTTGAAATGTCCTATCATTATTTTAAGTTGGATTCTTTTCCAGTGGTTGGCTGTGTGTTTACCAATTCACTAATCAGTCCTCTTTATACCTAAATTAAGCTTTATAGTATTTATAAATATAAAGTGCACCTGGGTTAAGTAACCAGTAAAAAAATTATAATGAATATACTTTATTAATACAATTTCTTATTTGTACTATAATGAAATATGTATATTGAAACATTTCGATTAATGTTTCAGATAGATACATAAAGGAATGCCATAAAATACATACATAACTGAAGTCAAAACTTATCCGGTAAAACAGGGGTATATATAGTTGTTATCCGGTATGGTGGAGCCTTTCCCGCACCGCACTAAATCTCCTGTCCAAATCTCGCTTCTCTGCCAGCCTCAGCTTCGGCTGTTCTTCAAGAAGTTAAACTTCGACCCTCTTCCTCGGGTTCATTTTAGAGTGTGTTATTCCAAAGGTGGACTTTAATCCCCCCCCCCCCGTTTGGTATATTTTGACTCCCTTGACCTTGAGGGGTCTTGCTACCTACTTGAGTGCCCCATTTCTGGTAACTGTCTTATGCTTATTTTGAAAATTCATGTACATCTTTATAATCCAGTACGATACATATGGTAGCACTAGTTATATATTGCAAATATTATATTACATAATAATTAACAGTAAGTCACTTTTTTTTTTTCCTTCAAAGTAACTTAGCTGAAACAACATTTTTAATTTAATTTAATATTGCTTGTTAGTTGGTTAACGTAACTTAATGCTGCTATGGCTAATCGGATGATGCTTCACTGTTAGTCCTAATTTTTTTTTACAATCCAGGTATAGTTAGGATTGGGATCTTTAACGAATACCTGAGATTGCAAAAGCTTGGGAATACCACATTACGTCTCCTAGAAAGGAAGCCACCACTAAGGATTTTTATTATGGTTAAAAAATGTATTTTATTTTATTTATTTTTTTTGGCAGTTTGCTGTATTATTGCAAGTAGAGGCGATAAGCAAACTCGTTCCTGTGTCTCCTCTTGAACCCCTCCCTCATTTACGATGATAATAAAAAAAAAAAAAAGTTTTCCTTTCAGGTGCATTTATGTAAGATCTTTAACGAGTTCCTGAAAATAGGCTCGAGACCGCCAATTTTACGACTGATCCGAAGGACGACCCGACCTTAGATTTTTCACTTCATAAAAAAAATTTCAAGCAAACAATTTTTTTCCTCTTTTTTTCCCTATTCCACGACGTTGGACACAGATTTTTTTTACGCTAACCACTACGCCTGAGTTTTAATAGTACCAGTATAAACTGGCTTGATCGGATTGATTCTATTATAATTCTCAAAAATGTAGACTATATCTGGAATATTTTTTAAATTAAATATGAGGGAACGAAAAATAAATAAGTGTTTCGGAATCACATAGCACTAAAAATATTCGACATGTTGTCACTGATGGTAAAACAATTTTTACTAACAATCAAGCAATTATTGTTAACAAAATCAAAGATAATTTTAACAGTATATTTTATTTCTTAATGTAATTTTATTAACACAGTTTAATTTTATTAAGATAGTCAGCAATGTCCATGTGTCAGCGGTCGGACTGACATTTTGCCTTGCTTTATCTAAATGGGGAGATGCCATTTTGTTAATGGCGAAAAAGTGGTAAGTTGTGTTTAGACTACTGACTCCATATACCTTCAGTTAGCAAGCACATCAACCTAGGGGACATTTCCTTTAATAAGTAAAGTAACAAATTATGTACACTGTCCATATTGTTGAGAAAGTACTATTATTCGATAAAGCAGTTGTCTCAGTAGTTCATGTCTAGCTTTAGTACTCTTTATTACATTTGTTAAACCTCACTATTTATTGGGTCATTTCATATGCATTGCCTGTTTTCATTATTAATAAAATTCAAAGTGGAATTAGTGGACTTCTGTTGTTTACTGTATTTGTGTTTATAGATCGCAATGAGCTGTTAATAATCCCCTCTTTTTTTGATAATATTAACTACCACTAAAATCGAACAAACATTGTTCAGTATGCCATTAAATGTGAAACGATTTTTGTGTATTTTTTTAATTACATTAACAGACAGTTTAAAAACTACAAGAGCTGTTTTACAAAGTCCTTCCACACCCACCTTATTCGCCAGCATAATTTCTACCAGATTCTTATCTATTCTGAAATTTGGACAACTTCATTAAGAGTAACATTTTCGAAAATGATTCTCAAGTCATTTTCGATTATTTAAAGTTATAAGTTATTGTTTTTCCAGCTTTAACTTGGACACTATGCAAAAAACATTATGCCAAAGCTGCAAGAAACATTACCACGTTCGGGGAACGGTCTTGTAAGGAACGGAATATTCGACATTGGTTTGAGATTTCAGCTGTTGACACAGATTAATTCATAAATTATTCAATCCTCCTTTCCATCCAGAGACGGAATCATCAAATTCACTTCATGCTGCAGGGTTGCTGACAAATAAATAAAACATTGAACAAAAAACAAGTGGTTAATTGAAAGGAACATGCACTCTTATACGACAACGGCAGACCTCATGTTTCAGGAAAGTGAAGAAACTAAACGGGCTGGGTTACGAGGTCTTCTCACACCCTTGTTCGCACTCTTACCTACAACAGATTTCCATCGTTCGAAAAATGTGGACAATTTTCTTGACGGTAACATTTTGGAAAATGATTCTCATGTCAAATACGCATTTTCAAACTTAAATTCATCACTAAACCGTCAATCACTCGTTCGATTTACGTTGGGAAAATATATGAAAATTGAGGGTAAGTAGTGGTTTGTCCAGAAAATAATGCAGGATTTTATGTTTTCTTTCAAATACCCCTCCAATTAGTAAAATGTTTATTTATTTATGCTTGTTGGATTTTTGGCTTTCATCAATTTAATTTTTTTTTAAATTTATTAATTGATATTTACAACTGTATTACAATAATACAACCAGTAAATAGGCTGAGTGATACATAAAGACATGAGAATGACAAGTAGAGAAGCTACCCACTGGTAGTACTCAAGTTAATTTAAAAATTATAATTTTCTTTCAAAAAACAATATATTTGTTTACCTCTATAACATTTTGTTACTTGGGAATAATTCTTTATTTAGATGTCAGGGCGTAATTTTGTTTTACGAGATCAAACTTGACAAAAACTGACAGAAATATCACCGAAGTCTGGAGCAGAGGTAGTATAAGTGAGTGCACAGTTCAAAGGTGTTTCCTGAGATTTCGAGAGGAAGACTTGAGCCTTGAAAACAAAGAATGCCGTGGAAGTTCTGCCAACTTTCAAGCTTTTTCGCATTCCCATTTGCCTTGAGACGATTATTAACTGTTGATTTGTTCACTTTGAGTTTCTAGACGGTTGTTCCGAGATTTTCTTCCATTAAAGCTCTGAGTACATTGTCATCAAGGTCAGAACTTTTTCCACATCCTTCTTATTTTATATTTCTGGCCGTTTGGGCACTGTTCTAACAAGTTTGAATTCGCAAAACAAGATCATGCTTGGCATCTTTGTAAAGACTAAATTATTTCCAAGTGCTACAATGTTACAGAAGCAACACAAACATTTTTGTTTGAAAGAGGTTTAATTTGTCTTTACATTTATAAACGTCAAAGGTCCAGCAAACACAAACATTTTTCAATTCTTCTTTGAAGAAAACATATATCCCTGCCTCATTTTTCAGAAAGCTCATCAATATTTTGAATAAATATGTCATAAAGTTATTTTACTAAATAACCTTTCCTTTGAAAACAGTTCATATGAAACAAAACAATTCATACAAATAAGCTAAAAACTAATATATACAATATATTTTAAAATAAATCAATGATTTCCTAAAGAAACAAATGTAAAAAAAAAACTGTACCACTACAACCCGTGAACGGGTATGGGGTTCAGTACATGGTAAAGATTGTACTGTTTTGTAGACAACGGTTCAGCAAGGAGATAACTTGTCCTAGGTCACGCTCAACTTCCAGATTCTCCCCTATTTTTGGGTACCCTATTTTTTAAATACTTTATAGGGGCTGGGTGGGCCCTAGGAGGGTCCTAGATCCTATAAGATCCATCTACCGCTGCAAACAGACTAAATAAAAGTCATGGCCTATAGCGATTTGAACAGGATTTCCGGCATGGCAACTCAGTGCTCTACCACTGAGCCAATCCGCTCCCTTATTAAACAAATGTATCTTTTAATTTTCCTATTAAACTAGAAAAAATTGATAAAAAAAACTATATTTTTGACCTAATAAATACGATTTAGTTAATTTAATAAAAACTGATTTGAATGGCAATAGACGATAAAAAAAAAATAAGATGAGAAAACATTTTATATTGGAATATATATAATGAATATGATTTTACGTCAAATATATAATTTATATATATATATATATATATATATATATATAATGAATATGTATAATGAATTTATATATAATGAATATGATTTTACGTCCAAATGGATGGGCTTTATCATACAAAAGAGATAAAATTGTCAGTTCTAAACCAACTAAATTATTTTTCTCATTATTAATTGTTGAACGTTTCGTTCAATTAAGTTGGGGAGGGAAGACGTTATTAAACAATATATTTTCATATAATACAGCAAGTTCAATCGTTTTTGTTCAATAATTTTAAATTACTCCATTCCGTTTGCAATATTGGTAGCTGTCAGACGCAGCGGTGGAGGTTCTATAGCTCTATAAAGCAGGCATTGGAGTGTTATTGAAGCTATAGATTGATTCACTTGCCCTTCAAGACTATTGACCAAGTTGTTGAAGAGGAACATTAGAAAACTGTATTTCCATTTTATTGAGAATAAATAATTCCTTGCATTTTTAAACTGTTTTAAAATTCATAATAATTTATGTTAGTTTCAGTTATATACTATATTTTGTTTAGGTGAATTAAAAATGGTCTGAGTTTAGTTCCATAATAACATTTCAATTGAATAGTAACAAATAGTTGCAGATCTTCATCTTGGCTTATGAAAACATCATTCAACACTATATAATAAAAATAATAAGAAAAACATACTATATTAATAAGAATGCTAAGATCAGGGGGTGCAGTCAAAGATTACGCAAAATAAGAGTGATTTATTTAATTGTGACTATGTTTCAGCCCATGTTGTAGGTCATCTTCAGGGCGGCGAGCATAGCAATTCGGTCATTCCTTATGAATTTCCTCTCCCCAGTTTCTGTACCTGTGTATAAACCCTCTGTATAAAGATGAAGTAAATAAATAAATGCATGAGAAGAACTCACGAAGGGTCTTTCCGTAGATTGTTAGATACACTATTTCTCGACGAACATTTACACGAGAGTTTACATTCTGGTCAGTACTACCATATCAAATACTGGGTTTATCCTCCTTAGGCATGACACAGGACTAGATGCCCATTAGATAGTGGTAACGTGTGACCCATATGGGTCGATCTATCACCAACCATAATTGCCATGAATACTCAGTCCATAGCTTGTATATGGGCCATACTGGTGAGCGGTGATTAGAGCTAGCATAATGAATCATTAGTTCAGTTTACAAGTTCATAAATTTCTAATTTTCCATTTGTTTATTGATCATTAAAACTATTGAGCTTCAAATAATTTACATACATAATTTACACTCGTATCATCATAACATTTGTTAAATATATCATATACATAAACATTTGTTCATTTATATTCTCTATATTTAAATATATTAGTACCTTTTTTATTCTTAATTGTCTGTATTTTGCATATAGCCCTGAAGAAGACCTAAAAAGTAGGTTGGCTACTTAATAAAGTTTTCTCCAATTCTAAGAGAAATTCATTGACCTCTACCCGGACCACTTTCTTCCACAGATAGGTAGATTTGTTCGTCAGTTAAATAAATATGAATCTCTAACTGCTAAAAGAAAATCATACCAATTTTTGTTTTTATAACTTCGTTCACCAGAGCCAAATCGAACATTTGCTACAAAAAAGTCATTTTCCCACAAGATGGAACAGTCGCGTAAATGCCTTCAACATTTTGTTTAAGGCAGATTGGGAACAAATCCTAGGCCAAATCTTTTGTTGTAAAATTAAGAAAAATGAAATATTTTCTTATCTGCAGTTAGTGTTCATGTATGAAATTAGATCTTAGACTAAAATATGATACTGCCTGTAAAAAAGTAAGGTGACAAATAATTCAAATGTTTTACCAAACTCTTTTTAAATAGAGGAGAAGCAACCAAAAAAAATCTGTGGGTTTTTTTCACATAGTTTACGCCACGTTGGAACATTTGAATCAATCCTTATAACATACTCCTTAAAACTCTAGCTGCAATGCTTTTGTGTCTCCTATTCAGTTCCCAAAATTTCCTCTTTCTTTCAGACCTGGCTGCCCTTTCTTCAACCGTAATGCTGTATTGTTTCAGTGCAACTGTTTTTAATTCAAGTTTCGTACCCCTACTCTTCAGAATCCTCTTCTCCCTTCTGTCAGCAATCTGTCGCATTGTTCACTTCAACTCTATTAAATCATCCTGGAGCTCTAAGAACAAGTTGTTCTTGGTTCGATTTTTTTTCAAAAACAAATTAAGATTGTAAATAAGTATAAATCTATCGTTAATGATAAAATATCATAATACAAATTAACTTTAGTTTACCTTATTGCTAGTGCACTATATTCTTATAGTATGCTGCAAAAAATAAGGGACCTGGAAGAATCGCTAAAGAAAGTTTTAAACTTCACTTAGCGTCCTGACCGGCGGAAGACATTGCTTGTTGTTTTTGTCAAGTCTAACTTGGTCCTAGAGACATAAAACAACCATTAACAATCTTGTTGATCTATAGGGAACAGTTTTAGGTCAAGTATTTATTTAAAATAAATACAACATTTATTTATATTATGTAAAAGTAGTAATTTTAATATTTTAAACAATCATTTTATAAATGAGGATATAGTTATCAACTTGAACTTACAAAATTCTTTTAAAAAAAAATGTATAATAATAATTGCAACCCATTACATCTTATATGAAACGACTAAAATCATGACGACTGTACTATGGCTGCTTGGTTACTTATTACTAGTACTTAGTTAATACTAATTACTTTTTCGGCAAATCGTCTAAAATAATAATAAGGCTTAGCAAACCCGAAGCCTCGATACCGATTCCACCAACCTCTGCTTAACACAATCTTTCCACCTACTCCTCATCTGATCTGGCCGATTTGAGATTAGATGGCGGTTTGTGGGCAAGAGATTCGAGCCTTTGGGTTTATTCAATCATGTTTACGATCCAATTACTTTCGCTTCATGTTTCATGTATAGGTAGATTAAAATAATTAAGTTATTTTCACAAATATTGTTTTTTACCATCACAAAACTGAACTAGAGTTGAAATAAATCATATCGAATTATTCACCAATCAATACCTATTCTCAAGAAACAAGGTATATTTATGCCATGCAATAAAGTAATAGTCCTAGAGTGCGTGAAACGCCTCGAGCACTTTGGATTGTTTAAGGACGACATCCGTATTTTTCTCTCTCCAACTCATTCTTCAAGATATATTTCTACAGTTTATGTTCCATTCTATTGTTTTATCTTCTTTTTTCTTGGTTTCTCACTTTTTCTTGTGAGCAGTTGTTGTGTCATCAGCTTCTTTTCACTTCATACATTCTTCTTCTTATCTGTTTAGGTTTTCTTTTTTGCTACTGTTTTTCAACTTTGATCATCTCATCAGATAATCCAGAGCCACTCGCCACGATTAAATGATTAGGAAAATCTCTTCTTTTCATTTCATCTAGTCGAAGGAACTCTAGAGTTTCTTTCCTTTACCTCTTGTTCGTGTATGTCCGATTTCTTGAGGCGTCTGCTTATATTTTTAGATCATGGCTCCCTGGAAGGTTCAAACGTCACATCAGTGAAAAGTCTCTAACTTCGATTCATTCTTTCCCTTATCTTCTCTATGAGTTGAAAATAATCGTCATTTTTCAGATTGGAAAAGGTTAAGATAATTAGTGCTCAAAACAAACAATCAGAAGAAAAATCGGGTTATGCCGTGTTTAGATTCAGTTCCACTATGAGATCGTTCTTGAATTTTAGTTATCGCGTTTTCAAACACGTAATACAGCATGTCCAACTACTAAAAATTATTCTCCGTTTTCGAATTGTTATCATGGTTTTAACAGATTTGAATAAAAATCTATAAAAAAATTTTAATTTAGGTATTATTATCCATTTTAGGGTTTATTTATTTATTATCCATTAACAGGTATTTTGTTTCTTGCAATGGAAATATATCAATGCACGCAAAGTTTATTTTTTCGTTATTAATATAAAAAATACCTTTAGGGCGTAATAATAGCAATTTATTTGTAGTATCTAATTATATTTCATAGACTTTTTTTAGAAATGTTAAAATCAGAAATAATAACCATATATTTCGAAGACGTAAATTATCTATGATTACGCCCTAAAATGAATAATTATACCTAATTTTAAAAACAATGTTATCACGCTCAATGATTGTCACGCAACCCTTTTTTTGGGATCAAAATTCGAAATGCTTAAACAGTGTGTCTTTTTTGTTGTATGTCTTTATTAAAATACTTATGTAAAATATACCAATATGCCTTATGAGTACTATAAACTTTATATTGCAGAAAGTAATAAATAATGTTATGTATTGTTTGTTTATTCTTTTAACTTCTTTTTATAATGTTATTTATTTATTTTTATGCTACTATGGCTATTCGGACGAAATGAATCATTATCAATAACTAATAGTACACTCATGAATAGGAATAATAATAAATAAATAATATTTATAATAGTACCCTTATTAAACATCTGAAATCTAGGTCCAATCGTCGCATTCAAGGAAGTAAAAAATCTCTAGTTATTTTGCCGTTATTTAGAGAAGGCATTAATTAGCGGCCTATTTATGCTCGTTGTATAATACATACAATTTATGGGAGTGGAGCGGCTTAGTGGTAGTGCGCTGAGCGCTGGGTTGAGATACCGCTGCTGGCAAGACTTTTATTTAATCAAATATCAGCCGGAGATGAGACCCATGGGATCTAGGACCCTCCTGGGGCTCACAGAGCCTCTATAAAGTTTGAACCCAAAATAAGGGCGAAAATCTAGGACAAATCACCTCCATGTACAACCATAGTCGAAGAAACAGTACAGTCTCTACCATGCTCTGAACCCCAAACCCTTCATAGGTTGCAATGGTACAGGTCTTTTTAATATAAAATTTATTGGTCATACTGCATCATCGTCTGATTTATTGTAGCAGTATAAGTGACGTTGAAGAAATAAATAAGCAAACATATGAAGTAAATATTTTACTAAACTGCATAAATTCGGTAGAATCACTTGACTTATTGGCTTAGAATAAATGGACGCTAGAATAAATATTTTATTCCATAAATAAATATGATACACTGGAGCAATTATTTAAAAAAGCAAATATTGTTTAACAGAAGTGGATCAATTGGATGATTCTACAATAATAAGCAAATTACTTATTAAGAATTATTTGTTTTCTGACGGCCTTTATTTAAATTATTCGTTTTTACTGGTTATTTATGAAATTATGAGGCTTTAATAATAATTTATGAATGGTTCTACCTCAAAATATACAATTTTGCAGTTCGATAAGCAAATCACTTAAGAAATAAAATAAAGAAAGTTCTAAAAGTCCGAGCTTAATTTCCTAATTTTTTGAATGATTGCTTGCAACGAAAAGAAAAGAAAAACTGATAAAGGAAGCGAAGCTGAAACTTGAATATAAAAAGAAAAAGAGTTGAGCGCAAGATCCCTAACTTTCTTCTTCAAAGTTGTTAGTAAAAAGGTTAGGCAAGGAGGGAGGATTATCGACCCTTCTAGCTCAGGCCGATCGCTTCCGTGTCCATCAAATTATCTTGTTAGAAAGTTAAATAAAACGTTTTAAATATTAATTTTATATAATATTCCTTCAAACATGGCTATGTTATAAATTAATTTCACATTATCTATTTGAAAAACAGTCCTTAATCATATTAGATGATACAAATGTAAACGAAACAGAGTAAAAAATAATATTAATATTTAAAAAAATAATAAATATGAACTATTCCATGGATGGTGACTAGTACAATATATAAAGATAAATAATGTCATTATCCACTTCCGATGATTGTTTCATCATTTACGAAATTAACGAAAAGGATTTCGGTCCCAATTGTATGTGTTTAGATTTAGCACAGTTGTTTAATTAAAGAAAAATTCGCTAAAACAAGAGTTACGTTGAATACTGTAAAATTCTGACTCCCAATTTATTTCCATTTTTTTCATTTATTAGTTAGGTTTTATTAATTAAATCAATATGGTTATATTCTACTCCATGATTATTATAATATTGTTATCCTAAAACTACTTGACCCAAAATAAATAAAGACTTTATTATAACTATTGCTATTAAAAAGTTGAAGTTGCCGATTGTACGGACGATGAATTGATTGAGTATAAAAAGTAATTTTATAGTATACATAGTAATTTTTCTTTCAAGAACATAAATTTTATGAAAACCATTGCAAATCAACTAGAAACTCCGTTAAATGCTTAACAAAAAACCTATTAAACGAAAATATTGAATCAGTCATAACCCTACTGAACAGATCAAGTGACAATTTTCATTACTTAATGAACTAACTAATTAAATGTTGTACCACTACAAAGGTCTTGGATTCAGTACTTGGATCAAAGACTGTACTTTTTATTAATGTTCAGGGATCACACTATACCGCTTATTTTCCCTTCTAATTAAGATTACCCACATTATAGAGGCTGGGTGAGCCCTAGTAGGGTCTGTAGAACTCACAGGGCCCATCTATGACTGTTAACATATTAAATAATTTATTGACAACAGACGGATTTAAATCCGCGAATTTTAGTCGCTCTACCTCTAAGCTACTTCACTCCACTACAATGCAACATAAATTGTTTAAATTATTTATATGATTTATGATGTTCATCTAACATTATTTTATCTATAATTAAGAATTAAGTGAAGGATAAATTCATAATAGTATAAAAATAATAATGAAGGTAATAATTTTCATCAGGTTGCTAATAAAGGAATCACTAATAAGAAAAGAAAATATAGGAAAAATAATTAAACGTTTTTTACAATTTTCTTTAGATGCAGAAACATCCCCAGTACTAGAAAAACACGCGAATATGATGAATGAAATAAATGTCAAAAAGGATAGTAGAAACATTAGCCACTGGTAATTCCATAACTAATATTTAATCATTAACATAAATATTTGCATCTAATAATGACAATTATAAACAATTAGCTAGACACTGCCAAACAGTATTAGTAAAAAAATTAACTGCTTTAAAAAAATAGTTTAGTTTGTTTTTACTGTTTTAGTCCATAGGATGGGCTATGTCTGGATCGAAATATCTCCCTACAAAATAAATTAAACAAAATATCTTATAGTTAGTTATAATGCAATTGGGAAAAACCACAATGCAAAGCCTTATGTTTCAAATCCAGTAATACACCCACTTACCAGTCGACGTTTCGCCTATTCAGGCATTATCAAGACACAAAAACAAAAAAGGGTAATGTGAATCACATCTCGAAGAATGTGTTTTTTCCCAATTGCATTATAATAAATAATAGTGTTTCTTTTTGAGTTTTTGGCTTTATTTTATTGATTTAGTTATTTTATTTTTCTATCAATACTATTAGATTGAATTTAAACAGTAAATAATTATTTTTTAAAGAATTGGAAATGTATTAGAATAGAATAGAATAGAAAACAAACTTTATTCTGGGAACAAGTCCCTTTAGAATAACAAACACGCTCGAATGTTTTGGTTCTCTGGGAACGAGTGTAGAGATCGGAAAGGCGGGATCTTGTTTTTTGGTGCTGGACTGAGAATTTGAATAGGAGGAGACTGTAGATATTTGAAGGGTGTTGCGAGTTGATGGATTGGTATAGAAAAGCATTAAGGAAATATTGTCTATGAATGGGAGGGAAGATCAACTTTAACTCATCATAATGATGTGACACGCGGGATCGCCTCGGAGTACAAAGGACAAATAATGAGAGCAGTTCATTATTCGCTTTAAACGGTCCTCAAGCTTTAAAAAGCCCTTCGAAAGGCTTCCGTTTACAACACTACAGTAGTCAAAGTGGGTGAAGATGAGGGATGATACGAGAAGCTTACGGGTAGATCGTGTAAGGAGATGCCGAGATCGATAGAATAACTGAAGGGAACTAATTGATATTTATCGGATATTTGGGTGATGTGGGGTTTCCAGGAAAAGTTTTAGTCAAAAGTAATGCCTAAGTTTTTGACAGAGGATTTGAAACTGATGGGGTGGTCGTTTAGGATTAATGTTGGGAGGTTGGGGATAGCTGTAAGGAGGGAATTGGAATCTAGAAAAATGGCCTGAGTTTTCATTGCGTTCAATTCAAGTTTGGAAAAGGTCAATGATTTTAGTTTGGCAAAAAAGATAGAATGGTCAAGGAATCGAAAGCTTTAGAAAAGTCAATTAGGATTAGCACAGTTAGTTGTTTTGTATTATTATATTATTTACCTATATTTTTAATGCAATCAAAATGTGAACCTTTGTATGTAGGACATACACGTATACCAACTAATGTAACAATAAAATATGTCCATTTTAACAACGGCTCCCCTAACTAAGGTCTTTGACTTAAATGTCTTCTAGTTTATGGACTTTTTTCATCCTGCTCTTGATCGATTAGCTTTAGGCATTTTCAGAGTTAATTAAGTAGGATGCAGTAAGCCGTTCAGAATATCGGATTATTGTTTATGACAAGGTCTTCATCTTTGTGGTTTAAAATATTTTTTTAAAAATACGAGCTTAAGACTGAGTCATTATTCTTTTAAAATTACGCCGGGAGGAAATTACTCGATTAGGTAGAGCCCACAATGGCTATTCTTGATAAATAATAAATTGCGAGACGGTGTAATGGACGGTAGTCGTTATTGTAGCTCCGGCTTAGCCAAGGATCACGAACTAACAATCCTCAAACTCTAACAAAAACCAGTTACAGCAGCGTACCTTGCAGTACATTGCATACATAAATCGCTCGTTTATTCACGTGTTAGGTACTCGCTTATTAAAAATATAATAAAAGTAGGGAGGATGTGCTATGATGATGAAGGTGACTAAGGAATTATTTTTTTTAACCTCCACATGGGCCATTTTCTTCATATTTAATCGGTTGATTGGTTGTTTCATATTTGAGGCGTAAAACCTATTAGTCATCAACGTTTAAAGTTAATAAGTATTCTTTGGTTTATATATGGTTGACTAGATAATAATAAGGTTAGTGTAAAATGGTCAGAGGGTGCAGTCTGGACTGCACTATGTATGGTGTATTGTACCATGCATAATGACTGGACCCCCTGACCATTTTACACAAATTTAATAATAATAATTATATATATAGACCTTATTAACGCATTTTTCCTTTTTTCGCAAAAACATTAATGCATTGACAGATATTCCTGTATTATATAACGTTCTTCAATCCTCAAAGATATGGACTATTGATTTATACTATCTTTATATGTTAATTTATACGGTAAAACAATATTTTTCAACATGCATTTAACAAGTCAGAGCGGAAAACAAGATACAAGTACAAATTATAATCCACTTCGTTGCAGTGTCAAAACGTAGATCAATTTATACTCCAGCTATGGTATTCCAACAACTCTGCATACATGTATGAGAAATAGAGCTATAAAACCCAATTTTAAAAGGAAGCAAGTATGTAATAGGCTCTCGTGCCTTGAAAGAAACTCAATCGAATGAGGACCAATAGCTCCCGTTCAATTTCCTTATTTGAGGAAAGGACCGGCCCCGGGTGACAAATCATTCCCGCTCCTCACATCTTCAATTTTCTTACTCCTTCCTCCTAACAATAGTCCACAATAGTCCCCTTCTCTTATCTCCTACTCGCCCTATTCTGTCCCATTTGCAATAGAGAATAAGGTACGAAAAAAATCTATTAATGGGTTGAAAACTTTAAAGAGTAAATCTCGAATAAATTACAGATATATGCATATCTTTGTATGTAAAGGCTGGTCATAAATATTATTTTAACACACGTATATTCGCCTCACCTGTATGTGAGTGCGTATCTAGGGGAAAATCGAATTTCGGCCAAGTGCTGACTTGTGCCAAGTACTAAGGCATACAGAGCTTAATTTTTGAAACGAGGATATAACTTCTGGCAGCATCAACTGGGAATTTCGTATATTTATCTGAAAACAAACTGAAAATTATGAAATAAATATTAATTTAAAAAAAAATTGCTTTAATAGGATATAAAATTGAAATTTTATTTAAAATTATTTTCTCCTTTTTAGTTTTGTTTTCCATTAAAGTGTTTTTTTAGTTATTAAAATATTATTTCTTCCATACTTTTTTATTGGTATATTCAATTTAAAATATATTCAATATCTCATTCATTCAAGCAATGAGCAACCCATGAAAATATACTGTTAATGGCGTGGTAGAAAATCATTTTTTTTTCAAAATGATTTTTTTCCCAAACTCAGATAAGAATATAAATGAATAAGGTTTATAAATATAAATAAAATAAGATAATATAAATGAGACTGTGCCTGGTAAATGAATTCTTTAAAAGAAGGTAAAATATATAGAGCAATAAAATTTTCGTAGGATGACAATATTTAGAATCCGCAGAGGTATATAAGGAATATGCGGAACTCCCCATTTTTAAATAGAAAAAGTAAAAAATATGGGTAAAAAAAATAAAAAGCATACTTTTGTAGCTAGCCGTACTACAAAGTAGAAACAAAAACATTTTTTTTAAAAATATATATATATGCTTTAATAAGAAAAAAACTAAAGTTAAGAGTAGAAAAAATTCTCGATAAGTTTAAAATAACAATAGAGTAATGAACAAAAAAAAATCATTTTATCGTAAAAAATTATTGGCTGCTAGATGTTAATTTTGGTTAATATTTTATCGTATTCACATTGGTAAAAGTTAAGCCATTATCAAAATATCTTCAAAAGCATCTCACCCATCCATTTCTTGTTCATCACTATTTTTATTTTAAACTTATTGAAAAAGATTTTCTATTTTTTATTTTTGTTCCCCATTAATTAACATGATTTTTTGTTTTGAAAACTATTATTTGTTTTAAACTTTAAATTTAGCTTTCTATTACAGCGTGTTTTAGACTATTATTAATTATCGCCATTTTCTTCAATTTCTATCCATATTTTAAATAGCACTTATAAAAGCTTCTGTGCTCTGCCAGCATTATAGTTCTTCCATTAGTGACGTGTGCAATTTAAAAGACATATCGCACGATGGAGACTTGATCGATCTAGGTGGCTTAGAAGACTTTCAAATGTTTAACCTTGATTACTATATAATATATAACCCAAAATAAGGTTTAGAGATATGATGTCTTGAAGACGTTTCCCTTAAAATTATACGAGTTACGGAGCGACATAGCTCAGTGTGTACTGCGCTGAGTTGTTGTCGGCCCAGGGTTCAAACACAGTTGTGATAGATAAATTATTTTATTATCTGCTTGCAGACCTGGATGTGCCCTGTGTGGGATCTCCTAACCCTCCTTGGGCTCAGCTACCTTTGTAAAGTGGGTACTCTTAATTAAGGAAAAAATCTAACGGTTGAGTGTGATCTAGGACAAACCACTAATAAATCTCAAATGGTACTTTCATTTTAACCGACAATCGGGTTTCCCAATGAATAACTAATCATTAGAATGAATATGAACAAAAATATCTTTGTATCAGAAGAAAACAGTAATGATTTGATTATCTACCGATCTTATTATAAAATTCATCATAAAATATGATTATTGCCGTACTGACAATCATCGGCAATTTTCAAAGATAAATTGTCAAATTTGAATAATAACACCGTATGCAAGTGTTATGTTATTTTAAATAACAATACAGGGATGAACAAAAAAAATATTTTATAATACAAAAACAAATCGTGGGGTTATCGATGTTAATTGTAAAAATTTCATTGATATTATTAAAAGTATAGTCATTGTGAAAATATAGTCCTTCAGACGTATTTTCCACTTTTTAGTATTTTTTCCCATAGTTAAAGATAATTCATTCACTTTTCAATTTTTTTAGATCAAATCACATCTCTCCTTGACCTTTGACACCTCCTCTTTGACTTTTAACGTGTGAAATTTTTCACCACACCCTGACATTACGGATATTGTGGAGAATATATAGCCGTTGTTCTGGGACTACTCTCTACACATTCCTGAAATTCTTAGTGCTGGATGCTTTATAACAGCAACACCATATCTTTTTTTTTAATTGAATCATATTGATAAAAAAATAAGAATGCTAGTCGTTTGGCTTTCTTAACCATATATCACATCCACTGTGTTTCTCTAGATATAATCTTTGACGTTAGATCTAGCACAAATTTTAAATATGCTTCATAGACTATTACTCACATTAAATTTATCAATTTAATCTTAGATTATTGATTCTTCCAATTCAAATTCACTTGTATTACAGAGTATTATTAAATTATAATTTATCATAGATATTGCAGAAATGTCTGCAACGCTATAATACATAAAATACTGTACGGTTTCTATGCCAACGGTTATAGATGGTATGGTTGATTAGTATAGTAATTTGTATATATCAGCATAATAATTTGGCTGAACTCTGAAAGTGACTTTTGGTAAGCCATAATGCTTTTGAGGTTTATGATCTGTTCTGAGCTTCCTTTCCTGGTCTGTTTTGGATCCTTTCTTATGAGGTGGATGAATGAGCGTTGTGTTCTAGTCATCCGGGATACTTTCATTCATTCAATTGTCGCATTTCTATTGACGTTCTTCGAAAGTTCTGCCGTGATTAAGTTTTCTCCTGTTACTTTATAATTCTTAAGGTTAGATTTTAAGTAATTCCGGTAGTTTCAAATTAGGTTTATCTGTCGTCGAGATGCTGAAATACATCTTTTCCTTCGGTTCCCCGTAGTATACTAATCTTGGTTAAATAATTGGTTATATTTTATTTCATTTTATATTGCTATGTTTTATACTTCTAAATATATTTTAAATATTCTGATTGATTTTGGGATGCCAGAGTATCATTTAAAATGATTACTCAAATTATTATTTCTATGCCTTAGTCTTAATTGGATTCTTTCCCAGACGTCTTGTCTTGTGTTTACCAATTTACTAATCAACTATACCATCTATATATTATTCATAAATATGTAGTGCATCTGGGCTAAGTCAGCACCAAAGTATTTAAAATAGATATACTTTATTAATACGATTTTAAGCAATATTCATAATGATTCAGTATATGCATTGAGGATTACACTCAATGATTTAGATTTAATAGAGGATTGCCAAAAAATACATAACAGACATAAATTACGACTTATCTTTGAAACAGGGGTACATCTTGAGTTCTTCTTGGTGAACTTCTCCGGGTCTCGCTGTATTCGGATACTCCTCCGCCCGCATCGTTAGCGGGCTCCGTTTCCCGCGTCTTCCTCGCCCTTTTTTCTTCGGGATCTGATCAGGGAGTCCTCCTTCCTCCTCCGGATGTGTTGAGAGAGTTCTTCTAAAAGTGGAGTCCTCGACCTCTCTCTTTTCTTATCTCTTCATCCACCTTGACCGTGTGGGTATGACCCTTTTCACCCGATCGACCTTTACTTTTCAAACCAAACATTGCTCATTATGTAAAAACATATATATTTTTGTAATGCCGCCTGGTACGATACATAATATTAGTAAAAATTATATTCCTCTATTCTTTTTTTGTAGGATAATATTGAAACTATTTTATAATTTTTTCAGGTAAGGAATATTTATTCAGGTAATGGAAGAAATACCACACCCTTGAATAGCAATAGTTGGTCTAATATATATAAGAAGAAAATGGTTCAGTTAGAGATAAAAAAAAATCTTTAATATGGAAAACTTTTTTTTGGAAAGTAATGTTTCGACCCACATTGCAGGTCTTCTTCAGGGGTAACTATAGAAAATAAGATAAATTAAAATTATATATGGTAAATAATAAGTAGGGGAGCGGAGTGGTAGATCATTGAGTTGCCATGCCATAAAATCCTGAACTCTTTTTTTTACTCTTGGTTCAAATATCGCTGAACGCAAGGCTTTTATTTAGTCGGTTAGCAGTCGGAGATGGATCATATGGGTTCTAGGACCCTCCTAGGGCTCATCTACCCTCTAAAAGATGAGTAACTAAAATAAGGGGGAAATTCTGGAGGTTGAGAGTGATTTAGGACAAATCACCACCCTGCTCAATCATTGTTCATGAAACAGTACAGACTCTACTATGTACTGAATCCCAGACCCGTTCACGGGTTGTAGCAGTACAGGTTTTAGAAATTAGGCATCTTCATGCTTATTTATTTCAATTCATACCATATATAATTTTAATTTGTCTCCATTTTTTTTATTTAGCCCTGAAGAAAACCTGCAGTGTGGGTCGAAACGTTCGCTTTCCAATAAACAGTTCTCCCTACTTATGATAATTTTTTTTACTTCCCCCGAACCATTTTCTTCCTCAAACCACACCCTGTTTCGACTTAATTCTCTTTTTATCCTACCAGAATGATTACATACTACTCCGGGTTCAAATCCCGGCCGAGGGCCTATCTTTTCTCTTTAAAAATAAAAATATTTAAAACTCAAAAAAATTGACCAATAATTATTAAAAAATATATAAATAGTAATATGACGTAAGTCAATAAGATCCTAAAATTAAATGAATGTTCACAGAACTTCGTTCTAGTGTATTCATCGCAAAAATTTTGAGAGCACGAGGACATGGGATCGGATGAGAGAAAAGATTTGTCCTCTGCCGGCAGGCGGCCTTGGTAGCTCAAATGGTAGAGCGATGTAGCTCAGGTGAGACAAAGGTTCCGGGTTCAAATCCCGGCCGAGGGCCTATCTTTTCTCTTTAAAAATAAAAAGATTACTTACTACCTTTTACATGACAGTCGTCTCTAAAACTAGTGAGATGCCATGTGGTTACCTTCAGTTCAGTACATTCAGTTCACAACTAAAAGACATCGAACTTCGTCTAAAAAATGACTAAAAAATCGTAGAAAACTGCTGAAAAAAAAGTATTGCACTATTGAGACCGCGTTGGTGTTTCTCTACTTATCAGATACCCTCATCACTTGGAAAGATCGTTCATTGACGAAAAGTATTGTTTCAATAAATCGCAGGAACTTTAAATCAATAGCTGCCAAACAAGTGATAATGAGGTTTCGGATGGAACGGTCAAAGGTCGATGTAATCCATAAATCAGAGTTTGTAACTAATGGACTTGACACGTTTCGAACAGAGCGATGCACTTATCTTGTTCCATACTTCCGCTCCATTTACCTTTTGGCTATACAAGTTTTCTGAATTCGACATTTGTTAAATATTTCAATCACAAATCACACTCTTTGTTCCCGCTCCTAAAAAAAATCATTCACTGTTACTTTTTAATTAGATGACTCTAACAAAAGGCAACTCCCTACCATGTAACAACTATTAATCAAAACATTTTAACAGGGTTTCAGCATTAGGTGATGGACATTATAAAACAAATGCAAGGGGATATGTAGGAAATGACTTGGGGTCGAATTATAAAATTTATTATCGGCTTATGACCAATGCGTTTTTAGTTATTTATTTATTTTTCATAAGTTTAAAAAAAATAAAGGGTTTTGCATGATCATGACCACAACTCTGAGCTACTTTTTGATAATATTACATTATGCTCATTCGGTTATTCAAGGAGGGTAAATTTCTTCTTGAGAGTATATAAATTGAATTATATGTAAGCATATTGATTACCATAAGAAACAATTTTGTTAATTTTTTTTTTAAGTTGGGTCCCTTATTACCCTACTGTATAAGTTAAAATTATTGCAGTCAATAATTTTTCTTACAAATCTAAAACAGTTTATTTGGTAAGTATAATCACTTAATACCGAAATAGTATAATTCGTAGTACTTAAAATTAAAATTAAAAAAAATACATAAAATATGATCGATAGAAAAAGCTAAACAGCTCAGAATTATATCGATATTTTAACTCGTATTTCTGTAATATTATACGACTTGAAGAAGAAAAAACATTCAAAAATAAGTGCTCACAGGCTAGTATTTTGATTTCGATTTATCCTCAGTTATCCCGTTGAATCTAGGAAATGTAAGGGCAATTTCAGAAATATCTCACCACTCTTTATCAATAAGTTTATTAGCAACACAGTAGGTAGTGTAAATAATATTAAGAAACCAATGTCAATTTATTGGTTGAAGCTAACAACTGAAACAGTCAGAAACACTATTGGCGACAAAAATTTGGGGTCCAATTTGAACTAAAGGTAAGTCCACATCGCTCCCTGTAGTATGCCTCGACAGACGAGATTAAAGAAGAATTAAAAATTTTTTTTACTGATGTTGAAAGAATTAAGATTTTAAAAAATGGTACTGAAATTTGACTCATACCTATCGTTTGCGACCTCCAAACATCCTGAAATACTTAAAGCGGATTTCCTCACTGTTAATGTAGAATAATTTACACCTAACCCCTATAGCTGCTATAATTGTCTGGGTTTTTCACACCCGACGAAAATTTGCAAATAAATCGCTGTACTGTGGTCAGACACCCGGAAAACAAAACTTGCGAAAAAGCTACTTGGTGCATTAACTGCAATGGTAGTCATAACGCCTTGGATCGTAGATGCCCCGTTTTAAAATTTCTAAAAGAATCAAGGCAATACAAACAAATAATAAATTTCATTTATAGAGGCAAAGAAGATTTTAAGGGGAAAAAATCTTAACGTATTGCTGAAATCGTATTCCGAAGTTCGAAATTCTCTGAAAAAAGGGATATTGGAATTCAAGTTAATTTTCATGAAAACTATAACCCTGAAAACTTCAATACCGACAATAGCAAAAGCATCATTAGTCAAAGAATCCAATTTTCGGAGAAGTTTTGCTATTTTTTATGTTTCAATAGTGAAATTATTTTTTTCATGGAAACGAGTTGTAAATAATTCATTAGGAATTAACGTAAATTGAAGTTGGATGAAAATTGAAGAAAAGCGCCAATGTTTTCATATTTCCGTGAACAGCCTGTCAATATCATTCAATATAAATTAGGGATGGAAACGCAAGTTCATGTTCGTTAAGACTTTTTATACAAATCATATAATCAAATAAAATAAGTGACTCGTATCTATATCAAGAAATATTCATATACACGTACACAAATAACCAGCTCTTGAAACTTTTATTTTATTTTATGTTTTGAAGGTTGAAATGAAAGAAACAATAATTTCGAAATTCAAATTACTAAATAACACAAGGGAACAAATTTTTATTAATTTTTTGTTGCATGGAGTTTTAGGCCTGTTGTTTACTAATTAGAGGTTGGTGATTACAAATCTAGCCTCAGTTTTTCTCCAGCACCTTTTGTTTTTGGCAAACAGCTGATAGACATATATTTGTACTAGTCACATTCAAACTTCAATTCAACTGAGTTGTTTAGTGAAAAAGTTTGTGCTCTTGTGTTAAATAACAATGTCCAAGTTAAGAAATATCTGTAGAAACGATCCAAACTATTTCTGTAACATTTGTGGTGAATATACATTCAAAAATTGTAGGCTAAGTGTGTCAGAGTTTATAACACAGGTATATTTTGATTACTTTGGATTCGCTTTGGACATCCGTGACAAGTATTGGATCCCTCATATGGTATGTAAAACATGTGTTGAGTCTTTGAGATTATGGGCAAATAAGAAAAGACCCCATTTTAAGTATCAAACACCAATGATTTGGCGGGAACCTAATAATCATCAAGATGATTGTTATTTTTGTGTGATTGATATTAATGGAATTAATAAAAATAACCGGTCGAAATGGTCTTATCCAAACTTGTTATCTGTTACTCGACCAGTCTTGTTCTCTGGCGATGCACCAGTACCCCAAGCTTCTTCATCTGTACAAAATGATCATGATATAGAAAAACAAAACTATTCTTCAAGTGATGAAAGTCGGACAAGTGATTCTTACCCTGATTTTACTTCTGAGCCCCAGCTCTTTAATCAGGAAGACCTCAATGCATTAATCAGAGATCTTGGTCTTTCTAAAAAGACATCGGAGATTCTAGCTTCTCGATTAAAGCAAAGAAATCTTTTAACCCCAGAAACAAGAATTTCATACTATCGTAACCGAGAGGCAGAATTGCTGTCATTCTTTTCTAAAGATGACGACTTTGCTTTTTGTTCAGATGTTCCTGGTTTATTGAAAGCAATGGGAGTACAGAAGTATGATCCAAATGAATGGCGTTTATTTATTGACTCCTCTAAACCTAGCCTGAAATGTGTACTTATGCATAACGGCAATAAGCTGGATTCGATACCGATTGCACATTCAACTACAGTCAAAGAAGAATATGCTACTGTAGCTTCTGTAATGGATAGAATCAAATACAAGGAACAAAAGTGGTTGATAAGTGTTGATCTAAAAATGGTGAATTTTCTTCTTGGACAACAAGGTGGATATACAAAATATCCATGTTTTATTTGTTTATGGGACAGCAGAGCTAGGTCTGAGCACTGGATTAGAAAAGATTGGCCTTCCAGGCAATCTATGGTTCCGGGACAACTGAATGTAATAAATGAGCCCCTTGTGCCCACGGATCGAATAATACTGCCACCTTTGCATATCAAACTAGGGCTCATGAAACAATTTGTCAAAGCTTTGAACAAGGGTGGTGATTGCTATAAATACATCTCTAAGAAGTTCTTTAATTTGAGCCAAGAAAAAATTAAAAATGGAATTTTTGATGGTCCCCAAATAAGAAGGTTGATAAAGGATGAAAACTTTATTAGTTACATGACTGATTTGAAAAAAATGCCTGGAATGAATTCGTTTGGACTGCTCAAAATTTTCTGGGAAACAAAAAGGAAGAAAGCTATGCGGAGCATATTGAACTAATGTTGTTACACTTCCAGCAGCTTGGTTGTAATATGAGCATCAAAGTACACTTCCTCCACAGCCATTTGGACCGTTTCCCTGAAAATCTTGGTGATCTGAGTGAAGAACAAGGGGAACGGTTCCATCAGGACATTCGAACTATGGAGGAACGTTACCAAGGTCACTGGAATGCTCACATGATGGCGGACTATTGTTGGAGCATTAAAAACAGCCCCCGTGAACCGAATCAAGCCAGAAAATCTTACAAAAGAAAATTTTTTGATATGTAGTGGTAATTTTTTTAATAGTTTTCTTAATAAAAAATATTTTCATCTTAAAAAACAGTTTATAATTATAACCCCAAAAGTAAAGCTGATACAAACAAACTGACTTCAATCTTAAATCAGCACCTCGAGGAAGTAGAATATTAGTCAAAATATTTCATGCAACAAAAATGTTGTTCCCTTGTGTAATAGCTTTTTGGAAGTTGTTTTTTCGGGAGCAAAAGCCTCTCCTGGTATTAATGCTATCTTGGCCTTGGTTGGCTTCATCTTTTCTCAACTTTGGTATGTTCGATACATTAAACATTTTTCAAGTATGTTGTTTATTCATTTAACGTCATATCATCACTTTATGCTGTTATGGAATGATGACTAGAATAAAGATCTATGTACATACATGGTACCCTGATTTTATGCACCTTTTGAAGGATGGTATAATCAAGGATTTTTTTACTCGCTTTAAAAAATACTAGGCCTATCTGCCGAAGTGCAAACCCATGTCCTAGTTCCAGAAGAAAGATTTCTGATTTTATGGTAATATTTGTTATTTATAGTTTTTAATAGTTTAAACAGTAATATTTATATGATAAACTAATCATGACTCAACTTTACTGAAATCCCTTTCCTTTTAATGAGGTACCTGAAGATGATGAGCCTGTTGATATCTCCTGCTTCCTGAGTAGTTTTTGCAGGAACTCAGAATCATCCGGTGACAGATGATGATGTTCCTTTTTTATCATGATTCTGGTTTACAATTCCACTCCATCTTTATCTGCTTTCATCTACACATTTTGCATGTTGATTATCGTATAACAATATCATATAATATAATTCGATTTTTTATGAAAATAAATAATTAAGGAAATATATTAATTTTTTTCCCATCCTCTAAGATTTTATTTACAACATAATACAAATTTACAATAAATACCTGAAAATGCTTCTTTATAAACCAAAACCCTTCTGTTACCTTTCGGTATTTTAAGGCATTACAATGGGCTGAGTCCGCTGAAGGCGGTTTTTACTCGAACTGGCTCAAAGCCGCCGACTTTATACAAAATAGGGAGGGACCGCTTAGCGGGAAAATGTATTAGTTGATGATAAATTGAAGTAAAAATATTGGATATTGTCATAAATTGTGAGAAGGAACACAACAGTTAATGCTTGGTAGTTTGATTGGAATATTGATTGAAAAACTAATGTCGTTCCATTTTTAATTCCAGGATTAATAATAACTTGTTCTTAGATGAACACAAGTGGCACACATATGTCATTTGTATTTATGCTCATTCACCTATAATTTATGACGGAAGCTAAAACTATGCGTTGTTTTCTTCGGGAGATTCGGTATCCAAAGCTTTTTTGTTTCGCTTCCCGGCCAAAAATTTACTAAGGATTATCGATTGAACTAG
Source organism: Arma custos (assembly GCA_037127475.1). Classification (NCBI taxonomy): domain Eukaryota; kingdom Metazoa; phylum Arthropoda; class Insecta; order Hemiptera; family Pentatomidae; genus Arma; species Arma custos. The sequence continues at coordinate 83,251,814 of CM073764.1, read as the reverse complement.
TCGGAGAGCTCCCTGAATTCTCTAGTAAATACTCTGCTATTCCTTATTTTTTAATCAATTTTTAAACTGTAAGTTGGGACCGCAAACAAGTTCTGATTAAATATTATCTTTACCAACTTTATGTGTACAGTCGGTACCAAAAATGTTATTTTGCTTCTAAGTAGCGAGAAGCTGGAAGTTGTATCTTTATTAATTTTTTTCTTTAGAAAGAACTATTTCTAAAAACTATCTAGAAATCATATGGGAGCTAAAAAAACTCTAAGAAGTTACAAACAGCGAAGGACCAACTCCAAAGGGTTTTGTACAATGCCATATTTACAACAATTCTCTTGTTGCTAACTTACATAATACTTTTAATAATACTTTAAAATACTTATTTAATAAGATATAATTGCCAAAATAGAAAATGGTGAGTTAGAGACATATTGAGGAAAAAAATATTTGTACAAGTATTTTCTTTTCATAATTATGTTAACAGAACTGTTTGTCATGGATCAGATGTTGGCAATACCCGATTGTAATTGTACTATTATTTTTAAATACAATAAAAATGTTTGAATATTTAGAATAAGCTGAGTACACATTTAACTTTGGTAGTTCTGATAGATATAGTCTAAGATCGATAAGTGCAGTGAAATATTTAATAAATTCCAATCCCATCGTAACAGCTTTGCACGATTTTTACAGGAATAGTTTGAAAATAGAAAGAAATTGCGAGAACACGGGGATAAAGGATCGGTGAAGAGAATGGATTTGTCTGGCCGTGTTACGAACTAGTTTAACTCAGTTGGTTAGAGCACCGCGCTAGAGAAGCGTGCGACCCAGGTGTTGATCACGGCCTGGACAAATCTTTTGTCTTCAAAATAAAAATATTTAAAAATTATCATCATCATAAGAATAATAAATATGAAATAAAGTAATTTATATCTCATGTGGAAGCAAATCAATGTCTCAAAAATCTATCAAATTTAAATTTGCGCGTGTGCGTAACATATAATACTTAGCATACATGTATCAGACTATTACTGTCTAAAGAAATTTAAAAAAAAAATTGTATCCCTCTAACACACGAAGAGTATTTAATATAAGCTAATGAATTTGACTGATTTTAAGACTACTGGGTAGATGATTTATTTGAGATGATACTCAACTAATAGATTTTTCATCTAATTCAAGGAATCCACTTTATATTATCGGTGTTCGGTTATTCCGTGGAGTTTCTGCAGACCCCAAAGGACCAAATTACTGCTCCAAAGAGAATTAATAATTTATCTGCCTCAGCATGTCTCGTCTCCTAGACCTACAAATCAGTAGCTCAGCGCTCAAGGCAATGATCCACCCCGATCCATTTGATCTAAGCAGGGGATGTATTTAATTATCATGATGTTAAGGGAGTCCTTGTCAAAAAGTTTTGAAAAGCTTGGCAATCTGTGCAACGGTCTTAATTCATGCTTCCAAGGTGCAGGTAGAAATGAATAGTTTCTTGTTGTTTTTTTTGGTAATTACTCTGCGTGTTGCCGCTTCGAGTTGAGCCACAAGTTTTAACTTTTCTTTCGTTCCCCTTTTAATATTTTCCAAAATACGAGTTATTATGAGCTTTAGTTCGTAAAAGGGAATATAATTATGGAAAATGTGTATAATCCGGTAATCATTTCATCTAGAAATGAACGTTTCAACAAAGGTATATAATTTTTACTTCGAATGTTCGAATGTTTTATACAGCTGACATCCCAACGCATTCTAATACTGTCCTTACCATTTATGCGGATGACATATGTCTATTATCAGTCAACACTAATACAGTTATAGCATACTCATATAATCTTCAATCACATATCACTGACCTTGAAAAATGATGTAAAAACTGGAAGATTAAAATAAATTCCCACAAATCCCATGAAATCAGCTTTACACTCCGTCGTAAACCAACAACTTGCTGTCTTCCTATATCTTTTAATAACATCCCACTGATTCCTGTAGAACAGGTCCGGTACTTAGGACTACACCTTGACACACGCTTAACTTGGAATCCTCATACTAGACTGAATCGACAAGCAACAGCTAGCAGTTTCAGGCTACTTCAATATTTACAAACGCTTTAAGCTCCCAATTAATTACAAAAGACTCATATACATGACAACCATCGAATTCATCTCGTAACCAATCCTTACAATCCAAAATCCTTCGTAAAACCCTCAATGCTCCTTACTTTGTTACGAAGAAAGTAATCCATAATGACCTTAATGTCCCATTTGTTGCTGATTTGGCCCGAATCCGATATCAATATTTTCATGGCAAACTTCATTTCCACTCAAACCCTATAGCTAGTTATAGTAACCTCTGCAATTCCTGATGATCCTCCGAGGCGTATGAAAAGAAGATGACCTCGTGACCTTCTATGCTGAAATTTTTATTTGAGTACTACCATTGGGTAGTATCTCTACTTGCCTTTATCTTTTGCAGGACATTTTTTGTCTTTTATTTCATTTACTTGATGTATTCAATATACAGTTGTACATTTCAATAAATACTTACATTAAAAAAAAAAAAAACCTGTTATTTCTTGATGGAATGATTACCGAAATCTACTCATTACCCATAATTACATTATCTTTTCCATTCTAAAGCTCACGATATGTTGTATTTTTTGGGAAAAATTAACAGGGGGACGAAAGAAAACTTAGAACTTGTTGTGACTCAACTGTATAATTGGAAATGTTAGTAGAAACTTATTTCTTGGTGAAATGATTACCGAAATTTGTTCATTGCCCATAATTACATTTTTTTTTCCATACTACAACTCATGATAATTTTTTTGGAATATATTAAAAATTAAACGAATAAACAGTTAATACTAGGTAGTTTTAACTCAGCTCGAAGTGACACCCTGCATAACAGATACATTAATTAGTTTTACAGCACCCATTTAAAGAATATTTTATTTTAAATGCCGGAAAAATATAGAAACACTGGTTTAAGTTGAACCGAGTAAGACCCCACCAACACTGTCGCCCGGGCTCGATGAATGAATGCTTTATTTTTACCAAGGGCTGAAATCGCGATTGCTTATCAGCACTGAAAACACGGAAGACACAAGAATATAGGAGACTTCCCATAAAAAATAGTAAAATCTGAAGCGATGGGATCTGCTTTGTATATTTTACAGAAGTGGTAAAAAGAATGCCATCCTCTAAATGAACAGGAAAAGCGACTAATTTCAATTCCGAATCGACAGCTTCTTTTTCTTGTAAAAATAACCAGCTCTTAAAACGTTTATTTTATTTTATATTTTGAAGGTTGAAATGAAAGAGGCTTCTTTGAACTCAATAATTTCGAAATTCAAATTACTAAATAATAGCTTTTTGGAAGTGTTTTTTTCGAGAGCAAAAGCATCTCCTGGTATTAATACTATCTTGGTCTTGGTTGGCTTCATCTCTTCTTAGGAGCCTCATTGAATAAACGTCTACTGTTATTTGTGTTTAAATAATTTAAATATGTTTATTTGAAAAAAAAATTGAACCGCTGGGAGTTAGAAAACATGGTAATCTTTTGATTAATTTTAAGAATAGCTTTATTGATAAGAAGTGTTAGTTTCCTCCTTGAATTGAGCTGCTATTTTTAAAAGTTACATGAGTCCATTTTTTCAGATATCGAGATATTAATGGATTTGTATTTTAATTAATTTTAAATTATGGCCAAACGCTATATATTTTTAACCTATCAAAGAGCGATATTTTAACACTATTACTCTTTTAAATTTTATTATGAAATAATAATCATTAAAATAATTTAAAAGAATATTCGATTCTCTTTAGATTCAAATGGACTTAATATACTTTCAAAAATAACAGCTGAATTCACTATTGAAGTCTCCTAGGGCTTATTTCCTGCTTTATTTATTATTATGCGATTTATAAAATACTAGTTATGTATTTATCTTAACTTGTTTCTGCAGCATGAACAGTTCATGAAAAACATCTGATATTGACTATGCACACTAGTTGACAATGCATACATTACCGAGATATTGAGTCCTTCTAGCTTCTGTGTGATTTTCTCACAGACCTCCTCCGCCTGCCGTAGAGTCTCTCTGCGCTAATCGAGCTGCTGTAGATCGCTATGTCGTCGGCATAGGCTGCTACAGTAGCTTTTTTGTAATTGGCTCCAATAGTTTCAGGTGTGTATATTGAGAAAAGATATGAGACACTGAGCCAAACGCTTCCGTGCAGTCTATGGAGATCATATCTGTCGCTTCGTTCTTGGCGGTGCACTGGCTCACTTCCGCATGTATCTTCGCCAGGTGATAGTATACACATAGCGATCTACAGCAGCTCGATCAGCGCAGAGAGAGCTCTACGGCAGGCGGAGGAGGTCAGTGAGAAAATCACACAGAAGCTAGAAGAACTCAACATCTCTGTAAATCCTAAAAAGACTGACTGCATAATTCTCTCCTTTCAGGGGAAAAAGCACCGCTCTCTCTCTAAGGTCTGTAGGGTAGCGGGACGAGAAAACAAATCAGCGGGCAGCAAAGTCTACTTAGGTGTCACACTTGACCGACACCCGAAACTAGCCTACCACTGCAGAAAGAAGCTCAGGTCGATTAGGACCAAGTCTTACAGACTTAACCACCTGCTTACATCTCCTAACTTATCCCTCCGCCTCAAGCTGACAATCTATAAGAGCATCCTAAGACCGGCGCTCCTCTACGGAGCACCATTGTTAGGCAACATCACGTCTGCAACGGCGATAATGCTCCAACAGGGTATTTGGACAGTTCCACCCCTAATGATTTCTCCCTTAATATAATAAGGGTTCAAAGATTGTTTGGAATCCGTCAGCTTTGAAGTTAGACATCTGGAATTTCGGATGTACAATTAACTTATAGTTTAAAAAAAACTATCGTAACTGACATTTTTCAAACTTTACAGGAGAGCAGTTTTAATCTTCAATTTTCCTTTTTACTGTTGTTCACGGTTTTCAATGATAATTAGAGGTCATCAAAATCAAGATCAATGAAGTTTGAAAACTGTCAGTTACAATAGTTTACATCTAAGCTACAGAATAATTTATTTAAAATGATATGTTATGAAACTTGAAAATGAACAGACCAAATTACACGCGAGCGAAGCGGCGGGAAAAAGCTAGTTGTAATATATAATTAAATAATATATTGAAAATAATTCAAAAGTGTTTAACAAAATTGCAGCTAACCAATTTTAACCACAATTTTTAAGCCATTTATGGTAAACAGTAATTTACAAGAAATTTGTAAGAATTTATTGTAAGTTTTGAGTGATATACTTGATTCTGCATACTACGAATAAAATTATAATATTTTTATTATGAGCAAAATACCACTCTTGGCTATCATATAATGATAAAAAAAGAGAGATGCTCATCAAAATGTTATAACAATCATGTTATAGCAATTATCTAAATAATAATAGCTTCCATATCATCCTCCCTAAGCAACTATTCTTCTCTTTCTATTTCATCTATAAGGACCCATCATTCTATTATTTGCACAAGACCTAGATCTTATCTCAATGTTCCACAGTTTTATAAGTCCATCAACTCTATACTTCTTATCAACACGCCATTGCTCCCGATTTCAGTGTCATTTAAATAGAGCTATACTTTTTAGAGATTTTTTTGTGATTTGCGAGATACGAACGAAAAAATAACTTGTAAGGGCTTCTTGACAAAATAAGTCGAAATGTTTGTCATTTTCGCAGACAAAAACAGAGAAAACTGAGTGATTTGTACAAAAAAATCCTATGAAAATTTTTTTTTGTACGGAAGGGGTTAATATAAGAAGTAGGGGAGACTAAATTTATTCCACGAATTTTCTTTTTGTTTCTGATCCCTGGATATTATGGCGGGGTCTATTAAGAGCGCAGAGGAATGAGGTTTTGTTTTAATGAGAGGCCCAGGGGGGGGGGGTGGTGGAGGTTGTAGGGGGAGGAGGCACATCACCCCTGTCCTAATTCCTAAGAGGAATTTGGACTCCTGCTCTTTTGAACCTCCGCTGAAATTTCATTTATCGGCCTTTCATTTTCGGTGCATCTCCTTCTTTGGCAGATTCCGACTCTTTTGAGAAATACCTCCAGGAATGGCTTCCTTCCAAGATCTTCCACCGTCAAATATTTTCTCATTAATCTTTGACAATGCTCTACTTGAGGTCAAGCATTGCAATAGAATATCTAGAGATGAATACCCACCAACATTAATAATTGCAAATCATTAATGGAAAGCATAGGCATATTGTAAAGGTTGGGTCTTTGTATATTTCGCTTTATGTTTAATCAAACCTTACTTGATGTATCTTTCTGTTTCCTGCTTCCTGGATAGTCGATTCAGAATTAATAACCATTTAAATTACTCGTTAACTATTTAAATTACTCGTTAAGTATCGTCAGAAACAATTATTTTAGCTATAGGCGTTAGGCTGCCATTCAACCGGCAGTTTGATCCTTGTAACAGCACAGTTATGTTCATATTTTATTTATTATTTTTTGCACAATATTGCTGGGTAAAGTTTTTTGTAATGTGTGCTTGTACTTCTCTGTACGTTTAATCAAAACTTACTTTGATTAAATATTTAATATAACCTCCTGTTTACTTTTCGGATGATCTATTCAGAAATAATCATCTTTTAAAAAAAGTCTTCAATTACTGGCGTAGGGAGTTGGCAGGCCCATCGCCGAGTTATCTGACTGCATTCAGCCATTGGTCCTCCAGTTTGGGGGAAACCCAATACTGGGGGGTATAGCCTGGCCATCCTTTCTCCTAAGGGGACTTAAACATTCAGATCAGTGGTACTGAGGATAACGGGCCTCCATCGTTGGAATAATTACCCGTGACAGTAAATTCTATTCGCAGCAAAAAAAAAAAAAACAATAATAAACTCATCGATGCTAGAAATGGCATAAGATGCAGTCAAAGAATAAGTCTTTTATTACCTACTACAATCATTTTAGATTCTACTACTATCAAATGTTATATATAGGCAGACAATAAACAGATAAATAATATTTTTTGAATGACAAATATGTTCATATTTTATTTTTACAATAATTGCTGGTTGTGGTGTGAAATATATTGCTCGGCATAGTTTATTGTCTATACTGTAATGCATAATACCTATATTGTAAAGGGTGGATCCCTGTGCGTCTTCTCTTTACGTTTAATAAAAGCCTAAGTGATGTATGTTCCTTTTTACTTCTCGGAAGGTCAATTCACTCTTTATATTTTTCTATAATTCTTTGTTAATTGTTTTAAACGTAAACCACTGTGTTGGCAGTGCTATAGAAAAAAATATGAAATTATGAGATAGCAAGGCTAGAAAAATATTTAATAACAACGCTGTGAAATTGGATCGGGTATTATTAAAAACGAGTGGTTTTAATTTGTATATTTTATTTGTTTTATATTTCTATTTTTGCCCGACAAGGTTTTATGACAGCCTGACGAAGCAATATTTATTTTATGAACCGTTAGCGATATTGTAGTTTAAAAAGTGATACAAATGTTTAAAGTAATTTTTTGAATGTCTTTAAACGTAAAGATTCGGCAGGCCTACCTGCAAAAAACATTTACACTACGTTCCAGGTACGTTGTAACGAACGGACCATTCGTCGTTGGTTTGAGAAATTTTCAGCATGTGACAAAGATTAAATCTTAAATAAATAGTGAAGGATAAGATCCAAATCTCACCGATTGATTCCACATACACCGGATATTGACATGAGGTAAAAAAAAACTTATAAAAATCAATCTGTACTTGCTAATCGGAAGGGACCTATACTATTACACGATAACGCCAAAGTTTTTGTTGTTTTACGAAAGACAGTGAATAAACTAAACGAGCTGAGTTACGATGTCCTACCGCACCCATCTGATTCGCCAGACTTATCTCCAACATAAATTTCAATTAAAATAGATAAAAGCAGACTTTATTTAAATTATTCTCAAGTCATTATCGCATTAGAAGACTTAAATTCATTACAAAACCGTAAATTTATTTTGGGAAAATAATAATAATAATGCGGGGTTTTATGTTTTCTTTAAAATATCCTTCCAAATAGAAAACTGTTTATGTTGTCAAAGCGTGATTTTCGCATAACTTTGTTTTAAGAGCTCAAATAGACGGTCATCAGCATTTATTTCATGGAAAATACCTAAATTTTTCAGTTCTGGGATTGAAGATTTGATTATACGTGAAAAATATACAGAAAATAAGGGTAATTATTTTGCATTCATAAAGCTGTTTTACTAAATGACATTTCCTTTGGAAGCAGATATTTCATATGAAATGGCCCAGTTATTATGTTTAATAAAGAAAATTACATCTTTTTTTTTTGGAAATGTACTGCTCGATTTTATCGAGCAATGAAATTAATAATTTATTAGTACGTACTTTTCTGCCCGTTTATGTGATAACTAAAACGTGATAGTTTATTTCGATACATTTTCGGTTAAAATGAATTTTCCTGAGCATAGAAGGCCGGCAACTGTTTGGGACTCTGTTCTAATTTGAGAAGCAGCAATTAGAAATAAATTGACTGACCCGGTTGGAGCGATAGCGGGGACCAATCAGAAAACCCATCCGCCTCAGTTAAGGTAGCGGCCCTCTAAATAACAACGGCGCTCTAGGAAATTCGATTCAAATTAAAATAAATACGCTTACCTTGCATGTGTTTCCAATCTATGAATGATACAATATATTTTATTAAAAATATATATTCTTTTAACTTTTTTCGTTCCATAAATTTTTAAATTAATTTATTTTGAATATTTTACTGTTCATCCTGTTAGAAAAATCTGAGGGTCCAGAGTTCGAGTTCGTGTTCCGGTGTTAGTGAAATGACAATAGACTCCTTGTAAGATAAGAATAATAAGAATTAGAAGTACTTAAATAAGTAGGGTACGGGGCATTGAGCGGGTCGGTTGTACCTTTACTCTAAATAGTCCAGACAACAAAGGAAAAATAGCGGAAATAATTCATGCAGAAGTCAATTTTGGCACACATGTAGTTCTTAACAACATACTAAAAGCATATATATATATATATATATATATATATATATATATATATATAAGAATAAAAAATTAAATAATTAATTGGAGGAGTTCACTGAAGTGGTTTTCGCAACTGGAAAACAACACGTTGATTTCCGGGTATCAAGGTAAACAGGAGATTCACGAGATCGAGCTAAAATTCACGAATGGTTCAATGACCATTCCCCTTTTCCAAAGTTGGATTCACTAATGTCGCTGTCAGAGGGCATCTGGGAAGTTCCAAAATAAACTGCCACCAAGTCCTCGATATTAGAATCAAAACTATGCAAAGTTTCATTGGCAGCAAATTTGGTTGCAAAAGAATTTAGTTTTGCCTATAGCCAGTAAGAGCAGCACCATTAAAATCAATGCTGAGAAAGTTACTATTAACCCTCTGACAATTTTCCAACTCACTGTCATAGTAAAAAATCGCGATAGCGATGGAGGAGAGCTTTTGGCATATGAATTAACTCCATACCTCTTGGCTCTGTTCAGCGAAGGCGGAATGCGAAAAGGAAAAAAATCAGCCCTCTACGATGTTTTGCCAGCAGAGGAGAACGCAACTCTCGATCTCACCCAGAGCACCATTGTGGTAGATGAAGGTTTCCTTCTCCACCGAATGAAGTGGTAACAGTCCTCCGACATTTCATCAATTTGCCATCAGTACATTGCCTGTGTACAGAAACATTACGGTGAAAATTGTATGGTGGTCTTTGATGGTTATAGTGATGTCGACAGTACAAAACGAGCTGAGCAGAAGCGAAGAGGTCAACATAAGATCACAAAAATTTATGTTGACATCAACTTTCATGAAAGCACGGCCATCACAGTTCAACAAGAGCATTTTCTTGATAATGAAAGGAACAAAACAAGGTTGATTCACTTGCTCAGCGAGAAAATGACAGCAGTCGGGATTGAAACAACTGTTGCTACAGGGGATGCTGACGGCACTATTGTGAGGTGCGGGTTGGATAAAGCTGCTGTACATCCAACTGTAGTCATAGTTGGGGAGGATGTGGACTTGATAGTTTTCCTCATTGGATTTGCACCACAATTAATCAATATGTACTTCATGAAGCCAGGCCGTGGGAATGTGGTGACCAAATTCTTTGCAGTGCTGCAACATCAACAACTTCCAATCGCCAAAATGATTCTCCTTCTCCATCGCTTCTCCGGATACGACACCACCTCGGCGATACATGGAAAGAGTAAAGTGGAAATCGCTAAGCTCTTCACAGAAAATCCTAGCCTTGCTCAAGGCATTTCAGCAATATTCAAGGATCCCTCAGCATCACCTGAGGATATTGAACAGGCTGGCGAGAAGCTTTTTTTGGCTGTATACAAAGCGCCTGCTCAACAAGACAACCTGAAAGAACCACTGCTCGGCAACCCCTTATCACCCATCCAATGGGATTGGGTCAAAGGAGAAGATGGGATCCTTAACCCAGTTACGATATAACTTAACCTACGAACGACACTGTGGCACCCGACTCCGTTTTGAATATGATCTTTTGCCGATGCAAGACTGGGTGAGGGGTGGGCTGCGGTTGTCGCAAAGCAGGGATTGCCTGCTCCGGTGCCAGTGGATGCCTCAGCTCATGTACGAACGGAGCCCCCGTCAAGGAAATCATCGATGAAGATGAAAGTTTAGATTTCGACGAAATGTAATGTTCAAGATACGTCATTAAACACTAATTACTTCATTTTCAACAATAATCATATTATTTTTAACGACAAACATTTCATTTTTAACAATAAAAGCTTCTTTTTTTTTTTAATTTTCCATATCTCCTTAAGCATTGATCCTAGCGAAAAACTATATAGAACCTTTTTTATAGAGAATTTTATGTAAATTAATTTAGTATATGTCCATTTTTTCGCTAGAGGCAGTATTTTTCGAGTCATTAACAAAAAACTGAAAAAAGGGACCTTTAGAGACCCCCCACACTTAGCTTTACCCCTACCCCTCAGTGCTTTTAGTATGTTGTTAAGAACTACATGTGTGCCAAAATTGACTTCTGCATGAATTATTTCCGCTATTTTTCCTTCGTTGCCTGGACTATTTAGAGTAAAGGTACAACCGACCCGCTCAATGCCCCGTACCCTACTTATTTAGGTACTTCTAATACATATATCTTACAAGGAGTCTATTGTCATTTCACTAACACCGGAACACGAACTCGAACTCTGGACCCTCAGATTTTTCTAACAGGATGAACAGTAAAATAATCTAAATAAATTCATTTAAAAATTTATGGAATGAAAAATGTTGAAAGAATATATATTTTTAATAAAATAGATTGTATCATTCATAGATTGGAAACACATGCAAGGTAAGCGTATTTATTTTAATTTGAATCGAATTTCCTAGAGCGCCGTTGTTATATATATATACACATTTTTAATCGGCTTTCGCTATGTTCCAAATTTGGAATGAAGGGCGGTAATAGGTTAATTAATTAAACAATAAACATTTCATTTTTAAAAATAAAAACTTTTTTTAAATTTTCCATTTCCCCCTTCCATATCGCCTTAAGCATTGATCCCAGCAAAAAAGTGTATATATCCTTTTTATATAGAATTAGAATTTTATCTAGATCAATTTAGTATATGAACATGTTTTCGGTAGAGGGAGTATGTTTTGAGTTATTAACAAAAAACTGAAAAAAAGAGATCTTTAGAGACCCCCCATACTTAGCTTCACCCCCACCCCTCAGTACTTTTATTATGTTGTTCAGGACACCTTTCTGTACAACTATGCCAAAATTGGCTTCTACGTGAATTACTTCCACTATTTGGTATTTTATGGCCTGGACTATAAGAGACAGTTTGTATTGCTGACAACACGGGAGCATTTATGAAACATAGTTGATACAAAACTGTTTTATTAAACAATATACTTAGTCATTGACTGATAACTCAACCACAACTCTTGACTGTATTGTTTCTAGGACAGGCTGTGCTTAACAGTGTTCTTTAAATATATATGTATATATATATATATATATATATATATATATATATATATATATATATATATATATATATATATATATATATTCAAAGCTTTATTAAATTGGACAAATATAAAGGAATATTTGGAACTGAAAATCGAATACATGATGAAAGTTATATTTGGATAGTCTCTATTTCACCGACGGCCAAATAATTACATTTGAGGATCAAGATGACTTGAAAATTCACATGAATGGGTAATTTCGTTTGAAATATTCCTTTTTCAAAGGAAAGATTATTTATGAAAACAACTTTATGAAATCAAAACATTTTTATTCATAATACCCTCATTTTATACACGTTTTTCCAAAGTGTTATCAAATTCTCTATCCCAGAATTGAAAAATTAAGGGTTTTGTGATGAACTAATGCTGAATATCAATCGGTATTATTCGTTAAATTACGGTGTCAGGTATTCTTTAAAGATCCCTATCCTAATTATCCCTGGATAAGCTAAATTTAGGACTCTCTCTGTATAATCGTTGGATTAGACATAGCAGCATAATGTGACTTTAAATGAATAAACAAACAAACAAATCACAAGATATCTAAACTCATTAATTTGGGACAAGAATATCACTACAGAAACGAAGAAATTTAAACATATGAAAGCAAGTTTATGGTCTCGCAATATTTGTTAGTTTATTGCAAATTTACCTAGTGATTAATTTTTCATTTTTGATGCATGATTTTTTAGGAATTGCAGAACTGAAGATGATTCAGTATCAATAATTTTTATAACAACCTCCTAAATTGACAAGTAGCATATATTTTTTTATAATTATCAGTTTTGTTTTACGGGACAAACAACATTTATTGTTTACAATCACCGTACATCAAGACATCAGATGCATTCTTTTGCATGCATGCAAAATAATAGTTTTACATTTTTTTCCCTTTCAAAAGGACCGTATATATATTAGCAAATCCTAAACCACTGTGCCTTATGTGCCTTTTAATTAAAATAATTATTTCCAAAGTTGGCACAAGAAAAAAAATAAGTTCTTCTTCATTGACTGCACTCACTGACCAATTCAATTCATCATTAGAATTATCCAATCAACTATTTTGCACTAAAATATACAGAAACATAACATACTTCCTATTATATTTTATTATAGTTTTGATTTACCAAAAATTATACAGAAAAAAATCGTAATTAGTTTATAGAATATGTAAGGAGCAGAGATGCAAAAAGGGGTAAATCCACATTTTATCATTTTTAATTTTTTTTCACAAATTTAGCGTCCTCTGGTGGTAGGTGGTCCACAATTCAAAACATGCTAAATCCAATCTAATTTTTCATTCAAAGCTTGAGTTGAAATGCAGAAGGTGATATATTCTTGTTTCTCAAAATAGTCGCTTGCAGCACTACATGCGCATGTGCAAATGTGACGTACGGAAATAGACGTAATTTTTCCTGCCCACTACAGGAGTATGTGGACATTTTTAAAGTCCATGGGAATACAATATCACTTTCAGGAAAGGTAATGGACTGGAAAAAACTCTTACAAAAAATTATTAAACCACCTGCCAAGTGGCATTTCAAGTTTATGGAAACAAAAAGAAACCTCTTGAAAAAAACTGACGACAATAATAATATCTTGATACGTGGGGAAAGAAACTATACTGTAAATTATGGCAACTATTTAGCTGTAACAAAAAACATTGAAAAATTGAAAATGTTGTATCACAATATACACAAATACAACCTACAAGTAGCCCCTGCGATGTTGCCAGACTTTTGGTGTAAAATTTCGACCCTGAATGGTCAGAGCTACCTGAACTACAATTTTACAAAGAAATAATGCTACTCACTGAAGACAACGATGAAGATGTTTAATCCAGTTGTTCAAGAAGAAATAAATTCCTTTGACCAATATGAACATAAGATCTTTTGAAAGTAAGATTGAACAAATGTTATTATAATAATTAGTTAATTTGATGGATAATAATCTTCTATACTATTGTTCGGGTTAAAAAAAATTCAAAGTTTTCAAGAGAAAATAAATCAACTTTGTATTTTGTTACTTATTTTTTTTATCAAAGTTATTTTATTGTTAAATTATTAAAAAATTATAATGAGTTAATTGTCATGAGCTCTTTTTCCTAGTTTATTGACTTTTTTAAATTTTCCCTATCAGAATGGGATAAATCCAATTAATTAAAATTGGTTAAACATTTCGAATTTTGAAAATCTGAACATCATCGTGCAGATGTGTTTTTAATGTGGTTTGAAAACTTTTGATCCGACAATAATTGTCTCGAATAAATAATCACCTGTATTATGCATATTTTTGAGTTTCCTGAAAAATTTTCAAATTTGGATTTAACCCTTTTTGCATCTCCTCGCCTCAGGTGAAAATAGAATATGTTTTACATTGGATACACTTTATCGATTTGATGCTAACTTTTTCAAATCAATGAAAATTAATGAATTCGGGCGGTGATTTATTATTCCAGAGAGTGGCCAATTTTTTCCAATTTTGGAAATAAATTGTGGTTTTTATTAGTTTATACTGGTTAGTTTTCAGTCTTTGAATAAACCTAAGAAAATTAGTTTTACAAAGGCTAGAATTCATACTTTTATAATAAAACTGCATTAAGTAGTATAAATTAAGATGAAAATGTTAAAACAAGTGCATTATCAGCATTATTATATGCATGATTTTTTACAAAACGTGTTATTTGAAATATCCTCGATTTGCTAACTGACCAAATAGGCCCAAAATTCTTCCTGCTGGTACCAGTCATGAAATGGAAGAATCGATAATGCCACACTCGTTGACCAAGGAATCTAAATATTTGAAATCGTTCACCTTTTTCGTTTGAACTGTCGTCTCAGCCCGTATCAATATCCTTGATGATACTGGCCAGCTCTTGTATCATGTTTAAATTGTCTTGTAGGTTCAGGTCATCCGCAATGAATGCGATAAGTTTTTCCGCAAAAATGAAAACTGTCTAAAAAGAAGGCACTAGGTTCCTATACTCACGTTGACAGGACTGCTATCTGGGTTCAGAAAGAATGCAGAAAGAATAAAATAAAAAAAGGAATCTGTACCGCTACAATCCACAGAAGGTCTTGAACTCAGTACTTGGTAGAGACTGTCTCTTGAACAACGGATGTGCATGGGGCTGATTTGTCGTAGATCACGCTCAACCACTAGATTTTTTCCTCTTATTTTCGGTACCCACATTACAGATGCTGGATGAGTCCCAGTAGAGTCTTCGGCCATGGGACCCATCTTTGGCCGCTAACAGTTTAAACGAAATTCGGCCTGCCAGCGGGATTTGAACCAAGGATCTTTGGTACGGCAACTGAGCGCTTTACCTCTAAGCCACTCTGCTCCAAACATCATTCAGAACCAATACGAAATACCAATACTAGAACCTTTGCCAACCCTACACAATTTCTTGTCTTTGCTAGAGACTCTTAACAGTCAGGATCGTGCCTTATAGCAACTTGCCTTTTAGACAGAGCTATCTACATCTTTCTTTATTGCTCAATCAGATGCCTTTTCAAGGTCCATGAAGCAGACAGAGGGCTCTTTCACTTCTCTATGACTTGCATCAAAGTGAAAATAAGTTCTGGTGTACTTCTCTGGTTTTTGCATCCACAAACCTCTTCTCAGTCTCGCTTCTAGTATTCTCGATTCTTGCCTGGCACGATGAACAAAAATCTCTTCGATAATTACTAAAATCTCAGTTGTCTCCATTCTTGTAAATAGGCACATCAAATCGATCCCAGACCTCCGGTGTCATTTTCTCATGCGATAACAGGTTCTTGAGATAAATATAACATCTTTTGGTCTCACCATTTCAGGAATCATTCCACCCTGCCCTGCTAACTTGCGAGCCTTATCTCTGAGATTGCTTCCTGTAGTTCTTTCCCGCTGGTGAAATCGTCTTCTTCCTTATATTCAACCTCCGCATTATGGGTCGCACAGGAAATAGCATCTCTCCCTTTCATCACATCCAAGTACTACCCATATCTTTCTTTCATATTTCTTTTCCTGCCATACAACCTTTCCATCTTCTTAATTCGGACGAGGAAATTCATCGTTTCAATGCTCATTCCTTTTGTGAGTTTGTCTGCATTTATTTATTGAGTGATTTATGATCTGTTTTTCAAAAATATATATTTTAATATAATGTAAAACAGAAATGACAAAGTTCTATTTGGTGGTAAGCAGTAATACCACTTCTGCTTCTTACAACTTCTTCAGAGATGTTTTCAAAATCCTCCGTCATGCATTCTTATAAATTTTTATCAATAACTCATGTTTAAGGATTCGCTATGTAGTTTATGGAATATTTTATGTTTATGAGAATATTATGGAATTTACTCAATTTTACTCGTAGGAATGTAAGATAAACTAATCATGAAGAACGTTTTGAATATGAAGAACGTTACATTGCCCTTTTCTTGATTTTTTCAGTCCTTGTCGATTAAAAAGGATGACATGAGACCTCAACAAACATATTTTTTTAAATCGATAAAAAAATATTCCCAGATGAGATGCTTTCAAAATTTACTAAACTAAACCTTCCATAAAATTTTACGTAATATAAACACTTAAAATGAGTAATTGAAAGCACATGTTGAAAAAAAAGAGAGAGATGAGCCCTTTACACTATTGTTATATAGCTAAAATATAAAATTCTATAAATGATTTTTAGTATTTATGTAAAGTATGGAACTGTAAAACGTAAAACGATCATCAATAATTGTTTTCATCCAACATAGTTACTAACTTTTCGTACAACAAAGAAAAAACTAAAGTGGTTCAATCCCAGAATCTTAGGACATTATAATTGAACGAAGAAAATCTCTATTACTGTTCATTGATAAAGATGAGGATACTTTGTTGTGAGCAATGATACTTCATCCTAGTGAAACACTTAAGGAACAAATACACACTTAACAAGCCAACGCAGACATAAGATATTATCACACTCAAATATAACATGAAAATGTTTTATGCCTTGTCAATATTATATTTTGGTACCTTGCACATTAGGTATGGATCTTTTCAGTTTGTTTTTCTGATATCCTTTTCACAATAATCATTTAAGTTTTTACGAATAATAATGCGTTTTTTTCTTGTTTTTTCTAACCCGTCTTAGGGGATGTATTTATTAAGTAGAAGGGCCAAGGGAGGATGTCTTCTGGCCCCGGGAGTGCAATTGATGTGGATGTCACGACTACTGCTTCTGCATCTCAACTAGCCCTCTCCCTAGTGTATTGGCTCTTGTCAAATTACCTATTTTAAATACAATTCCATCATTGTTCTCTCGGAGCTAATATATTTGTCTATTGTGCAATCAACTAATAATTGAATTACTCCGAAAAAATTAAAAAAAAAAGAAATAATTAAAAAATGTATAGTGTTGAGTATAGTTCATTTAACAAGAGGGTAATGCTCTATGTTTTCTACTCTTATAGACTTATTTATTTATCATTCAGTCTTTTGGCTTTGATTCTGGAGCAGAGTAGTTTAGTGGTAGGGCACTGAGTACTATGCTGAAGATATCGGGTTCAAATCAAGCTGATATAGGTAAATTATTTACCTATTATTCTGTTAACAACTGTGGATGGACCGTGAGGGAGTTGCAGACCCTCCTGTTGTTCATCCAACCTCAAATAAGTAATTATCCTATTTTTTAACGATATTCCAACATAATTATGATATAAGTGTGAATTTTTTATATAAATATTTATTTGAACTTGAGCATGGCTCCTTTGTTTTTATAAATCAACGAATGTATTGATTGCCTGTGAGCTGAGAAACGAAGGAGATTTCTTGCTTGTAAGAGCCCGAATGAATAATACATGTGGTTTCATTAGTTTAGATCCAGTCCTAACAACTTCCGCTAGCTCACTACTTCTTCATAACGCAGAAAGAATTTTTAATTATTTCTTAAGAATTGTATCAATCATCTACAATATTGCGTAACACTGTTCGTGACTTTAGATTCTCGACAGTAATTACTGTTTTTTCATATTGACTATTTAAATAAAAAATCATTTCTCCTGACTGCTCACTACTTCTTCATAACTAAAGCAGAGAGAATATTTCAATTTTTTGTTAAAGGCAGGAAATGGTTGATATTATTCGGTCTCGGCATTACTAAGTTCGCGACTTAAGTCCCGAAATCTAAAAGTCAGAATTTATAATACCATCATCCTTCCAACTCTTGTTTACGGATGTGAAACGTGGCCGCAAATGCAGAAAGTTGAACATCGTCTTAAGGTAACGTTATAAGGTATGGTGTTTGTAAAATATACGGTCCAAAAACGATGAGACCTCAAGAGAATTTAAGATATAACATAACGAGGAATTGCGAAGCATGCAGCTGTTAATATTATTCAAGTTATAGCTTCACA
Organism: Arma custos; assembly: GCA_037127475.1. Lineage (NCBI taxonomy): Eukaryota > Metazoa > Arthropoda > Insecta > Hemiptera > Pentatomidae > Arma > Arma custos. The sequence goes on along the minus strand of CM073764.1, from coordinate 83,233,352 downwards.
AAGATTAAGATGGATCTTAAAGTTAATGGGCTTAATAATAAACGGATTTCTTAAGAAGTTATTATACGCTGTGCCGACTGAGGGGTGGATACGAGGATGTTGGTTTGGGTGGTGGTCCGTGGACGAAAGTGCATAAAAAGAGATTGGTGGTATTGGCATCGAGCCTCCAGTTCGCTAAGCCTTGTCATTATTAATTATTTCAATCATATTGCTTAATGCGATTCGTAACTTTAGATTCCTGCACAGTAATTACTGTTTTCATGTTCATTATTTTAATAAAAATTAATTTTTTCTTTCTGCTCATTACTAAAGAAAGCAGAGAATTCTTTTTCATCTTTTTGTTATTTTTCAATCATATTCCGTAATACCATTCATAATTTTAGATTCTCGAGGAGTAATTGCATTTTTTTGTGAACATTCTTTTTAAAAAATCTTTTCTCACGACTGTTCACTACTTCTTCATAACTGATCGGAATTTTTCATTATTTTTTTAAAAATTGTTTCATTCATATACAATGCAGCATCATAATAATAATAAGAAATTCTTTATTTATTCTGGAACAAGTCCCTTTAGAATAACATAACTATACATTATTGTGGGGTTTAGAGCCTTAGAGTACAAAGGAAAAAAAACAAGCAGAAAACGTTTGGTAAGTAGGATATTATGGTCAACTGTGTCAAATGCTTTAGAGAAGTCTAGAAGGATAAGGATATTTAGTTTTTGGTGTTCGATGGAAGACTGGAGGTCATGGATTATTTTCAGGGGAGCGGATTGAGTTGAATGTCCAGACCGAAAGCCAGATTGGAGAGGATTAATGAGGGAACATTCTTCCAGGAAGTTTGAAAGTTGGTTCTGTACTAGGCGTTCTAGAGGTTTTGAAAAGTTAGAAAGAAGGGAGATAGGGCGGAAGTCACGAGGTGAGGATGGGTTCGAAATTTTGTTTAATGGTCGGACCAGGGCCGTTTTCCAAGAAGAAGGGAATGTGGAATTTTGTAAGGAGAAGTTATAGATGTGATAGAGTATAGGTATAAGGGTGGGAAGACAGGATTTTACTAGTTTTACTGGAATATTATCAGGACCATAATCATTGGTGCGGGATTATAGGATAGCGGCAAGTATTTCATCATATGAAAGTTGGGAGAAAAAGAAGTTTTCAGGATTGAAGCAATGATATTCGAAATCGGTAGCAAGTTTGGAATTGGGTGTAGAGGATATAAAGTAGTTATTGAGATCATCTGGGATGGATGGGAGAGAACAGATGTAGTTAGATTCTGGTAGGGATAATTTTCGAAGTATTTTCCATTTGGATTTGGGGTCAGGCGCGGTAGAAAGGGCGTTATGGAAGTAGAGGGATTTAGCACGTCGAACTGCGGCTTGGGTTTCATTACGTAGTTGTTTGAAACTCACATAATCGCCTGATATACGAGTTCTCCGAAATTTGCGTCATGCTGAATCCCTTCTCTTTACCATTTCCACTATTTCGGGGGTCGGCCATGGCGCGGTAGGACGGTGTAAGGTTCGGGTTTGCAGAGGAGCGTGATTGTCTACTAAGGTTTGTAGGTTTGAGGTAAGGGTAGAGGTCATAGAGTTTATGGAGTTATAGGAGTAAATAATGTTCCAATGGATATGATAAGATTTTTAGAGTAAAGAACTTAACGGGTAGGTCATAAGAAATCTGGATGAGGTGTGATGAAAGGAAGAGCACAGGATGCTGGGAAGAGGAAAGGATTTTCTTAGAAGAATCAGTGACGAAGAGGTCAATCCAGATGTCGGAATATTGTGTGTGATGCGTAGGAGAATAAAGTACGAGGTAAAGATTGAGGGAAACGCCAGATCCGTAAGCAAAAGTTTAATTGGATTCGCGGAGCATGTTAATATTAAAATCACCGGAGATAATGACATTGCAGTAAGTGGAGACAAGTTGGACAAGGGAGGATTCAAAGAGATTATCGAATGAAACTGAAGGAGGTCGGTAGACAACGGCATATCAAAGAGGAGAGGAGTAAGTTGAGATCTCTACAACATGTATTCTAGGTGAGGAGAATCGGGGGAAGGAGATTGCAAAAGGATTTTGGACTAAAAGGCTGTCATGGATATATAGGCCCACTCGATCAGATCGATCATGGCGCAGGAAAGATTAATTGGTGAGGGAAACTTGAGAGGAAGAAATATAGGGTTTTAACCAAGTTTCAGAAACAGCTACTATTTGATAGAAATTGTCAAGGAAGTATATTTTGAATTCATCATAATGGGCCAGAAGGGATTGCGCATTAACGTGACAGGTATTTAGGATGTTAGTCATAACTCCAGGTAAAGGGGATGGAATTATAGGGAAAAGGATCTCGGTTCACAACTTTGGATTCTGGTGCAGTTATTAGTGTTTTGTGTTTTTCATTTGTTATAAATCGTTTCTCTGTATACCTTAACCAGAATAAATTATTTACAAATTTTTAATTCCGAGTAAAGATAAATGAAATACATATAAAACTTTTTTTTTTTTTTTTTTCTTAGCCCCTATAAGTTTGGAGATTTCTAATCTGGATTAGGATTAGGTTGGAGAGGAATCTCTTTTAATGTACTGCGCACATTTTAAGAGGAGGATGAGAAAACGGAAAGTTCTAATTTCTTTCTTTATTTCTTAACTTTGGATTTTTCCGATGATGGGGCACACCGTGTCCTTTTCCTTTTATTGTTTATTTTATTTATTTCTCAGTTCAGGCTGAGACTTTGAACGTGATCTTGCCACGTTTGTGGCCGTCCTGCTGGGGTGAGTGTCCTGAAAAGAGGGTTAGTACTGTATTTCAGACTGTCAAAGTGGTGGTACTTAAAAGTGGTGCTCCGTAGAGGAGCGCCGGTCTTAAGATGCTTTTGTTGATGGTCAGCTTGAGGCGGAGGGATAAATTAGGAGATGTATGCAGGTGGTTAAGTCTGTAAGACTTGGTACGAACCGCCCTGAGTTTCTTCCTGCAGTGGTAGGCTAGTTTCAGTTGTCGGTCAAGTGTGACACCTAAGTAGATTATGCTGCTCGCTGGTCTGTTCTCGCGTCCCGCTACCCTATAGACCTTAGGGAGAGGGCGGCGCTTGTTTCCCTGGAATGAGAAAATTATGCAGTCCGTCTTTTTAGGATTCACTGTTATGTTGAGTCCTTCTAGCTTCTGTGTGATGCTCACACAGACCTCCTCAGCCTGCCGTAGAGCTCTCTGCGCTGATCGAGCTGCTGTAGATCGCTATGTCATCGGCATAGGCTGCTACAGCAGCTTTTTTGTAGTTGGCTCCAACAGTTTCAGCTGTGTATATTGAGAAAAGTACTGGAGATAGCGCAGACCCCTGAGGTACTCCGCAGGTGAATGCGATGGCTTCCGATGATGTTTCACCGATGCGGACTGCTGACGTTCGCTGTTGAAGAAACGATCGTAGGACCGAGTAGAGCTGTTCCGGAAATTCGTTGTCCTGTAGTGTCTTGCATAGTAGACTATGGGACACTGAGTCGAACGCTTCCGTGCAGTTTATGGAGATCATAGCGGTCGCTTCGTTCTTGGCTGTGCTTTGGCTCACTTCCGCATGTATCTTCGCCAGGTGATGATCCGTGCAGAGGCCTGCCTGATAGGCGGTTTGCTCCGGTGGGATGAGAGCTATCTCTGAGCAATATGTCTTGAGATAATTGAGGACAATTTTCTCAAAGACTTTGCCCAGATGCGGAAGCAAGCTGATGGGCCTGTAGTCTGCTGGCTGTGATCCCGACTTCAAGGGTTTGAGTAGAGGAAAAAGAATAGCTCTCTTCCAAATGTCAGGAAAATATCTTAACCTGAGGCAAGTGTTGTATAAATTGGTCAAGTGAGCCATTCCTCTTCTTGGCAGTTGTTTCAGCAATATGGTTTGTATCCCGTCGTGACCTGGTGCTTTATTCCCCTTCGTACGACGGAGAATCGCCTTCAGCTGCTTCGAGGATACAAACATATAGTGGTTTCCTGTCTCTTCGGTAGGTAGGTCTGTTTGTGCAGGATCAGTTCTTCTTGCGATGATTCCACCATAGTAATCTGAAAACTTGGTAACCTGTTCCTCTACTGTCAACAGCTTGTCCCCGTCATGGAGTAGTGTGGAACTTCTCTTCTTCTTGCTGGTTTTTAACAGCTTCTAGAATTTTCTGTAGTCACCGTGCGTGGACCTCAGTTTCTCGTGACACTGTGCAGTCCTCCATTGTTTTATCAGACTGCGAATTTGCGTGGTAAGGGAATTTACCACCGATTTCGCCTCATAATCCCTGGTTCTATACCATTTATTCTTCCACTTATTGCGAGTTGCGATAAGGTTCAGAATGTGATCTGGCATAGGACGTAGAGCTGGTGGGAGTGGCCTTATGGTTTCGTCTGCGGCTCTTCTGATGGTTTCAGTGAAGAAGTCCACGTAGGCGTCCACGTCACTTCTCGTCAGGAGTGTGGGAACTGTTAACAGTACGTTATGGACCTGTGCCCTGTATGTGCCCCAGTCTGCTTCCTCATATTTATACTTTGTCGCCGCTGGAACTGGTAGTTCCTCGTCTATGATATAGAGCACGGGTCTGTGGTCGGAGGTGATAAAGTCCATCGTTGAACAATCCATGAATCGATGCGGCTGCCTCGTGATAGAAGATCGATGGTAGATATGAACGATGGCTTCGCTCGATGTCTGAAGGTGTGGGTGTTCGGATGTACTACAGTGAAAGGAGTCTTGATGAGTTTACTTCCGGCTTTGTTGCTCCTGATGTTGTTCCAGATCGGGTGCCGAGCATTTAGGTCACCCACTACCCAATGGTTGTTCTGCTTGGCACACTCGGCTAATATCATCGAAAAGATGTCTATAGAAGACCTGGGTCTTCTATATAAACCTGTGATGGTAGTGGGTTTGTCGAGTTGCACCTGTACGGTTTTGTGGTGGATTCGCGGGTCACCAGTTACCACTGGTGGAGGTAGTACCCTCCACCGAAGCCCGTGGCGTATGGCTATGATGACCCCTCCTCCGTCGTCTCCTGTGAGGGCGTATCCTGGGATGCGAATATGCCGGAAGTTAACTCTTGTATCTGTGAGGATCACTATGGTGGGTTGGGTCTGTGCTATCAACGCATAGATTTCCGTAATTTGGGCATAAGCCCGTCTGTGTTGAAGTTTAAAAGTTTTACTGTCCTGTTCATTTTGTCAGAGAGTCAGTAATGAGGTGTATGAGTGTGTTCGTGGTGTTTGTTAAAGTTGCGATACTCTGCATAATGAGTTCCACCCATGGTGGAGGTTCATTATGCTGAGCCACCGCGGCGTAAGACTGTTGAGGTTGGTCAGTGGTCGTAGGTCGGGTCTGTCTGGGTGGGGGTGGCGGTCGTGCGCTGGTTGGTCCAGGTTCTTGGCGCTGAGGTGGAGGAGCTCGCTGCTCGGTCTTCTTCTGTTCTGTCGGCACCGAGTTGTTCTTTCGCAGACCAATCTTCTGGCGCAGTGCCTTAAGTTTTTCTTGCAGGGTCTTCCTAACCTTACATCCAGTGAAAGATGCCACGTGCTGTTCCCCGCAGTTTGCACACTTGACGGGTGTGGTTGTGCGTTGGCTGTCTGAGATGAGGTGAGGGCCGGCACATCGGACGCAAGCCACCTTCTTTCCGCAGTGGTTCTTGGTGTGCCCGAATTCCTGGCACCTGTGGCATTGAACAATGCCGCTCCTTCCGCGGTACACTTTAACGCTGAAGCGTATCCGGTTAATGTGAGAGAGCTGCTTGATGTCCTCCAACTTGGTCTCAAGCGCTGTTGTAATGAGAATGAGGGGCAGGTCTGTTTTCTTGCCGTCCTTGTCGCTCTTCTGCATCCGTCGTATGTCGAGGATGCCCTGCAGGCGCACGTTGATGCATGTTTTGATGTCTTCGATATTGTGATCTATGTCCAGCCCATAGATCACAAATTTCCTCGTCTTCTTCCCTTTTCTGGTCGAATAGGTGTGATAGGGGCTATTTGACTGTTGAAAGAACCCAGTCATTTTTTCGTGAATTTCGATAGTGCCCGAAAATATCCTTACACCATCTCTAGTCTTCTGGATTTCAAAATTTGAAAAACCGGCCGTGTTCAGCTCTTGTACAGCCTTTTGTGTGCTCACCACACCTGAAAATACGATCGGAGGAGGCTTCTTCCGAATCGCGACAGTCGTGGTACCTGCACTTTTCGCACTATCACTGCCCGATATATCTTTTTCACCCAAAAACGAGAACGCGTTTGACGTGCTCGCACTGAATTTGGTTGTGGCATTGGCGGGTTTGCAGAACTTTTTCCCAGTTACTGTCTTCCAGCCATCGGTTGATGTCTTCGCCTTGGTCTTCTTAGCGGCGGAGGCAATAGTGGTGGTAGAAGCAGGTTTTCTCTTCTCGGCTGTTGCTGCCTGAATGACTTCGGCTTCCATTTTGTCGGCCATGGTATTAGACGGGACGGACCGTAATGAACGCACCGTGTCAGGGGTGGAGTGTGGTTTTGCAAGAGCAACGCTGCCCGATTGGTCGCAAGGTTTTTGCCCACAGGAGACGTGTGGACCTTGTCGACTTAAGGCGCTAATCTTTGCAAGAACACTGGAAACTATATAAAACTTTTTATATAAAACGTCTTAAGTGGCGCTAACCGGGTCTTTGAATAAACGAGATGTGTTTGTATAAAACCAGCGGAATCCTTTGTCCTAATATAGACTACTGTCGCATAACCTAAGGTTGAGGCATCAGCAAAGGCTACTAATGAAATATCCTGGACGGGCGTCGGCAATATGCAGGGTGGGATCCGTATGGACCTTACAGAATACAGATCGTCAAAATATATCTTCCATTCTTCCCGCAAGTCTCCGTATAACGGGTCATCCCAATCTAACTTTAATTTCCACAAATTTTGCATGATTGCTTTAGCCTTAAATATTACTGGAGAGAGATATCCGAGGGGGTAGTACATACGAGCGATTGCTGATAGAATCCCTCTTTTGGTAGGAATAAATTTTGTGAGTTGGACCTTATAAGATAGCTGATCCAAATTTGCATCCCATTGCATGCCTAAAATCTTGATTGAAGATTCCTCCAAGTTGGACAAGGAAACAGATGACTCGCGGCACTCCTCTGGAATATTGTTTAACAAATAAGTGGGATGGCTGGCCCATTTTTTTAGCTTGAAACCTCCTTTAGCTAATAGCGCTATCAATTCTTTATGTAACTGATAAGCTTCTTCCAGCGTGTCTGCCCCTGTTAATATATCATCTATATATATTATAGTTAATATATATAGTTAATATATATTCCCAAGGGATAATTTGAACCTTCATCTTCAATCAATTGCTGAATAACTCTAAGAGCCAAAAACGGTGAGCAAGAAATACCAAATGTAAGTCGAGTAAGTTCATATTCGTTTACTACCTCGGTGCTATCAAATCGATACAAAAAATGTTGGTATGCTCGATCTTCTGGATGCACCAATATCTGCAAGTACATCTGGCAGATATCTGCGGTTAGTGCTATAGGGTAACGTCGGAATTGTAAAAGCACGTCTCTAAAGTCCAACAGCAATTTCGCTCCAGCTAACAATTGGTCATTTAACGATCCAGAACTGGTTTGGGCGGAAGCATCGAACACAATTCGGAGTCTTGTTGTGGAGCTATCCTTGACCACACCAAGATGTGGTAAGAAATATTTCCCTCGATCTTGTGCTGAAGTAACATAACCAAGATTGATATGTTCGTGAATTAGGGTGTCGTATTCTTGTTTCATTTGCGGATTTCGAGTTAACTTAAACTCCAAATGCTGAAAACGGTGGAGCGCCGTTTGATATGAATCGCCCAAATCAATAAGATTGTCTTTAAAAAGAAGTCGAACTCCATAGTGACCGTTGTCATCTCTGAAATGGGTTTTGCGAAAATGTTCCTCGCCTTTGACATCGAGCGGATCCTGGTGGGTGGTAGCAGCTACATCTTCAACTTGCCAAAATCGTTGCATGGTTTTTTCAAAAGAAGAAGTTTCCAAATTATCTTCAAAGGCTACTAAAGAAACGTCTTGAGTTTATGTATTTATGGTAGGTAATTTTATAAGGGAGGTCCCTCCAGCAAAGCTGTGGTTTAGGCCAGTGTCATTACTAACAGCAGAAGTGTTAACTTGATTACATTTCCGCCCTGCAGCTAAAGACTTGTAATAAAGATCCCGGGTTTTTATTTTTAGCTGTACTAATTTTGTGATCTCCTCCTCGTTGCTTAATGAACGCGCTAAGTTGCAGGCTCTTATTGCTGCCGTTCGAAATTTTTCATAGCAATCATCCAATCGTGAAAGTCGCGCTTCGAAAGTCGATAATTGAGAAGAGTCAATTTCTAAAGTTTGCCCAAGATCGAATGTTTCGTTAATATCCTTCGCTCGATCATTTGCATCTGCTAATAGTTCGTCTAGCTCTAATTTGCTAGTTTGATCCTTTGGAGCCATAGTAGAATAATATGAAGACTATGAAAGACCGAATGAAGAAACACAATATTAATAAACGACAAATTACCTTTTCCTTTTTTTTTTTTTTCAATGGGGGCTATCGCTTATTTATACACCACTACTCTCACCTCAGCAAAAAAAAAATTAGAAAATACAATTGAAGAAAGTGTGACAATAAATCCCGGGCCCGGAGGACCAATGTTTCGGCGGTAGCGGCAGATTGTTGCAATCCGCAAATCTACCCACCTTAATAAATTAATTTCTGGTTCTTCCCCTGAATGTCTGTAGTAGATTTTATTTATCACACTATCTTTACATCATTAAATTATAAAATAAAATAAAAACAATTCTTCATCTTTACATGATTAAATTATAAAATAAAAAAAAAATAAATCAATTCTTCTATTTTTACAAAATAATTCAATAAAAAAAGTAGATTTTTCATAAATAAATTCAAGTATAACTTTATCTGGCCAGATATTTTTTAATCGAAATGTTATTTGTGAGAGTAAAGAATAACTCAACACCAAATAGTAATAAAAGGCGTACGACCTGATGACTGTAGAGTTTCAGTACGTATTGGGCCGATATCGACCTGGAGAATGGCATTACTTGACGTCAGCTTCATGACAGACTACATCATAGATGGTTGCCGGTGAGCGTGAGTCTTCGAAGTGTCCCATAAATGTCCAGGTCGAGAGAGATTCAATTTAAACAAAATTACTTTTCATTAAAAAAAGTAACGCACGAACTAAGTTTTATTTGTCTATTCATGGCCGCATCAAACATACAACTGATGTTAGTTAGATAAGAGTCAAAGTTAATCCTCCTGACTTAAACAAAGCTCGCAAGGCGTATTGTTATAGTTTACCGTTAATGCAATTTTAAGTCTAATCTTTAAACATTCACATTTTATAACAAATAAAAATTGTTTTCGTCTTCGTTCTTAACACTATTACCTAATTAAATTATTTAAATAAGAAAGAAAAGCCAATATTCAAGTTGCTGTTTAAGTAAACAAAAAAAAAACAAATTATAAACATTAAATTTATTATGAGCGCTAACAGGTATAGTAGGTTCCTATACTAACTACTACATCAAATGTCACTTTTTTGTCAATTATACCTGCAATACGAGTATATTAGAAAAATACAATGTTATAAGTTTTAATCACGTTTTCTTAGTCCTCCTCCACGTCGTTAGATGGTGTATATCCTTACGCATCCGATACATACCTATATAAAACCTCCATCTCTATATTCTTCCACTCTCTATACGAGACATAAATGCCTTTTGAATCTGTTTTGCTTCTAAATAACAAAGCTTTTTCAGCTTCATTATTGTTCCAGAGTTGTTTTATTAGAATTCTATTTAGTTACATTAGAAGTTCCCATCATTTCTTTGTTTCCCTACTGTTCAAAAAAAAAAAAGAAAAAAAATCAAGTATTACATTGAAAACAATAGTTTTGCTTTCACAAAATACAACTTTATAAGTTCCAATTTGAGCCGTTTATTTTGAAAGTGGCCTACCTCCATTTATATTCAAATATATATTTATATATAGGAGTTAGGGTTTGCGTTTCGATGAATTTAAAAATATTCGTATAGGATACTAATGAGTCATACTGCTTAAGTGTATCTAAGGCTGTTCAATTTCCAATTAAATTAGGTTCCAATTAAAATGTTAACAATTATTAAGTGAATAATGTATGTTTTCTTATCAAGAATGGAGTTAGGCAAAAATTTTAAAAACGGAGTTAGGTAACTTTCAAAATAAACGGCTCATTTAATACTTCGCCAGGCTCTATGCCGTCCGTTGTACGGTAGTCTGGAATTTTTGTTAACACTGGGAAATGGATATTTCCAATGACAACTTACCATAAGAGAAAGCCCCCGGTTTTCATTTTATAGTGTAGAGAGAGTAATAAAGTGAAAAAGCTGTGACCTGCCTTCCTTAGTACAGCTTTGTTACGCCAGGTAGTGCAACACCATTGTCAACCAAATCTAAGTAGGAATTAAATTATTTTTCTCAAGTTACTTATTTTATTTTTTATTTTTTTTTTTTGTTTATGATTGTTTGTTATATTATCTGTTGAAGAATACAAATGTATAGAAATATTTATGATTGTCGGTTACTTGGAAAATATCTTTGAAAAACATGAAATTCGGCTTACCATTACTTATTTGTAACTTAATTACGTGTTTCCTTATAAAAATATTGTCAAAAAAGCCGATGAAATTATTATTTTAACTTTTTTGAATTGAATATTTTATAAAAACTGGGTGTGGCGAAGGTATTCAAGATATGTTTTGTTGGAACTACAAATATAAATATAAATAACTATATAAATAAATCTACAAAATTAATTCAATTAATCGTAAATAAATTACAAATTTTGTCTGTCAACTAATTTTTTAATCTAATTTTACATTACTTCTTTATTATATAATATATATATATATATATATATATATATATATATATATATATATATATGTGTGTGTGTTATTTATGTATTTTTCACTTATATATAAACCATATTATAATTTTAACACACAAAATCATCATTAAGCATCATTGGGGAAGTGAAAGAGATCTAACTTTGCATGGGGTCCAAACTCTTAGCGCATGATGGAAGGTTAAGAAATGATAGAACTGGTAAATGAAAAATGACTAAAACTTTGTGAAATTTTTTTTAATTTTCAACTGATCTTGCGCCTATTGTGTCCCCCTGACTTGTTTTCACCCCCACCCCCAGGTTGGGATCTGAGGGAGTCAGAGCCTATGTCAGCCATGACAGCATAAAGTGGTGTTAAATGAATAAACAACTCTGGTGTAGCAACTGCTGATAAGTGATTATACATATTACTTTAAATTATTTATAAGGCATAATTACTCTATGGTTGTATGAGTTATCCCTTACTGATAAGAGATAACACATATAGTTACTATCGTGCTAACAGCCACAAGACAGTTAGATATAATGTATGTACAGGGTCCATCCATTTTTTACCTAATTCACTAGTAGTGTATAGACTAATATAATTTGGACACAACCAGGATGACTTGGAAGCCGGTTGGCAACCGCTCCTTGCATTCTAACGCTTTTTTTTATTTTAATATAAAAAAAATCTGTAAAGGCTATATTTTATCTTTGATGGTCATGTGTTTTGGTAATGAAAGAATGAAGTTACGCTGCATTACTTTACCTGGATACGGTTCTTTGTTGAAAAAAATGTCACTTGGTGGTCTCCCTTCTCTTCCTTTGATCGGCTTAATAGAATTAAACCTGTGAAGGATAAAAAAAAAAATTCGGGGCATAATTGAACTTTCACAAGCGCAAACAAACCTAATAGAAAGGGAAGTTCTCTTTCAATTTGAATACCACTCATATACGGTTTTTATTCTGTTTTCCAGCCCTTTTAAATTGTCGCATAACACTAATAACAGATAACCCCAACCGCGAAAAAGTCACTCGAGGGAATTTTCCTTTCGTAAATGATTGAATAAAGTGAAAGTTCAGCAAGGGAAAAATAAAATTAAGCATGTTATTGATGCTAAGCAGACGTCAATTTTTAAATTTTATTCTTACATAATTTTTTAATCATATATTATTGATTTTTTGTTATTTGGCTGCCTCTACTTGAAGGAATTGAAAACACCATTTTTTTCTGTTACAGAATTTATACTAGTTTCAAAAATTCGATTTTTTTTTTAAATTACATTTTCGCTTAGCTTATCCTCCTATAGATAGAAAAGAGCAAACAACTATTCTTTGAGCATCACTATTTTTGTATATGTAGGAGGTCATATGAAAAATGTGATGTTCATATATTTTTCTAAGTTCTATTTTTCTATTTAATATTATTTATTTGCCTCTACCCGGACCGATTGACAACACCTATCGCTATTCTTCAACATTTAAAAGAGGACAGACACGAAATGGACATCACCATTTGCAGAAGTTTATTATTTAAGACCGAAGTTTGTAAGCATAGATTGGTGGTATTCGCATGAAGCTTTTGGGTTCGCTAAGCCTTAGTAATTATTATAATTAGTTTAAAATATCATCTATTTTTCTGCGACTTTTTTGGGTGACTATGCCGATATATATTGAATAAAATATAGCTTTTTATTGAATTTAGAAACTTCTCGTTAAACAAAATTTGTTATTTATTTCAAGACCATTTAGATAATAATTTATGTCTTTTTAGTTCATTTACATGATGGAAAAGTGAAAAATAGTCTTGGGAAAATGTTAATAGTCTTTATAAGAAAGGTTGAAGCCTATTCGCTGGGGCAAAGGACATTAATAATCTTGCCCCAGCCTTATTTTCCTCTCTTTCACCATTCACTCGTAGCTTCATTTCGGTTATCTCTTCATTAATTTTTTCTTTATGCCCTCATTTCTTAATATCCCTTTCTTCTCCACTAGATCATTAATAATTTTTCGTTCCTTAATTTATTTTTTATTTTGTTGTAGCAGTAATAATTTTCTTTGCAAGTACGACAGAAATAACTCTTCAATAAATTTTCAGGAGAAACTGTTTAAGTATTTTTTATTTAATTACTCAAGTCATTTGTATTATGGACCCCAATTATTTGATTTCTAAGATACTGCTATGGCTGATTGGACGATGTTACAGTAGAAGTCCTAAATTTTTCTTATCCAGGTATAATTAGACATCGATAGGCTCGGGATCCCCATTTTACCCCCCCCTACGAAAGAACGGTACGACCAAGGATTTTTTTCTTCCTTTAAAAAACAAACCAAGGCTACTTGCTGGGCTCCGAACCCACGATCCTAGAAGTAGTAGGTTGTTATGAACACCACAGATAGCCCCTTTTTTGGGGAGTTGAAATCAATAAAATTAATTTTGGACTGCTTCTTATTTCCTTTTTTTTTTTTTTCAAAATTTTGCGATATTTTACCTACTTTTTATGGGTTCTAAGGTGAATAGCTCCTGTTTTATTAAATATCAAGTCTGTGTTTTATTTTTCCACCGACCCAATCTTCATCATTAATAGCATATAATCCAGAATAATAAAACATTGTAACTTTATTTGTGAAAATAAAATAAAAAAATTACTTTATATAAATAAAAATTAACAAACATTTCATTCAGATACATGGTATAGATTATCGTAATAAACAGGTTATTTCGGTTGCGAAAAGTAATTTCCAAAAATATTATTTTAGATTTTAGTGTCCCTTTGTTTGGATTATACTGGAGGTAGGATTTAGCGTTGTTTTTTTTACGAATTGATTTAAAATCAACCGTAAGCGTATTTTTAAAGCAAATAATCGTAATTCACTATCGCGGTTATTATTTTTATACTCATCCCATTAGCATGAATAAATATGGGTATTTTTCTTTAAGCTGGTTACATTAAATGTGAATTAATCTTTCTGTTTATTTTTTATTATTTGTGTTATTTATTTTCAGAAATGCCTTACCACACTGGACCTCACCTCCCTTGGCGTGGGTTCCTGTGTGGCGACAGGGATGTACCTGGTCGCCGGCATGGTGGCCAGGAACATAGCGGGACCAGGTGTTATAATCTCCTTCGTCATCGCAGCATTAGCTTCTTTATTTTCCGGTGAGTGCATTATTATTATCATTATATACCTCATTATTATTAATATAAATTGATCTTATATTATTACTAACTGTTAGGGCGTGATTAGACTGAATGAAATTTAATAGGAAGCAAATTGAAGTACCACGGGAATTTGAAAGAAATCTCTTATATTAACATAACATTTGATTTATTAATTTTAAGGACATATGAAATAACTTTTTCTTAACTAAGCAAATATACAGGTGATTAATGATTAAACTTAACAGTAGCAGCTATACAAGGACTTACTAACTAAACATGAAAAATAGCGATCTAATGAACAAATATGATTAATTACTAATACTAAAGATTAACATTGACTAGGAGCGATAATAAACATGAACAGAGATTGCTCCATGCTAGCATTATGGCCAAGATATAACAAATAAATATGAACGATATAATGAAGAATTTAAGTGATCACGGCCTGAAGGGTTAATACGATTAATTAGCTTGAATCGTCCTTTTGGTATCATATAACCACAATGAGTTGTTGATTATCAGCAGCAGTATTAGTCGGCCATTTGAGGCCTTATGATAATGAAATGAATGAATGAATTCTCTATGCCCAATTATGACTTGTGTCTCAAAAGGGCTCCTGGTGCGTGACAGGCTGCATGATCTCCTGGACGCTGGACGTTATAAAGAATATTGGCTTGAAAGCGGCAAGCGGTCGTAGCTGCGAAGGTCTAGTAGAACAGTCCAGCTCGACGTCCCAAACAGCAAGTGCCGCTGCTGCTCCAAGCGTCGCTCCCCCTCTCCTTCGATTTTGGCGGTAAAGTATATTTCCGATCTGAGAGGCAAAGATAGGTTTGTTCCTACAGGCGGGTAGTACAGGTCCGCGGCTCAACACTAACTATGAAGGAGCGAGGTGGTTCAGTGATAGAGCAGTGCTGAGTTGCCATTCCAAATCCCGGTGGTGGCAACAATTTTATTTAATCTGAGATGAATCCAATGAGATCTGTTCTAATGTGGCTCACCCAATACGTATAAAGTGGGTATCCAAAATAAAGGGAAAAATCTGGAGGTTGAGCGTGAAATAGGACAAATCACTTTCCTTCCCAACTGTTGTTCAAGACACACTATATTCTCTATGATGTTCTGAAACGCAGAGCCTTCACGGTTTGTATTGGCACATTTTTTAAAAAAATATTATAACTATAGTATGAGGTAATATATTTATATAATAAATTTAGGTAATAAATTGGCATTTTTGAGCTAAGCCATCCAGGAATGACATATCTCCTTTCTACCCAGTGGTGAAGCCATTGCATCCACATCGTACTGCAGGGATATTGAAATAATTCCATAAAATCTACACCTTATCTAATAAAAATAAACTTCATTGTTCAATCGGATGATAAACAATTTGTGACAGTACTCTTTCGGAAGATTGTGAGAGAACTCTTACTCCACAACAACAGATAGTGAAGAAATTAAACGAATTGGTTAACAAAGTCCCCACCTTATTAGACAGAATATCTCCAGCAAATTTCCATCAGTGCAGAAATTCGGACAATTCCTTCAACGATAAACATTTTGAAAATTATTTTGAAGTCAAAAGATCAAAAAGCCGATTTTTTCAGTTTTGGAATAGGAAATTTCATAAAATGTATGGAAAAAGAGGATGTAGCGGCGTTTGCGCTGGTTCGGCAACGAAATACAAAAAAAATATATATAAAAAAAATGAAAAGATAATAAATGAAATAACTTACAGATTAATAAATTCAACCTGGTATAATTTGCGTAGTACACCACTCCAGCGGCGTTCCCCCAAAAGTGGCCCCAAATTCCCAGTGTTTAACTTGGCCAAGATAAACCCAACAAATTAGGGCACTTACCTCGTGGTAGGAAGCTTTTAAAGATGTAGGTACGCGTATATTTAACATGGACTGTATTTTACTAGAATTTTCACTGATATGAACTTCTTACTAGAGTTTGGCATCACAAATAGGCGGCACTAATACAATTTTTATAAATATAATTTTTCTTTTCAGAAATGGATTCAAATAGGCAGCCAATAATGTCGGCAGACGCGCACATTACACACTAGTTTTAAAAAGAAGTGGGGATGAGATAATACGCTCTAAGAAAAACATTAGCGCTATTAGTTATAGAAATTGATGGCAGATGTCAGCACCATACAGACTGACACATATCGTTCTAAGTTTGAATTATGATTAAACAGATTTATTAGCGTGAACATAACCGCCCACCAAAAATTATAATAATTTTTCGAAAATTAAAAGTTCTCAGTTGTAGAACAAAATTAAAGGAAACACTTACAACTTCAAAAGAAAACAAATGACTATTTACAAAAAAGAGAGAAGGTAAACTTTACTGATCAATTAGTAAAGGTATTAAGTTGCTAACAGCTCTTGTCAGCAACTTAGAAGCGTTAGTTCTTACAGAAGCAACTCTAGGCACCTCATCAGGACCAGGAAACAGCTTCTCTATACGACCGATAGGCCATTCTAGAGGAGAGGTCTTGACACCCTTTATACATACAATATCGCCTTCCTTAGGTAGAAAACTACTATACGTCCACTTTTTTCTTTGAATCAGAGTGTTCAAATACTCTTTTGTCCATTTATCTCAGAAAAACTGTAATTTCTGACGCACTTGTTGCCAATGGCAGCGAATATTCACTGAAGGTGAAATTGGAATTTCAGGAAGAGAAATTAAGGGTGAACCAATTAAGAAGTGTCCTGGACTGAGATAATTAACAGCTTCGCTGGGGTCATTAGACAGGGGACAGAGAGGGCGGCTATTCAGAACTGCTTCTATGCGAGCAAAGAGCGTAGAATAATCTTCAAACGATTGAGGAGTGTAACCAATTAATCTTATGAGTAAATTTTTTGCCGATTTCACACCTGCCTCCCATAGACCGCCAAAGTGGGGGGCGTATGGGGGGTTGAATTTCCACATTATTTGTTTTTGGGCACAAAAATTACCTATATTGGAGTCATTTTCTTTCAGAAAGTTATACACTTGGTCTAACTGACGAGAAGCGCCAATAAAGTTTCGTCCTCTATCGGAAAGTATTTCAATTGGGAGGCCTCTACGCGCAATAAAACGTTCTAAGGCTGCAATGAAGGATTCAGTAGATAACTCTGAGGCGAATTCCAGGTGAACTGCCTTAGTAGACATGCAGATAAACAAACAGAGATATCCTTTAGTAATGCGTGGTTTGCGGGGGTTGCCCGATTTAACAGAGAAGGGGCCGGCAAAATCAACGCCTGTAGAAGCAAAGGGGCGACTTGGTTGGATTCTGGAGGCGGGTAATGAAGCCATTTGGGGCTGAAACGGTTTCGCACGGAAACGATAACAAGTTTGACATTGTTTTATAATTCGACGCAAAAGACCACGAACAGACAAAATCCAATATTTTGTGCGCAATAGGGCCTGAACTGTATTGGGTCCAGAATGAAGTGATTTGATATGAAAGTGTTTACATAATAACTTAGATGAGTGAGCTGTTTTAGGAAGCAAAACTGGATGTTTGGCTGCTTCACCCAAAGAAGAAAAGGAGAGTCTTCCGCCCACCCTGAGGAACCCCTGGGGGTCGAGATAAGGAGTAAGGGAAACTAAATTCTTAGGAATTTGGTTTTTATCCTTTAATAAAGTGATTTCATTCTGAAAATAATGAGATTGAGTGATGAAAATTAATTTATGTTCAGCTGCATCTAATTCTTCAGAAGTGAGATAGCCTTGAAGAGGCGTTGAATATAACTTATGTGCTCTAGAATTTTTTATAAAGCTTAAAACATATGCAAAAACTCTTCTGGCCTTATTGAACGTTGAATAACGCTCGATACACTCTGTGAGAGGGTTACCAGGATAGACAGTAACAAGAGATTTTACTTCAGGAAGAGATGAAATTTCATACTCTTCATTAAATGCGTTAGGCCATTGAGCGGAATCTAGAGTGAGAAATGGAGCACCATTAAACCATAATTTTTTAGTAGAAGACTGAAGAAACTCATCAGGCATAACGCCACGAGAGGCCATATCGGCAGGATTCAAGTTAGATACAATATGAGACCAAACACAATCTCGAACATTTTCAGAAATTTTTACAACACGATTGGCTACATATATTTTTAACAAATGAGGTGGAGTCAGCAACCAAAACAACACTATAGTGGAATCAGTAAATAATTGAATTTCATTTAAGGGAGCGGATAATTTTATTTGAGAAGCAGACTTAATTAATTCGCTCAATAACAGAGCTCCATAGAGCTCGAGACGAGGTATAGTAGTAGTTTTAAGGGGGCGAGCTTAGTTTTCGCCTTCCAAAGGACGCTAAAATTACCCTGGAGGGTATGGGAGCAAATATACACGGCGGCAGCATATCCCTTTTCGGGGGCATCACAAAACCCAGCTAGAGAGTAGGAGACAACTTTTTCATCTGAAACAGGACGATGTATTTTTAAAGTTGATATATCAGGCAGCTTTTGATTAACTCGACACCAATCATTCTCTATAGCAGATGGTATAGGATCGTCCCAATCAACTTTAGCTAACCACAGATTCTGCATAATTTGTTTTAAATTCATAATGACGGGGGCAAGAAAACCAATGGGGTCAAAAATACGAGCAATATAAGATAGTATATTGCGTTTGGTAAATTTACAATCAAACGGAGAGACAAAAAACATAAAGGAATCAGTAGCGGGGTCCCAGGTTAGCCCTAATATTTTAACGACGCTCTCATCTT
Organism: Arma custos; assembly: GCA_037127475.1. Classification (NCBI taxonomy): domain Eukaryota; kingdom Metazoa; phylum Arthropoda; class Insecta; order Hemiptera; family Pentatomidae; genus Arma; species Arma custos. The sequence goes on along the minus strand of CM073764.1, from coordinate 83,214,568 downwards.
TTGAAAAATCGAATTTGGTTTCTATACGCTCAGATGACAACCCTTCTAAGACGCTATTATGGCTACTAGAAAATTTACTTAGAGAGAGACCTCCCCTTTTTAAAAGTTCTGTCAATTGATGACGTAAAGAAAGTGCTGAATCAACATCATCAGCTCCGCTTATGATGTCATCAACATAAGTACTACGCAGAATAGTATCGGAAGCTTCTGGAAAGTAAGAGCCTTCATCTTGAACAAGCTGATGTAGAACTCTTATAGCTAAAAAGGCGGAAGGTGTGACACCATATGTGACAGTATTTAATTCGAAATCAATTAATTGAGATTCAATAGAGGGGCGCCAATAAATATGTTGGGTACATCGATCGGTAGGACACACCATTACTTGGCGGTACATTTTTTCTATGTCAGAACATAGAGGTACACGATGGAGACGGAATGCCATGAGAACATCAGTAATATCTCTTTGTAATTTGGGGCCTGGGAGGAGGCGATCATTTAACGATAGACCAGAGGAATCGGGATCTGACGCATTAAAAACAACCCTTATCTTGTTTTTACCATTAGATATTTTATTAACCACATGATGTGGAATTACATATGAAGAGGGGGTAGGTGCAGGAGACATATGCCCAAGAGAGACATATTCATTCATAAATTCTAAATAAGATTCATACTGGTCAGATTTTCTTAATCTGGATTCTGATTTAATTACAGATTGTTTAGACCTATTATTATTACATTCTAAAGGGCTAGCATCCGGTTTGAAAGGTAAAGAAACAAAATATCGGCCGCTGGAATCTCTATAATGAGTTGATGAGAAGTGATCTTCAACTATTTTATCGAGGGGGTCAATCGGTATATTAGTAATAAAATCTTCAATCTCCCAAAAGCGTTTCATCACATCTGCTAATGAATGAGTTGTGAGTAATATTTCATTACTTAAGTTATAAGAGGCGGCACTAGTAGGACCTACTATTACCCAACCAAAACACGATGATATAGCAGAAGGATAACCTTGAATAGGGGATTCAGATGTTTGAACTAAAATATCGGGGTAAATATCAGCTCCAAGGAGCATGTGAATTTCTGAAGGAATATGAAAAGTGTCATCTGCTAGATTAAGATGTTTAAATTTATTAATTGTTTCATCAGAAACAGGAATCGAAGGAAGCGAATTCGAAATTTGTGATAAGACTAAAGCTTTGAGATGGAATTTATGATTCGAAATTGGAGACTGAATAAAACAGTCAACAAAACCTACAGGTTGTGTATTAACTTGCCCAATACCGGAAACCGAACAAACAACAGGTTGTATTTTCAAACCTAATTTTTGGGCGCAAAATTGAGTTATAGCTGAGACTTGTGAGCCAGGATCTAATACAACACGAATAGGACGCAAATTTCTTTTAGAATCTTCGATTAAAACTTTAGCTGTTCCTAACAGCACTTGTTGGAAGCAAGGAGCAACATTAGAGTTTTTAAGATTGGATGCAGTTTCTGTGAAGGCACATGAAAATTCTTGTACCTCAGAAGAACCAGAGGCAGCAGTGACGGCGGCAGAATTACTCTTATTTTTATCAATGGAGGCGGAAGAGGCGGCAGAAGTTGTATTGGAGGCGACAGGAGTTGTATTAGAGGCGGCAGGATGCAATGTAGAATGGTGTTTTTGTCTACAAATTCTACAGACATTTGTAGATGTACATTGGATGCGTGAATGGCGGCCAAGACAGTTAAAACAACGTTTAGACTCTCTTAAGAATTTATATTTATCATCAATGGAAGACTGAATGAATTTAGAACAATTGCTTAATAAATGAGATTCACTACAATTAGGACATTTAATGCGCTTAACAGTAGGTGAGGGGTGTTTGGAAACAGGGTGAGGGGTAGGAGTATTCGACTCTACCATTAACATTTGAGTTTTAGAATTTTTCTGAATGAAATTATTATTACTATACGTGTTGATTTGTCCGAAGGTTCATTCAACTCTAACATTCTTACCTGCTGAGTAATAAAATCGATAAGTTGTTGATAAGAGGGAATACTATCTGAACTATGTTTATTTTCAAAAGTTCGCTTTGAGGAAGCATCTAAATTTCTCCAAGTAATAGAAAAAAGTATGAAATCTGACAAATCTTCTAATGCTATAGCTTTAATTGCATTTACAGATGTATTAAAAGTATTCAACATAGCTTTTAAATTCGACAATGAAGATGACGGAATAGGTTTAAAATTTAAAATTTTATTCAAATACATGGCAGCTAAACGCCTTTTATTTTGAAATCTATCAGTTAACGCGTTGTATGCTAATTCATAATTTTCACTAGTCAATTGAAACCCAGAAATAATAGCTAATGCATCTCCTTTAATAGAAGATTTTAAGTACTGAAATTTGTGAGAATTTTGTAACGATCTGTTATTATGAACAAGAGAATCAAACAAAGAAATAAATTCAGGCCAGTCCTCTATTTTACCAGAAAAGGTAGGAATCGGCACTTTAGGAAGCATAAAGGCGGCTGATGGGTGCACTAGTGGAGCAACTGAAGTTATAGTTTGTGAAGAAGATAATTCTCTTTGAGCTTCAAAATCCCTTAGGATACTTTCTATGCCAACAACAACGTCTAGAAATGAACTTTGAGTTTGAGCGGTATCAATTCTCTTTGCATCAGGAAGCAAAAAATTCAACTCTTGAATATTATTCTGAATATCTTCGAATTTTTCCTCAAATTTAGTAACCCTAGCTGTGTAACATTTTATTTTAGAAAGATCATTAATCGTTAAAGTTTTAATCACATCGTATATTCGAGTTACATTAGCAAAAATATCAGCTCGTTTGCTGCTTAAAATTGTTAATTTTTCAATAGTTTCTTGTTCAGACATTTTTATTTAAGAGTTAAAAAAATAATGCAGAAAAAGATTTATTTAAAATTAAATAGGAATTAGAAAAAATATTATATATTTTATAGTGTACTATATATATATAGTGCATGAAATAACTCGCAATGAATGACAAAGATAAATGTATTTAATATATTTAATTAAATATTCTAATTAATATCGGGCCCGGAGGACCAAAAATTTGGGTTCATGTAGCGGCGTTTGCGCTGGTTCGGCAGCGAAATACAAAAAATATATATATAAAAAAATGAAAAGATAATAAATGAAATAACTTACAGATTAATAAATTCAACCTGGTATAATTTGCGTAGTACACCACTCCAGCGGCGTTCCCCCAAAAGTGGCCCCAAATTCCCAGTGTTTAACTTGGCCAAGATAAACCCAACAAATTAGGGCACTTACCTCGTGGTAGGAAGCTTTTAAAGATGTAGGTACGCGTATATTTAACATGGACTGTATTTTACTAGAATTTTCACTGATATGAACTTCTTACTAGAGTTTGGCATCACAAATAGGCGGCACTAATACAATTTTTATAAATATAATTTTTCTTTTCAATAATGGATTCAAATAGGCAGCCAATAATGTCGGCAGACGCGCACATTACACACTAGTTTTAAAAAGAAGTGGGGATGAGATAATACGCTCTAAGAAAAACATTAGCGCTGTTAGTTATAGAAATTGATGGCAGATGTCAGCACCATACAGACTGACACATATCGTTCTAAGTTTGAATTATGATTAAACAGATTTATTAGCGTGAACAGAGGACAAGTATTTTAAATAAAAACTTTTTGGTTTCATAAAGTTGTTTTACTTAAATAACATTTCCTTTTTCAAACGACATTTAATAGGAAACGATACAATAGCCTGGGCAAAATAATTGAAATGCGTTGACGTTTCCTATCACGTAGTTGCAGAAATATAAAGAGGGAGGAGTATACCCCTCTCGTATTCTTCAACGTAGGGCTGAAATCCGGACGAGATATAAATGAATGGGCATGGCGAAGGGACGTGCTTAGCATCCCTCCGTAGAAGAGCACGAACCGCCTTGACACTTATTAAACAGTTTATTTTATATATTCTGCAGGTACAGTCCTTCGGGTTCGACCACTGCACGGAATACATATCCAAAGCAGGTGAATAACCGTCAATGCTCAGCATCGCAGGTGCCTTCAGTTTTAAATTCTGCAATTCTCAGAGAATCCAGTTACCTTTCTTTTTATCCTAATTTATTTTAACAAACTAAGATTGATGGCTATGAATTATTTTGGCCAGACTATTCGTCTAGCGACTCTTAACTCTGGAGCAGAGTAAATTTTTTTATTATTTTTTTTTTTTACAAAATTGGTAGAAAATTAAATGTTTAACTTTTCACCAAAGGCGCTACACTCAATCATAGCGACAACAATCCCAAATAGTGTCAATTATAACAATAAAATAAAAATTGACTGAACCCTAAAATTATATGGATTTCTGAAAAGAAGGAGGAGTTCGGAATGACGGAATGGATGTTGATGGATACATTGTACGACAATTTTAACCCTCCAATGGTACGGTGAGCTGGAGGGACATAAATGGTACGATGGGGTCCTCACATACCCCAACTTTTTTTTTAGGTTTGGGGTGCTACGGTATTAGTGCCTCTCTACTCATCAATAAGAACATACTTCTAATACTGTGCTATGTATTGTCGGCACCATGAAAGGGATGCGGAGCGGGGAAAATGTGTCAGGTCGGGACACATGAAAGGGAATATGTTTGGGACAAATAACAGACCTTTTGGGTCTCTTATGGAGTTTTATGGTCCAAGATGGTGAAGAAGGAAGGAGAGGGGGAGAGAAGAAAACTCTTGAAAACGAGGCTGAAGAAGGCACTCTGTGGAGAGACGCAGGGAAGGAAGGTGCTCTGGAGACGAAGGCAGAACTGGAAGGAGGTACTCTGGAGTCGGACAGCAAGGAAGACTGGAGAGACAGGCCCTGCGGAAGAAGATGAGTCCCGGGGGCGACAAGAAGAAGATCGACCTGTAACCCAATCTACACCGTCCACAGATAAGTTTAATTTATTTTCTGTAATGTATTTTATGGCAATCCTTTTTATATATATTAAAATCTGAATCATAACCTTGTTGAATTGAATTAAATAAATAAACGATCCTTATTGTAATTCTTCTGGGGCTTACAAACCCCAGATACACAATTTATATATAAATAAAATATTGAAGGTAAAATAGATGAGTAAATGGGTAAACACAAGAATAGACCTTTGGAAAGGAACCCAATTAAGATTAAGAAATATAAATAATAATTTGAGTACTCATCCTAATAATATACTCATGAGACTCAGGCATCCCAAATATCAAGATATATATATTCAAAATAAAGTTAAGAGTAGAAACATAGCAACTGTAACATGACTTCATTCTTCATAAAAATACATTTTCAAATCAAACATTTCATTAAAACTTCAAGTAATTCAAGTAAATGATAAATGTCCAATAAAACATAGGCAGTAAAAGTAGGTAACTTTCAGATTAAAAAAAATAAAAATTAAACTTACTTTAAATTTTATAAGCAAAATGTAGTCGAAAACTAGGTCTCATGAATAATAATAAAATAAAATTAATACAGCATTCTCAATTATCAGGAAGATGTGCAATAGTGAACAGCTTTCAGATGACTCCAACAAATAGATTTTTTGCATGCAGTACAAAAATTTTTCGTTTTCGTATCTGCATTACGAGGTCAAATATTGCACCTTCTGGTCTACTGATGTGGTTCTCACGAAGATGTAGTGGTCTCATCACCAGTACCAACTATTCCTCTCATTTCTGCTCGGAGCTCTCTGGGCAGTCTGGCACTATACATTTGTCTTTTCATGTGAATGTCTGTAAGTGCATAAGCTAATGATATCAGGTAATTAACTCGACTAAAAATGCTTCCGGTGGAGTACATGAATGGTACTGTGGGGTTTTCGCCAACATCAAATATGAATTTTCGCGGAATTCGGTTAACAAACACAATTGACTCATCTTCTATAGCGAAGCCCTCTCGTCTACAGCTGGAATACGACTGGCAGGACTGGTACTCAAAGTCTTAACCCTTGGAGATAATTTTGGGGCATGCGGGTGCATTTCAAAGCATCCTGGGGTTGTCCCTAGCCCCACCGTATCTTTTGAGGTTAACACCCATTGTATTTGACTATAAAAGGATTAAGATGAAAATCCAAGACCATCAGACTAACAGAATATACATGCCGTGTTGAGGAAAAATAATAGGTTTTCCTAAAAAAGAAGGCCTTAAATCTCTAAAACACTGGAAAAACCAACCATTTAACGTTTCAGGTATAAACAGAATACCCGCCAAACGAAGATAGAAGACATAGTGTACCACATCTCACATCAACAGTCCAAACAGACTTATCAATTATCAATCCAAACCTTGTTCACAAATAATTCAGTTCTAGGAAGATGTTTTTGTTGATTTCTACTTATTATAATTTATATCTCTTTTTGATTTTTGTCTTCATTTTTATCAAGTAATTTATTTTACCTTCCACCCATTATACCACCCACATAACCATTCACTCAATCCAGTTATATTGAACTTTTAATACTGAACTGTTATTACTGACGTAACATTTACCTCACTGTACTTAAAACATGTTTAAAATATAATTCACGACAATCTTTGCTAAGATTCTGCATGTAGGATGTAGGGGGGCTGAGTGGGAATAAAGTTTGTCTTGAAATGCTGGATATCGAGTTCGACCCAAACCAGCAACAAATTGTCATGTTGGATTAATTTATTCATAACAAAGTGAGGATTATACGAGGGATTACGGATTATAACGATTGGATACGAGAGGAGATCGATGGCTTAGTGGAGCCTCTAAGTTCTACTTCGTAACTTCTGATAGGTCTTATATTAGTCATGTACACGAGTCTTTTATAATTAATTAGGAGCTTAGAGCGTTTGTCTAATAAGCGTTGAAGTAATCTGAAACTGCCAGCAGTTTCCGTTCGTATCAGTTTAGTAAAGTTTTTAATTAAAAGAAAAATAATTTTATATGTGACACTATTTGGAATGTTAGGTATATCTAAATAAATAGGTTACGGGTCACTGAGCAGGTAGCTTAAGTGTAAATAGAGTCTGTACCTTAAAATACAGAACAGCGGCAGCAGTAGGCAGAACAGCAGATACTCAATATAGGCACTAACAAGAAGAGGCTCCGTTTTCTTTCTTTCTAAGTAGATATACAACTTAACTTGTAGCTATGATCAGCATATAATAAATATAATGTTATTCCATTAGATGAAAAAGAATCTTTATTTAGTAAACAACCCCTAGTCTGTCAACCACGTCAACCTCTGAAGAAGAGAGGGATATGTCTCTTATTCATTAATGATTTAGAATTACTATATCTCAAGTGTGGCTTTTATTGTTTATGTATTATTCAAATCA